>VWZT01001222.1:28161-44133 GCA_013397055.1 Pachycephala philippinensis
GGCCCCGAGGTGAGAGCCGAGCGCCCGCCGCTGTGAGGAGCGCGGTGCGGTCCGCGTGTCCCTTACGGCCGCGTCTCGCGGGTGTTGCTGTGTCCCACGTTGGGGTGCTGGGACCTCAGCAAAGCCGTGTACGCGGACAGTGTACCGAGAGGGTCGGGTAGGGACAGTGCCTGCAGGTAACAGCATAGAATGCCCTGGGTTGATCCACAGGGATCGTCGAGTCCCACTCGTGGCCCTGCACAGGACACCCCAGCAATCCCACCGTGTGCCTGAGAGCATTGTCCAAACGCTTCTCGAACCTTGACAGGTTTGGGGCCATGACCACTGCCCTGGAGAACCTGTTAATGCATTCTGCTCCTAGGAATGTGGAAAAGAACTCATTTGGAGTGGTCAGCATTATATTTAAGGAATTTTGTTTAAAAAATAGATACAATTCCCAATATAATCTTCTCGTGAACAAAGCAGATGGGGAAAGGAGCGCTGTGTGTGCTGAGCACGTGCAGCCCTGAAGGATGCAGAGCAGCCCACGGTGACACCTCACCCCAGGCACACTGAGTCAGTGCCCCTGGAACAGAAGGTGGCATGTCCAGCCTGTGAGATCAGTCCTCTTTGTACCCGGCTGGAGACAAATTCCTGTGGTTGGCAGTACCCTCTGTTTGGTGAATCAAAACCTGCTCTTTGCTTGGGATTTTTTTGCAAAGCTTTAATTAGGCCGCATTGAAAACAACGGTGTCATTACTTGTCTCACTTAGCATGAGAGATGAGCCACTAGCAATTACACCAGCCTCTGCTGTTAGTGCCAGATGATTCTTAACCGCTGGAACCGCGAAGGTTGTCACCTCTCTTTAGCTTCCTTACCCAATGACAGATGTCTTTAAGAGCACAACAGCTCAGTCCCTAATTTGGGCAGGCTCTGTCCAAATTACTGAGCACAAGGCTTGTTGGTGTGCAGGGGAAAACAACTTCAGTGGTTGTTTATGCTGTGAGGTTTTACATCCTGTAGTGTTGTGTGGCATTTTTCCCCCTGTATGCCTTGATGTCTTTTCATCACATGTAAAAAAAAAATCTTTAAAATTTTTGCAGGAGTTCTTTGGAACAGGCCATCTGGTCAGTGGAGGTCTCCAAAATGCTGTATTTACTTGCTAATTAGCCTTTAGAAGAATTTGTGCATTTAGACTTAAAGAACTGTTGTGTTGAACTGTGTGGCACAGTCCCCACCTCATCTACGCGGTGCTTTCTCTCTGCAGCTTTCTGGGATTTTACTGAAGCATTTTTCCCTGCAGGGGTCAGCAAACCCTTCTGGCAGAGCGGATCCCACACTGTAAATAGAGAAAACCTCGCATGGAGTGGCTACATGTAACACTTGTACAAGTGTTTAAAGCTCTACAGTAGCAAGTGGGGGAAGGGGCTGAGAGAGCAGGACATTGTGTTTACATATCAATTATCTCCTTACTGCATACGTCTGCTTATGTTAACCTTTATTAAATAAATCTGTGAAGTTAGAGTACGTGGGTTGACAGTAAATTTAATATTAAAGTGTGATCTGAAGGGAAACTTTTGCCCATAACGAGTGGAAGAGTTTTTTTAAATGTAGTTGGTTGTATCCAAATAGTTTATTTTTCCTTAATTTTCCATGAACAGCTGTGATTACATGAAACCTCTCTTCACCTGCATTTCCCTCTCCACAGGACAAGTCGTGTCGTTTGTCAGCAGCTCTGCTTGGTGAGGGCTCTGAGATCAGCCAGGAGCAGCTGTATGAGCTGCTGAAATACGCAGCTCTGGGGAAATGCCACAACGCAGCTCAGCCCAGGTACATCCACAGCTGGAATCAGCCTGCTCTCTCTTCTCCCTGGTGGGAGAACACTCCTACAGGAACATTGGCCATGCTGGGTTTGAGTTGCCATAGTGGCAGCCTGACTTGTGCAGATACAGTTGTTGTTAGACTTGGCCAGGAAGCAGAATTCCTCTTCTGGCAGAAATCCTGCCATTTCATAGTTTTGTTTGATGCAGTTTTGAAAAACTAAATGACTGCTGTGGAACTGAAGAAGCTCACCACACGCTGAGAAACAAAATACCCTGTTAAAATAGTAACACAAATATTAATGCATTTCATGTTAGATATAACCGAAACAGAGCGTTCTATAGAGTGTTTTAGAAAAAAAACCAAAACATTTTAATCACTTCTCCCTTTCTCTGGGCAAGTTCTCAGTACTGGAAGGGAAAGGCTGAGGAGGGTATATAACCTTGAATGGCAAAAATATGGTGAAATGAAATGAATCTTCAAATGAAACTCAAAGCAGAAAATACCCCACTTTAGATTTTAATGGTGAATAGAAAATTATTTTGTGAAACTTATTTTGATGCATTAATTCACCAGACTGTGTCACTACAGTTGAAGTTACTGGTGTATTCACATTCTGATGCATATAAATGAGATGTACATGTCTTGAAATGGTGTGCAGCAGAAATTTGCAATAACTCTTCTTTCTCTGTCTCCCGTACTCTGTTGCTTCCAGGAATATGTGGTCTTAGAGATAAGCTATAAAGCCTCTTCTTATTGAAGTAATTTGGCACTTTGCCATTTACTGACTTAAAAGCGGGGCTGGTTCCAACTTTTTTTTTAAGAGTGCTTGATAATTGTTTTGCTTTGATTTTTGTGTTATTTTTTTTAATTATTGCTCTTCTTTTAACTGCAGCTGGTGCCGTATTTATCACCAAAGCCACCTGGCTGGGGTTGTGGTTGTTGTTCTACACGAAATGAGCCAGCTCCATTTCTACAGATTCTATTTACAGTTCAAACACCTCAGGAAAGTGTTCCAGCATGTAAGTCCCCAAACTGCATTGTGTCTTCTAAACTTCTTCCTGTCCTGAACCACATTCCAGGGGTAATGGCTGCAGTGGAATTAGTGCCTTTTCCACGGATGTGGCCATCCTTGATTCTTAGAGCAAGTGAGAGGATCTATTCGCAGCAGTTGTCAGCTCAGAACAAAGGACAGGGCTTTGATATTAGGAACAGGATTTCAAGACTTATGTCTTTGAAGCCTTACCAGGTGAAATGTTTATTGATGCTTCAGTCTTCTGACTGTTATGTATCCTGCATCTACAGGACGCCAATTAGATTATAAATATCTTGGAATAGTTTCAATAATTTGGAATTTACTCTGAGTGAGGAGACTCAATAGAATTATACTAGTCCTAGTGGTTGAAAAATATCACTGTTATTATTTGCACTTTATGTCAAGTTTCTCCCATTTCCCAAAAAGATTATTAAAATGATTATTTTAATTTTCTGACTGTTTACAAGCAACATTTTTGAAGGAAGATAGAAAGAAAGAAGGACTTGAATTCAAACTTCTAGAGAGTTCTTCCTGAACTACAGCAAATGTAAATCACAACTTAACTGGAAAGACTGGAACTGGCTTTAGTTTCTGTCAAAGAAAGTCTTGAGATTTGCCTTCTTCTTGATCATATCAGGCAAGGCAAATCTGTCCTGTAGTACAAAGACTCCTTTATCATCCCTCATTGGAACAGGTTTGGTTTGTGTTGGGCTTTTCTACTTGATGAAACACCAAATGTATTTTCACTATTTCTTGATTCATCCTCCTCTGAATTTGGCTGGTTTGGGGATCAATAAACCCCCCATTTCCTTGTTATTTCTGCCTGACTTTCAAAGTCACTAACACATGTCTTTTTTCAGAGATTCACATTAGCACCTTCTGCTAACTTCCCAGTCAGCCTGTATGGAGAAGGAACAAACCTGGAACCCCAAAACACTCCACAAGGTATTTTGCTTGGCTTTGCATTGTCTCTTTCAAGACAGTGACTCATTGTAAACAGAAATTTATTACTTTGCATCCTCTGCAATCCCAGTGCTGCCATGGTAAACTTGTTTAGAAAGGAACACATGCAGTGGTTTAAACCTTGAGACTTCTTACCCTGACTGCTTCAGTAATTCACATTGGGCCCATTGTCCAAGTGAATGCAAAAAGAGAGAAAGTTTTTGACATATTTAATCCTAAACTCTGCTGCTTCACCAGCCATTTTGTGATTATTTTGTTCTAAGATGTATCTAATCGAAGAGACAGAGATATAAATTTGATTTAAGCTAAGGTGGTTTTTTTATTCTGACCCTCTCTCCGGTCTGTTGTTCCAGGTAGTAATGGAATGGTGCAGCCTCTAAGTGTTGATCTGATGCAGAGACTGAGTGCAAGTCAGGGGTGCTGAGCTTGACAGGTGCTTCTGTGTTTTACAGGCTTGAATTCCACCAGCAGTGAGTGCACTACTAAGAGCTCAGACTTGCAATGTGATCCCATCATTCAGAGATATGGAGAAAAAAAACAAGGCCTTACAAGCTATACTCTAACTTTAGAAGAGCAGGAAAAAAACGACTATCCCATGGAAGGTCAGTTTTTGAGTGAGGGCTGTTTAGTTGTTTTGTTATGTTGGGGGTTGTTATTCATTTTGATAGTTTATGATAAGTTTTGTCATATAAGATGAGTTGTAGAAGAAAGGTTTCTCATTCCTGGGTGCATTTTCCCTCCAGGTTCCCCTGGGTGCAAGGGCTACATCTCCACAGAGTGTGATCAGCAGAGGACAGACAGCAGCCCCCTCTTTGGTCTGGATTGTGAAATGGTAAAAATCAGTGTGTGTGGCCTCACAAAATAGAGTCAGGCACCCGACTCTTACCAGCTGTTCCCAAGTGAGCCAAGCGCTCTGTATATTTGTTAAACCACTTCTGATATCTCAATATCTGCTGCCAGTCCCTTCCTCGATGGTACCAGTGCTAATGCAGCCATGGGAAAGGCCCCAGAAGTGGTTGTGGCAACGAGACAGAAACAATATCCTGAGCAGAGCGCTCAGTTCTGTGTTGGCTCCCAGAGCAGCAGCTGGATCTGCCAGACCTATCAGCAATGCTGCAGTAACCCACCAGGGTGCTGAGGAATTCCTCCTCAGCTCTCTCCAGGGTTTGGGAAAGGAAAGATACTTCCCTGTCACACATCCTTCATTTAGCCATCACAGTTCCTCTGGCAGCTGCTGTGGTGAAGTCCTCCTTTAGTGCAGTTTTAGCCTTGCAGAGATGCCTGTTTGGTATCAGCATTGAATAACTATTGATACAACCTGGGCTCTGCCTTTAAACTGTACAACTTCTCTGGGGCTGGTGCTGTCAGGGGCAGTTGTGCAGTGCAGAGCACAGACTGATTCTGTGAAATCAGCACTTCTGTACAATGTTTTTCTCTGTGCTGTGCTTGCCCGTGTATTTGCTGTGCTTACAGTGCACATTTAACCATTAAAATGCAGCACAGTAGAGTATAAACCCAGCAGCTGTGAGTGGGAGATCTCTAAGGCAGGGAACTCCTTAGCTGGGATGCTGCTGCAGCCAAAGCAGGTGTTAGCTCAGGTTTTTGAGTGGCAGCATGATGCTGATTCAACAACTACCTCTGCTTCCCCCTGCCAGTGCCTGACTGCGAAAGGGAACGAAGTCACGCGCGTGTCGCTGGTGGATGCCGAGGGTCAGTGCCTCCTGAATGAGCTGGTCAAACCCCAGAGCCCAGTGCTCAACTACCGCACCAGGTCACTGCCCAAGCCTTTCCTTCCTCTTTGTCTTTCACAGCTGCAGCCCTCCCACACTCAGCCTGTTACACAGCACCTTCCAGAAGGCTTTGGTTTGCACAGATGCCTGCTGCATTCCCCTCAGTGAAATACAGTTCTTGCTGCGTGACTGCAGTGACCAGCATTATCTGTACGATGTGCTGCACGGTGCCCCTGGGGCTGCCACTCTGCAGTGTGGGTGGGAAAGTTCTGTTACAAATTAATGATACACTGTACAAGTTACTCTTCACTGCTGGTTATAAAATAAGATGGAGTCCATAGCTCAGTTTGCTCATATGTAAAAAATGCATAGAGCTTGTACACACCTCTGGGGTGGGGCTCAGGATTGTAACAAAAGCAGGCAAAATTCAAGGCTTGTCCTCTTCAAAACTTCACCTGGCTTTATCCAGGGGATGATGTGCGAGTCCCCTCAGGTTACCTGGAAGCATCTCCTTCCACCATCAGCCTTGCAGTATTTCCTTACCTGTGCTATCTGATGCTACCACCTGCATCGCTTAAAAATACCTGGGAGAAATGAACTTTTTTAGCAGTTTAATATAGCTCAGTATATCCTCTGATGTTGGAAGAGAAAGCAGTAAACAGCATTCTGTGATTAGTTACACCAAGTCCATATTTTACAGGACCTGCTTGTAATATTCTCTAGCACATACTGTTCTAATGTGTTGCTTTTAACTCATCCAACTTTTGTTTTGAAGATTCTCAGGAATCACAAGGAAAATGCTTCTTCCAGTGAAGACAAGACTGTCAGACATCCAAACCAGGCTAAAAGAAATGCTCCCCCACGATGCAGTATTGGTGGGTCATTCCCTAAATTCTGATCTTCAGGCTTTGGAAGTGAGTATGTTTTTAAGAGTGTTTTTCCCAGCCCTGTGTTACTCATTTCACACCTGAAAGCTCTTTAACAATTGCCCGTTTATTAGTGAACACTTGTTATTTGCTTTTTATTATGAATAGCCCTATGTCTGTAAGGATTTAAAAGACAAAGACTCTCCTTACAGCTATAAAATTTGCAGGGGGCTGTTCAGAACCCAAAAGAGAGAAGTCTGTCCAGACATGGATATTGTTGCAACTGAAGCTTTACCCCTCTGCTTCAGCCAGATGCTTCTGATGGCTCTGTCATGGGGAGAATTGAAATCCTTTCTGTGGGTAATTTAACCAATCTAAAATGCTTAATTCATAATTAATCTTTCTAATCCAATTGAGATCTTACCACTAGAGTGGGCAGTAGAAAGGAGAGTTGGACTTGTTCCATTATTCCTTTTGCTCTCTTGTTGTGGATCAGGTATCTGTCAGTGAGAAACTGCAACTGAAATGAAAAGGCAGAGGCACAGGAAACTGTGGAGTTACTGTCCAATTCTGTATGTCTGCTGTTCTTAAACTAAACTGGTGATGATTTTCCCCTCCAGATGATCCACCCCAGTGTTATTGATACTTCACTGCTTTTTGCCAGAAGTGAAGGTCGAAGATTTAAGCTAAAATTTCTAGCCAAAGCTGTTTTAGGGTAAGATAATTACTGTACTGTCATGGGAAAGATTAGAAACTGTCATGGTGGGTCGTAGGGTCTTACTCTGCCACTACTAGTATCAGAATTACTATTTTTTTACTAAGGTTCAAAAGAAAGGAGCAGGTTGTGCAAGTAAGACACAGTAAAAAGGAATTTACTGGCTGCTTAGAACATCAGACAGCATAATAAATGGGCTTGTCTTTGAGCAAACAGGAATGCTGTGACCCAACCAGATCTGAGTCCCAGCAAAACTCGCCTTCCTGCAGGCCTGGAGAGCTGTATTGAATTGTAGAACAAAGGCACTCTGGCTCACACAAATGAGAGCTGCAGTTGGCAAGAAAGGTTAATGCATGAAAGTCTGATTTACTGACTTAAATCATATTTCTCAGTGTATCAGCTACCACTGGGTAGTGTCTCAGTGAGACAGCTCTCACCATGCTCACAGTGAATGGTAACACTCTGCAGTGCCAAACTTCACTGAGCTGGAGGTTGTCTTCTTCTCTGTGTGCAAATTGTGAGTGGGGCCATTGGTCAAGAAAGAAGTAAAATATAAAAATAGTCATGCATCAGAGTGGCAAGTATTAGCACTGCTTCTGTCAAACTCCATAAATCATTTTGCTCAACATTGCAAAAACATTTCTTGCAGTAACTTTTGGGAATATTTCACAAGAATGCTGCTGCACAGAACTGAAATCCTTTTTGGAGAGGGGAAAGCTCTTTTGCCTGAGAAGGACCCAGTTTAGAAAAGACAGGATTGTTGATCAGTGTGGAAAAACAGATAACCTGCCTGTACACCTAATTTTGATGCCCTAGGAAGGAGATTCAGTGTGAACAGAAGCTTGGGCACGATCCTACAGAAGATGCTAGAGCTGCATTGGAATTAGCTCAATTCTTCATTGAGCAAGGACCAACAAAGGTATTTACATCTAATTAATATTTCTGTCATGAAATACAGAACATAATGTTGTGCTTATGAAGAAAAAAACCCCACTTCCTGTTGATATAAAAGAGAAAATGGAGCTGTGATAGAGGCTCCAGTTTGACAGCTGGTGGCTTTCAGCCTGTATCCAGGTACCTGAATAACCTGAGCACCACCAGGGCTCTGTACTTGTGACATCAGCCAGCATTGCTGCTGATCCTCACCAGGGGCACTGGGCAAAGGAGGACTGGGGAATGCCTTCCAGCCTGCAGGAATGCCTGTAATTTTTCTGGATGAAAGGAGAGACCTTGTGTGTTGTGGTAGTGATTCAGCTGGTTTTATGAGTCCCTTGTGCTGTTGATTTCTGAGAGAAGTTTTTTGGAGATGATTGCTTGTTGATGCTGGGAGTGCTGCATGCTCGAAAATGACAACAGAAAATAACAAGGCAAGAAATGAGTGCCCGTGTTTGTGCACTGCTGGAGTGTGCCTGCGTGACTCATGGGGAGAGCACAGGCTCTTTGGTCAGCTGCAATTAGCTGATGAGATGAAAGCCAACTAATGATCTTCTTCCTTCCTCAAGGTAGCAGAACTAAACTTGGAGATGCTTCTGACAGCTGAAAAACTAGCTGAGGTCTCACAGAACAAAGCTGTGCTACAGCCACAAGGATGTGGGTTCCAGGAACAGCTGAAGGAGCCTCCACCATTATCCAAACCATGGTAATAAGATTCTCAAATATGCATGTTTTTCCTTCAATTGACTCCAGTAAAATCAAACAAGTGCCTTATGTTTTTCAGAAGCCATCAGCATCTTCAGAGAGATAATAATTGCAGCATTGTGCTGAAAAACCTTCAGCAGTTTCATCTTAAACTTCACACAGTATTTCCTAGGCTTCTTTTGATGTTGTGGATAAGAATGTTCTTTCAAATTTCTTAAATTAACTGTAATTCTCTGACAAGCATTTCTTGAAAGTTTTTGATTCCCCATATTGAAAAGTACTGTGATTCACAGTGTTCCTCTCTCTCCTAGTTTTTTAGATTGTCTGCAGGTGACTGGCCAAAAACCCCTCCTTTTGGGCAGACAGGGCCTAGACTCTTCTGGCGTGTGTCAGAGTAACCTGAGCACTTCAAACAAACAGGTGAATGGACTTAGAGTGGGTTGGTCTGAGCATCAAAATAGTTTTCAAAGTTGTTCTTGTTCTGGGAGTGGGTAGATGAGTCCTATTTTAAAAAGCTGACTGACAGTACTGTTAGCAATAGTGTTAATACCAGGTTAGCTAAATCCATTTGAGCATTTCGGAAATGAGCTTTGATCCTCTGCATCCTCTCATGACTCACCAAAGAGGAATTTCTGCCTGAGGGCTTTCTTGGACAATAATGAAAATTAAATTTGGGAGTTAAATTCGATAGCCTTGTGTCTGATTCTTTGCAGTACAGTTGTCTTGTACCTCTTTGAGCCTTGTATGCTCTTGTCCCTCCAGATTCTTCAGAGAGCCTTGGAAGATGTTCCCCTGTCCAAATTCAGTGTCATTCAGTTCAGTTTGGGTCCAGAGTACATTGCATCTCACCTTCATGCTGGACTTCATGAAAAGGTATTATTTTTTGTTTGAGAAGAGTCTTCATGCTGAGCTTGCAGACAGATGGGATTTATCAGGAGGCACCAAGTAGTTAGTTCCTTTGCTTTGTGAAGTGCCTTCTCTAATCTGTGTTCCAACAGGTGAGAAGCAAGCTGACTGACATGCTGACAATTTACGCAGGTCCTTTTGAAGAAAACTTCTGCATGAAGTCTGTGAAGAAAGAATTTGGGAGGTGTGGACCAATCCAGTCCCTTACAGTGGTAACTGAAACGTTCCAGGTGAGGAGCACTCAGAGGTTGCTGACAGGCCTGGAAGGTCGGAGTAATCTCTTGGAAAGACATGGGTTAGAACCACCAGTTGCTCTGTTTGGAGGCTTTTTCTGGTAGTTTAGCCATCAGCTACAATCATTCAGAGTACCTAAAGAGCTGCTCCACACAATGACATGAACAAATGCAGCTCATGTGCTGCTCACAGGACTTTGAGCACTAGGGAAGCTGAGGTGCTTTTTGTCGTTATGGCTTTTAATAGCCAAAGGAGAAAAAAAAAGGGTTGTGTTAATTGAAAGGGGTTTTAAACAGCTAGAGCATGTGGAGTGGTACATATATTACCCCCAAACTTTTTTATATTCTGACATATTTATATTAATGACATTGATAAGCCTGAAGTACCTTGTTGTTCTGTTTCAAGCCGTATGTCTGTATCCAGTACGAGGTGCTGGAAGCTGCCCAGCTTGCTGTGGAAAGCCTGAATGGAGCTGAGGTAGCAGGATCCTGCATTAAGGTAAACGAGGCAAACAGCAAAGTTGTGTCCAGCCCAGGCACAGGCTCCAGTCCAGCTCTGTAACACCCCTGCAGTGTCTGGGTGAGTGCTGGCTGCCTGTGCTGTGACCCCCTCCCTGTCCCTGCACACCTGAGGGCCACTGGCACAAAGGAAGTGGCTCTATCTCTCTTTTTCTCCTTTCTGCCTGTCAGAAGGGAGTTAGAAAGAGTTCTGGCCTCCAGCTGCAGCTTTAAAAGGCAGATCCAAGCAACAGGGCTATACAGAGTATGGCATTTTAGTTTTATAGTGTTTCTGCATTACAAATATGATCTCCCTTTGTCATGACTAATTAAGTTAGCCTTCATTAGTCATATTTATTCCAAATGAGGGAAAATAGCCTGTCCGCTTTTGTTAATGGGTGAAAAATACTTTAAAATAGAAGCTGAGAACACAGAGCTGTGTGGGCTGACATGTTCTTTATTCCTGCTGCATCCACCCCAGGTCCAGAGACCCGTCACTGCAGCGATGCTGGACTGCAATGTTCTGCTAAAGGAATTAGAACTGGATGTAGAAAATGAAGGTGTGATTTATGTGGCCGGTCTGAAGAAGTCCTTAACAGAGACAGATTTGCAAGAAGAATTCAGCCAGCTGAAAGACCTGGAAACACTGTTCCTGCCAAAGGATCTTCAGAGTGGAAAGCACAGGAACTGCTGTTTCCTCAGTAAGTAGCTTCACACACAGCCTGCTTATTTCCCTCAAAAAGCTCATTCAGCAGCCCTTGGGACTTTGCAGAGACAGGGCAAGAGCTCCTGAAACTCAGGTATGCTCAAAGGGATGGTATTTAAAATGCTCCAGTGAAAGCACATACTGTTTGGAGGAGCACTTTACAGCTAAATATTTAAGAGGAAAAAACACCTGTTTAAAAAAACCCCCAACATTTACTTAGAAAAATTCCAGGGTAGCTAATGGGCTCCAGTACTGCCACGTGAGGGCTGGCTACTGACCAGCTTCACACAGACCAGTGACCACCTCCAAAAGGTGAGAACAGCTCCAGGAGTGCTGCTGCAGCCAACTGGCATTTCGAGTCTGATGTTTATCTGCAGCAAGATGAGGAGCTGCTTGCTGCAGTGATTTGTTTCTCATCTCCATCCTGCTCCACACCTTCAGCCCTGCCTTGCCAAGGAGGGCAGCAACAGCATTGCCAAAGCTTGTTCCTTTGCATTTCAGAATTCCAGAAATCCCAGAGTGCCCTGGATGCCCTTGAAGCTATAAATGGATGGACCATGAAGGGTAGCGAGTTGAGAAGTAGGAATGCCCTTGCTCCTGGTCACCTCTGGAGGTGGATTTGGCAAATGAATCACAGCAGTGGGAAACAAGGAAAACACATCTTCTATGAGAAAATGGAGCAGCTGTCTGACTGTGTGAGTGTGAGGCTCTGCTGATGTTTGTTGCAATTAGGGAGGAGGGTGCACAGGAAAGAAGAGCTGTAGCTGAGAGCTCTGGAGGTGCAGCTCATTTTCACCCGGAGGGAGCTGTGGTGCCACTGGAGCAGGGCACGTGGCTCTCCCTGCACCTGGGCCACTGCAGTGCCAAGTGCCAGGCAGGAGCAGCATCACTGCTGCCCTCAGCTGTGCCAGCCCGCAGCTCAGCCTCCCCACACACTTAGAAGTTAATTTAATGCTTCTATTCTCTTATGCAGGAGCAGGATCTAAGGAGAAGGGTGAAGAAGTTAGACCACCATATCAAAAAGCTTTATAGAAGCCTGCAGAATAACACCCTGTGCGTTGTTCTCTTTCCTGGCGTGAACAGGTAACTTGCTGCCTATTTTAAAAAGAATCAAGGAAAATACAAAGCTGAATATTTTTATCTTAATCTGTTAAAAATTAAAGCCCTGCACAAGGAAGAGAAAGCCCAAGAGAAAGGCTGAAGAAGCTGTTGTACTTAATCTGACTGTCATGTCGGGCCAATAAAACCTCAGCCCCATGTTCTGCCCACAAAGCAGGCCTGAGGCACAATTCAGGTATCTGAGGGTCCACAGCGTGGATTAATTGTACAGATCTTATCAGTTCACCCACCTCCCCTGATGGATGTTTCATCCCCATTGACAATGGGGAGTTGCAGTCCACCCCATGTGTCCTTTGCAGCTCTCACTGGGCTCAGCGTGTCCAAATTTACTTTTTGAGGGCCGTTTCCAACTGTTCTCACTTAGCACAGGCTTCCATCACTAAGGAGTAGGAATCCCACCAGCAGAACAGGTGGATTCAGGAATCTGCCTCCACAGGGAGCCTGTGGAAGCCCACAGAGCTTGGCTCACACCCTGAGGCTGCTGAGTGTGTTAGATGGGAACTCCATCTCAGCCTGGGAAGGGGTTTCTTGCCAAGTGAGGTTCCTGTATTGCTGTTTCCCAGAGGACCAACAGTTCAGAGAAGTCTTCTTGATTAAAAAGAGTGCCAAATACTTGTGGGGTGGAGAAAGAATTCATTTTTCAATGTGCTGACCCTGGGGGCTGCAGGCCTCTCAGTGCCAGCCCAGCAGGGTTGTGTGCATGAAGGCTGAACTGAGCAGAACTAACACACCTCTTGTTTGTGTTGCAGCACGCAGGGATCACAATCCGGCCTTGGGCTGATGGGAATAAAGGATGATGAAGGGAGGAGTGCTTGTTAAACTGCCAAGTTTTTAAGCAAAGTCTTTTGTTAAGATATTTTTAATTACTTTAAATATTGATGTCTTTGTAAAGATCTCTTACCATAAGAACAATGGGCTTTCACTCTGTATCTTCTACAAAGTCTAAAAATAAAAGCCATTCAAAATGTCTTAAAGCACAAAACCTTTTCCATTAACCCTTCCTGCTGTGGGAGGCTGGAGCCAGGCAGGTGCTCGGGTAGTGCTGGGGCTCCACAGGAGCCAGGCAGGGTTGGCCTGGGGGTGCCATTCCTTGCTGGAAACCAAGCTGCCAGCTGGGGCAACTTCCCTGGACCATCCCAGGCCATAAACGTGCTCAGTGCAGAACCTGCAGCAGCTGCTCAGCAGTTAAAGCTGCCCCAGGAATTGTGTGGATTTCTGGAACCATGTGGTGCCAGCTCCTGCACTGGAGTCGCTGCCTCCTTTCCGGGAAAGCGCTGTACTGGCTCCATGGAAAGGAGGAATCGGTGATTCACACTTCTTGGACAATCTCCACTTTCTCCTCCCTCCCTGACCACCCCCACCCTCCCCTCACACTCAAAAAAAAAGAAAAAAAGGAAAAAAGTTTCCGTGTGGCAGTGGGAGGGGTGAGAGATGTTTTAAGGAAAGCACAGGGCTGTGTGGAGTTTGCACAGCATGGCTTTCCACAGGGGGCTGGAAGCAGGATGAGGTGATTTGCAACCTGACAGCTCCAGACCTGTCCTTTGCAGCCATTGCCACCTAAAATAGAGGCTGCTTGAACATCTCGTGTTAACATACAGAATTTCCAAGCACAAGGATGCTTAGAAGAGCTTTTGGCACTCAGAAAAAAAATTGAAAAATTAAATGTTTGTTAAAAGGTTTGACCATGAGATGAGGGATTTTTTCATGTGAATTGGAATAGGCCAAGATAAAGTTGAAATAGTTATAATTCCAGAAATTATTAAATACAGCTGATGGAATATTTACACCCTCCGCTTTCCAACCCCGAGTTCACTGTGCTGGGCTCTCCTTACGTTTGGGAATTGCTGCGTGGAGGAGCAGGCACAAACACAGACAAGCAGGAGAAAGGCAAGTTCAGCACAAGCCCAGAAGCAGCAGTGAGCGGGCAGGAGATGCTCATGTCAGTGTCATTAATGACTAAATTTAAAGCCACCTGAAAATTAACTCTACTATTCAGCAAGATGAATGCAGCCAATTTTTTCTTACAGAAAGGTACTTTGGCCACTCTGAGTGTGCCTGGCATCCTTTGGGGCAATCCCTCTCTAAGGATTCCCTCCTGTTCAGGCTCTTCACATTCAGCATCTCCTTGCTGCAGACACTTGCACTGCAAAGTTGAAAAAAACCAAGTTTTCCTTCCACACACTTAAAAATGATGTGGTCACCTCCCTGCAAGGACTAGGTAGGATTTAGTGAGCATCCAGGAGTCCTGCTTGAGAAACTCACGTGACAAATAAAACTAGCAAGAGTCCTATTCATAGGCATGAAAAAATAAGTAATTTGTCCCTTTTTAATTGAAAAATGTAAAAAGGACTTCAGCTTTAAATAAGACATTTTGTACAAAGCTTGAGCACAAAAAAGTGAACACCAACGTGTCGTTATGTAAACACCACAAATGTTACTCATTTGTTCAGTAACGCACAGAACAGCGTGCGAGTTCCCTTTCCAGTGGGTGAGATTTCTGTAGCTGTTCCCCTCCCCTCAGACCTTACTGGAATACAGGAAACCCAGAAGCTTTGGAACATTTACAAGCTACAGTAGTCAGGATACATCGTGACTAAAGGATTTTTTTTGTTTTTTTCTTTAAGGGATTGGTCATTTAAATATACAGAAGTACAATAATCTCACAGGTAAATGAATGGCAGCTTGGATTAGAAAAAGCACCAAAATATTTAATATACATCTGGCACAAATTTCACAAGAAGTCAGTAATGGACAAACCAATGCTTTGCTTTTAAGAAAAGAAAAACCTCAGACTGTACTTAATGCTCTTCTTCCAAAAGGGACACAACAAAAACATTGCACTCAGGATTGCTATCAAGTAAAGACAACCTTCTTATCACACCCTACTTGCATTGTGCCTTAGATTGCACATTCCATAAGATGCTGGTTCCATTCTGTTCCAGACACCAATGGTGAGAAAATTTGATGTAAGAAAAGTAACTGTAAAACTACAAACCAATTCAGTAGACTGGGATTCAGTCGATGCATTGTCCTGAAATTCTCCCAATTTTCCTCTAGATCAGGTTTCAAATTTGGCTGCATCCACTTGAAAAAAAATCTTACACAAAACAGAATTTTCTCCAGCTGTTTTCAAGCATTACATTTACACAGCACTTCTGATACTGCTGTCCCAAAGAGGAACCACGGGGCTGCTCCGTGACACAACACATTCATCATTTCCCAGAGGGAGAGAACTGGCTCCTACAGGGTTATCTCCTGGGGAAGTCTGAAAAGGCAAAACACCCCTGGCACAAAGAGAGGCAGAGCTGACCCTGCCCTCCCTTGCTGCGTTACTGAGGAGCCCAGAGGCCCAGCAGGAGTGGAGCTCATCCGAGGCAGTGACAGCCACACCGAACACAGCCACACCGAACCGTGCTCCTGACACGTGCAGAGTTACACTGAGGGACTCCTCTGGGAGCAAACACCACCAAAAGGCATTCCTTCCACAGAGGGGGACTTGAGGCAGAACTGGGGCCTCAAGATCCACAAGAAAGAAACGAGGCTGCACCACCCAGGGCTCCCAGGCTGAGCCCTCTCCACACAGCCCATCGCTCCCAGGCTGAGCCCCGTGCTCCCGGGCTGAGCCCTCTCCTCACAGCCCCGTGCTCCCGGGCTGAGCCCTCTCCTCACAGCCCCTCGCTCCCGGGCTGAGCCCTCTCCACACAGCCCATCGCTCCCACGCTGAGCCCCGTGCCCCCCGGCCCCGCCCCCTCCCCCCAGCC
>VWZT01001222.1:44262-68469 GCA_013397055.1 Pachycephala philippinensis
GGCTGAGCCCTCTCCACACAGCCCATCGCTCCCGGGCTGAGCCCTCTCCTCACAGCCCATCGCTCCCGGGCTGAGCCCCGTGCTCCCGGGCTGAGCCCTCTCCACACAGCCCAGCAGGGCCCTGCATTGCTTCATGCCCTCAAGAGCAGCCAGTGGAAACCCAACAGCGCTGGCTCAGGACAGAATCCTGCCAGTCCCACCCATGGCTCCTGGAACTTGAGTTACTCAACAACTAACAGCACGAGGCCCTCCAACCCTCCTGCCAGCCCAGCTCTTTTTTAAACACTATTCCAAATTTACAGATAAGAAAGCAAGTGTATTTTTAAGTAACTTTGTTTAGCATGACTTAAAAAGTCACAACTTCAAAATACAGAGCACTAATCTGTGAAGTCCTCTAACGTGTAACACACATGGGAGTAGCAGCCAACCTTCACCTCCATGATATTCTGTGCAGGTTTGCCACCTCTGGTCACACAATCTCCACTCTCATGGGCCCAGAGAAGAGCAAGAGTCCGCAGCTGTAACTGCATAAAATGGCAACATTCAAGTAAACACACTGCTTCAACAGTAGGCAACCTTTAGTCCAGATATAATTTACAGGGGGGGAAAAAGAAACACTTTAGAGCACAAACACTGGAGATGGATATTTTTCTTCTGTGTGAAATGACACGTTATCCAAAAAGGGCTTATCTGAAGAGTGCAATTATGCAAAGATAGAAACTTATTAAAAATTAAACAAAAAACAGTATTACCTACAGAACCTGTTGGATTTTAAAAGACTGAGGACTGCAATAGTAGCAAGGAACCGCTGCAATGTCAGTGATTTAAGGCAAGCTGTTAGGACAAGAACGTACATGCTCCTTTCACCTATGGTCTCACATGTCCCCCCTTCTCCTGAAATACGTCCCCATAGTGCAAGAGGTCACACCCCAAAACCAGCCCTCACACAGAGGAATCCTGCAGCAGCAGCTGCTACAGCATCGCACTACAGGGGATTGCTGTGACAGCAACTGTGCTGCAGTTTGCTTTGGGGAGGAAAGCAAGGACACCCCCAGTGCATTAATGAACACAGCTGAGCACCAAAGCCACTCCAGCATCTCCAGTTCCCTTGAGAACGCTCCAACTTTGCTCAAGCACAAGGGTTTTATCCCGAGCAGGATCCTGACCTCAGAGGGAAGGACACGTGCAGCCTTTGCACTTCTGCAGCTCCCATCTTTGCTGGGTGTTACAAGTCCGGTCCAACATGGAACAAAACACAGTATTTCTGATTAAAAGAAAAATACACTCATGGCACTGCATCAGGTGGGTTCCTAAAGCTTTTCAAGGGCAAATGAAAAGGCTGATGGCTCCCTCTTGGGGAGCAGCTGCTCCATCTTCAATTCACTGTCAGTGCAGGCAGCCTGACCAGGGCAGGGGATGTGTGGTGCCAGAAGCCCCTGAGGCACAGGCCCTGCAGCTCTGCTCGCTCTATTGCACTCCAAAAGTAGCACCCGGGAGGACCAACTCTTGTTTGCAGCTTGACCCGGCCCCCTTCCAAAGGGTCCTTTGCATACAGGTTAAATGCAGGATACCAAAAACTATGGCAAAGAGATAATACTTGACTTGGGTCAATTAAAAAAAATAGATTACTCGTCCAGGTATAAAATCCTGGGACAAAAGGATGGTAGCCTTGAACTATTCAAGTCTAAGAACAAGAGGTAGAGATACCTACGTACTTCATGGTGAAGGAGTTACAGCCTTCTTTCTGTCTTACAATCTCATGAATTTCACTTCAGTTCACACTATGAAACCAAAGGTTCAATCTTCAATAATCCAGAGAGAAAATGCTAACACTGGTGGGTTTGTTTGCACACAAAATTTAAGCAGACATTTTGCTTTAATACTTATTTGAAAAAATGTTTTTCTGTATATTGAAGCACTACCCTGAAGAATTTTGAGTTTCAGGTTAAGCATCTTCCTTTTTAATACGAAAGGCTAAATTCACATGCACACACTTTGAGCAGAGTGGGCTCAAGGGAAGAACTGGGTGCCCAATTTACTGAGGACCTTCTAAAAAAAGGATCACACTGCAGAACACAAGGCTGCAAGACCCAGAAACTCACAATGACTATTATTTACCAAAGAATGGGAATGATGTAACCTCAGCCAACAAACTATATCACAACTGAGGTGGCTATTAACTACATGGTGTTTCTTTAACTTTGTTGGGCTTTTTTTGGAAACAAGGCTTAGAACTGTAAGTACAAAACTTATGTTGACAGTGCCACGAAAAGTCTAAGGTCACTGGTCAGTGCATAGGTCTGGGAACCACGGGTGACAGGCTAGTCCTGGATCCGTGGGTTCTGCAGGCTCTGCTGGACACACAGAGAGTGAAATAAAAGTCACCCAGTAAAGCTGCTGCTGCCCCCAGCACTGTGACACCCCTGTCTATGGCAGGAGGGGCTGCATCCCTCTGCCACCAACGCAGCCACTCCCTCCTCAGCAGAGCAGCCTGAGCTCAGCTCCTGCTCTGAACTGTGCTTGGCTGAGAACTGCCCTGGGTCAGAGCTGATCCAGGAGATCCGCAGGGCCAGCCCTGGGAAGCAGCTCCACAGTCCCACCTGCCACACCTTCAGTCATCTTCCTCTGGTCCTTTCACCAGCATTGCACAGTACTAAAAAGCTGTAATTCTCCATGTAGAATAGCACCAGCAGCAAGTAAACTCACAATTTGGTGTTAATTCCAACTCATTTCCTCGGTCATGTTCTATGGCCAGCTATGGGTGGGATCTTTCACATCCTCACTGCAATCAAGAGATAGTCTTTGACCTCAGAAATGCACCCACGCAAGTAAAAATTAGCACAATTAAGCCTCCAGTTGATATGGAAGCCAAATTTTAAAGGTGTTGCAAACTATAATATGGTGTAGGTGGTCAGTGTTTTATTACTAGGGACTAAAGTTTACAGGAGTTGTATTTCTTTGCATATAAGAGAAGGCAGTAAAATGCCACAGATTGTGGATGTCAGACCAGTTTTCCAGTATATTACTCTAACTATCTATATAGTTACCTATAGTTATTTATCCCAAGTTGCAGCAGATTCACTACATGCATAAAGTTTCCTAATGCATAATCTAATTTTTAAGAAAATGAAACAGTTGCAATGGTTTCAAGAATTTCATCAGAATCACTGCTCACTTACAGTCCTGTGCCCTACACAATGAAGAATTAAATTATATAAAAATGAAGAGTGAATGTATTTGGCCTGTTCCACAGATATTCACAGTTTAACCATTAAACAAGCATATTTTCAGAGGCTCCAATATTATTAAAGACTTCTCAGAAACACACACAAACCCCACTGCCTCACCCCAGCATTACAGAGTCCTGGCAGGTCTCCTTTGGGATCACAAAATCACCAGGCAATCCAAGAGAAGGTCTGATGGCCTCGCTCACTGCCAGCACTGCCACAGAGTTGCACCTTCAGCTCCTGCTTCAGGATGTTTAAAACTGACACAGGTCTGCTTTGCATTCTGTAAATGGTAATTAAAGGACTGAAATTAGGCTAAAAATAAGTGATACTTCGCTAGACAGATGATTTGGTTATTTTTGCAAGTGCCCTGCCCAGTGGGTGGAGCTGCTCCTGCCCGGCTGGAAGCAGCACAACAGGAGCAGGGCTGTGCCACACTGAACACGTGGGACACTGGGAATGGCATGTCCTTTCCCCAACAGGAAACCAGATTTTCCCTTCCTCTGTGTTCACCTCTGCCTCTAAAAAGAAGCTGTATTACATCTGATACATTAAAATGGCTGAGCCTGATGTGCTACAGATTGATTTCCTCACTGCTGTCCACATTCCAACCACAAGATAAACACCTTCCTTAAAGAGCTCTGTCCCTCACCCTTTGGAGCTGCTGCATGCTGGGGTGTAAATCACAAGCTGCCATCATCTGGTGTGCATGCATGCACTGGCTACCCATTTGAATAGTTACTCTTCACATTCTGGACATTTTAAATTTCCTTTAGGGGAAAAAAACCAAGGGGTGAACAAAGCATTTAATAGCTGAATGAATGAAGAGTCTCAAACTTACAAATACAGTCTTCATTTACTATCAAATCAGTCTCCATTTGGAACTTTTCCTAACAAAGCAGCCTCTGTTGGGGAATTTATTTTAGTCTTTTAAAAATAACAGCACCAGCAAAAGTCTCACCATAAATTCAACAACTCCAGCACAAGTGCTTTGGCCTGCTTTGCTCACCAAATCAGAATAAGGTTTTGCTGCCAAACACTTTTGTGCCACAGAAGGTTAGAGAAGCAAGGACAAAGCTTTGGGTGTATTTACCCACAAAACAGCAACTCCAGGGCTCTCCTCCTGCAAAGGGACAGATTCAGCTGCATCTAAAACAACCACATTTGTTTTCCACAGCTTGTCTCCCAGCAAGAGTAGCATGGAGCAAACTCTCCTTTTATTAGATGAACGAGATGCTATCTGTGGCTTGTGGGTTTGTTTTTAAACAGTTTGCATTACCCACATTTTGTTAGTGATTTATGACCTCCGAGCCAAGCTATTGCAGGGCTGCACACCAGCAAAGCCAGTCCCAGAATTTGGGCAGATCCTACTCCTCTCTCTGCTAACCCCCCTGGGGCACAGCAGATGTGCCAAGCTGACATCCTGGACCTGGTGACAAGCTCACCACTTAACACCTGTTTCCCTTTAGCTTTAAAACCCTTATATCACAAAAGCCATTAGATGCTATGGATGACTGTCCAGGCTTTTTTTGTTTTGGTTTTGGTTTTTTTCAGTTGAAGTTGTTTTATGATCCTGAAATGCAGCTCTGAAAATAAAAGGTGTGTAACAGAAGTATATCAAATTCATTAAGCCAACACTTGGCTATAGAGAAAGCCTTGGCAATCAATCCTTTTACCAAAAGGTGTAAAAAAGTTGACATACTAAAATTAAAAAAGGTAGCATCAATAACCAAAAAAGTTTCAACCAGTGTTAATAAAACTCCCTTTAAGTCACAACAATTTCAACAGGCAAATAGTCCCAATACAGGCATTGTAAAATAATAAATTGACTCCTATCCAAATATTATCAAATCAGTCTAAAAATGACTCATCTACACTGTTGTCATTAAGAACACGTTAAGAATTCACTTTGTCATCAGATGCCGATATTGTTGCTCCAGAAAGTGTGGAGCATTAACTGCAATTTAGCAATTAAACATATGCTTTAAAAAATTCGTTCGTCAATATTAATGCAAAAGATAGTTCCTTACATAGAAGTACTGTGCTTGCCAGACAAGTAAGGTAATACTTTAGGTATAAATCAAACAAGTTAAAGCAGAATTATACCACAGTTTTCCTTGAAGACTTAGGATTTGTGTGTTGCTTCTGTCAATGTTTAGCAAACTTAAGAAGCAGAACCTTTGGTTCTTTTAGTCAAGTAAAAATATTCTCATGTAACCACAAAAATACAACTTCCAGAGAAAATGGAAGTCCATCAACAAGTCCACTTTCAATAAAACTGAGGTAGTACTGCTCTTTTATTACGTGGATGTGTAAAGAGATTTAGATACAAATCGTCATCTACCACTCAGTTGACTGACAGGTACAGTAATTTTATAAAACAATCCCAACATTTAGTTTGAAAGTCCAAAAAAAGGAATGATCTGGACTCATTCACTAGGAGTTAGCTCAAAATGGGAATTAGCCATATTACAAAAAGCTGTTGCTTACGTTGGTTTTTAGAGCCTTATTACCCAGGATTAATGCATTTATAGTTAACACTGCTGTTCATCTTGGTATAAAACCTTAAAATTATTACAGCCTAAAATTTCAACAATGTAAACAGCACTACACACAGTACAGACCTGCCCTGACAGATGTAGTATGAAAAACTTAATCTGGCACTGTATAATTTAGCAATGTTAATTTAACCTAACTAAAAAGATCTACATTGTGCAAGAAGTATCAGACTTATTTATACTAATCTGAAGTCTTAAAAAAAAAAAAACAAAAACCAAAAATGCTTAACGTAGCCAGGATCAAATATTTCAGGGCAAGAGTAAAAGGAATAACCAAAATGAAGAAAGTGCCTAAAACATGATACAGCATTTTAGAGCCCTTTCAAAGACAAGGCAGAAAAAGGTGTAAAGTAGAAAAATCTGGAGCCTCGGTAATTTCCAGAAACATCCAGAGTTTACATTTCGTGAAGGGCAACAAGTCGCTTTTGTCACTGCTGCTGCTAAGTCTGTTCATCCACACACAGCCCCTCTGGGTCCGAGGACAGAACACATTTGGTTTCCTCTTCCTTTTTCCTTCGCTCCATTTCCCACTCCACAAAGGTATCGAAGAGACTCGGCCACGCCTCGTCCTCGCTGTAGTTGCTAAGGTCCGGTCCAATCACCTGAGTAAAATTTAGAAACATGTTCCACGTGTCCCGGGAGATTCCCTTGATTCCTGAGGGGTTCTTGATTAGGAAGTGTAACCACTGGTCCAAAATAGGGGGCTTGTTTTGGGTGAAGACTAATTTCCAAAGGGCAATGGCTATTTCCCGATGTAGCGACCTCTGTCCTTCTTCAGAGTCCAGGCCAAACTGGAAGGTGAAACGATAGAGATCCTTGAATTTATCTTCCTGCTTGGCTTCGTTTAGGAGGCTGGGGAACCTTGCACAAATGCCATCGATGCTGTCTGCATTTATTGCTTTGCAGCCTTCAAAAAACTCCTTCCTGTTAAGCAAGAGAAGAGAAATTAGAGTGAGCCCTTCCCACTGACCTCGCGTGCCCAACGCGTCCCGTCTCCGTTCAGCTACATCAAAGCAAAGAGGATCATCTGGACAGGACAAGGTGTACCCTCAGCCCCCGTGGCACAAAGGTTTTGGAAAGAGAGACAGTTCCAAGGCATTCCTTAATGCCTGGGGAGCCACCACAGAACCCCCAGGTCTGCCGGGGCACTGTTAGCGTTTGAAAGATTCCGCCCTCTGGCTTTTCTGGACACTTTTAACACATTTACCCCAACTTGATTCAATACTGCCCATGTCTAAATGCCCATGCTCTGGGTAAGCTGTTAGCAAGGGACACAGCAGTTCACTTCTGCTTTTCCTGTGGTTTTTGGTTGCTCTTCCAGCCTGCAAAACCAAAAGGGAGCCACTGGTGTTGGTCAGCAAGCACCTGCTGAGGCATGGAAGGGAGCAGGGCATCACAGGGGCTATGGCACAATGTATCAACGCTGCTGGAAGCACCAGTCCTGTACCAAGAGGCCAAGTGGGTACACTTTTAGCTCCAGTTTCTCTGATGCTCCTGAACAAGTGTTACAGGCAGCCAGGAGAGCCAGCAGGCTGACACAGGATGGGCTGGAGGGAAGACAAGCAGCACTCAGGAGAACAGACCACACTGCTTTCCTTGATGGAAGAGTCCCTCAGCACCTGTACCATGGAGAGTGCCCTTCAACAAATACAACTTCTCACCACTGGATTTGTCCTCTCCAAGGAAATTAAAACCATGTTTATAATACTCATGGTAGCTGTGCAGAATCACAGACACTACTTACAATTCCTTTACCACCTTAGCATTTACCTCCAGTAAATCCACATTTGCATTCCAGAGTAACTCACCCTTTTGACACACACCCACAGCCACAAAGACTCTGGAGATGCTGTTCAGTGCACAGCAGAGGCTTGGGTCAAGGCTCTGAACACCAAAGTAATTTTGAAAGTTATAAGCTCAGTAAAAATGGGCAGCAGTACTCAAACCAATCTAGGTAGACCAAAAACCAAAAAATTCCTTCTCTCCCTGCAAGTCCTTGTAGGCAGCCTTTACTTGCTCTTACCTGGACATTGCTAATCAAGGGGGGGAGGCTGCTGCAGTTTGGGTTTGTTTGTGGGCTTTGTGGGGTAAGTTTTAGCCCATCCATTGTTCCCTGTAGCATCACACACGCTGTCAGCCTGCTGACTGAGCCCCTTGCCCAGCAGGGCAGCCAGCACTTTGAACAGCAATCATTTGTCAGCCAGTATGAAACAGCTACCAGTGTCAAAACCCTCACATTTCCTTCCCTCTCTATGCTTTAACAGGATTACTCTTGGAAAAAGACATTAAGTGTAACACTGGTTGGACAGGAACAATTCTGTCATTCTTTCCCAGACTGTTAACAGTCAGTAGCAATTACTAAAGAATCTCACATTACTTTAAAAGAAAAATTAATTTCAGTGTCCAATCTCATCACCAAGATAATGCTGGATACAGTAAATTGCTTTTGGTAAATCAAGAATAAATTAATGTCTACAGAATCTCACTACACTGTTCATCACTAGCAGCATAATGGCCAAAACCACATCTTCTGAAATCCATTGTGAGGGGAAGGGGAAAAGAATACAAAGCTTACCTTCTGCAGTGGTAGGAATTAATTTGATCAAAATACAAGGGTTAGAAGAAATAAGTAAGTGAAGCTAATGAGGCTGTCTCTCCAACGTATTGCTGACAGGATACACTTTAACATATGAAAATAATTACAAGTTCTACAAGAACTAACCTTGTAAATTTGCACATGGTAGCAGCCTGGAATTTCCAAGCCAAAACTAGTACTTTAAATTCAGTGGGATCAACACAGAGGTCATTGCAAAATCGTTCCATTCCTTCTTCCAGTATGGCATCTTCCCGCTCGTCCTTATACCTCCTGAATAACTCCCCAATCCTTTGAAGAGAAGATTCCTCTGCACTGCAAACAGAGTCTTTCTTTGTATCTCCAGAAAACGTCGGAGGCTGACTGGACTCCACAGCAGCATCTGTTTTCTTTGTCCCATTCACAAGAATGTCTCCTGAAGCCTTCCCGCAAGCTGAGCCGTGGTCGTCTTTGTGGACTGCACTTCTCTTGCTGTGGGACTTGCTGCCAGATTCTCTCTCCCCATTTTTGCTGCCAAGGGTAGAAGAAGGATTCTTGCACTTGGTGACACACTGGCCCATGATGTTGCACGCCCAGCTCCTAGCGTGGTCCCCCTGCCCTTGGACACCCTCGCAGCTGCTCTTCAACACATCTCACCATGCCATTAGCAGCACTCAGCCAACCTGGAAAACAGTTTCAGAGTCACACTGCTGTCTCTCCACAAAGAACATTTGAAGTATTAAATGTGGGATAACGCTTGCCATTAAGCGACCGACTTCAGGATATTTAAGCTTTGTGTACTGAAAAGGAGCAGTGTACACAAGGCTGGCATATGCCATAAATTTCAGGCAATTTCAGGCTGTTTTACCTAGAAATCAATGCAGCTCACTCAGTGGCTGCACTATACTAACGGGTCCTAATAAAGGAAATTCCTAAAATTCTTACTGCAGCATAGGTTACAAAGAGGTTGATTCATGTACAGGCTTCATCACGACAGACTAGTCTAACCCAGAAATATTTTAAAGGAAATGGTTTTTAAAAGTATACCCACATTTTATATACAGAATATAAAACACTGAAACAAAGCAGGGGAGGGAGGACAGGGACACTGATGGGACAACCTGGCAGAGAGCTAGGCACTGGATCTAGACTGTACCTTCAGCAAATCAGCAAAAGGGACTTCTCAGGGAGGGGGAGGGAAGGGGGTTGTTGGCTGTTTTTTGGGAGGAGGAGAGAGAGTGGAAGTTGTGTGTTTGTTTTTAAACAGAGTTTGGAATCTAGGTTTTTGTACTTAAAACATACAGAGAATGTGTTTGCAGAAAGGAGGCAACACTTCTTATGCAAGAGGCTGTTCAGGAATTGTTCATTGTTTCAAGTGGGCTCCTCCCTTCAGGTAAGGAGACAGACAGGGGAGGGGGCCTCCTTAATGAAACTTCTTCAGACAGACACACATGCAGATAAGAAGTAGTAATTCCAGTTCAGAGGGGTTTTTTTTTTAAATAAAAATTAAAATGCCAAAATGATTTCATCATACTCTCTTTTTATAAATCACAAAGCCCTGCATATTTGGAGAGGATATTTTACCCACAGAAAAGGTTTCTCCAGTTTTCCCTATTAAAACCAAGCTAACACTCTGACACTGCCCTATCAGCGAGCAGCCACACCACGGACAGTCCATTTCTCAGAAATGTCAGCTCCAAGAAAGCAATTGCTTATCATATTCCTCCTTTACCCACTTATTTGCATTTCACCTCTGCTGTCAGTTAGGCAAAAGCTTCAAACATAAAAATTGGGTTTGCCTTGACTTTGTGTACAGCTTCCAGTTTAGAATTAGAACAAGAAAGGAGACAAAAATTTAAAAATTAAGAAATACAATAGCTGTCATGTCAGTTTTACTGTATTCTTTCTTGGGCAAAGCTTTACTGAGACCAAACCCCTCTTTTAAGCTGTAAACCAACAGCAGCAGCAAGCACAGATGAATTCTCAGATATTAGGATTACAAAAATAAATCTTCTCTCAGCCATTATACCTGTTTTGACAAAACAGCACGTGTGCAGCTTCATGAGAAAAAATTTTGCCAGTGGAACTGCAACAGCCAAGATGCTGGTTTTGACAACCTGGCTTCTCTTTCCCTCCCCAGTCCCTTTAAGCAGCCAAAGGAACAAATAGATTATATATTCTTTCATCACAATGCTTTAAAGATGAACTTTGCAGCATCATTTTTACAGGCAAGCAAAGTTTGATTTAATGTGTTCAAGAAATTCGTAACTATTTTAAAGGATTCATAAAAATATGCATGTCAATATTAACAATCCATAAGACAATTTCACTGGTCCTTAGGACTTCAGAGCTCTGTGAATTGCAAAGCACAGCCTGGCACTGATTTCTGTGCTGCCAGGTGCCTGAGCAACATCATCCTCTCCAGTCTACACCAGTCATTATTTCATTACACCAAAACAAACAGGATATTAGTAGGCAGTGTAAAAACTGCTCAGTGATTAACTCCCACATACCAGCTTTCCCCCCCCCCTCCCCATCTTTAAATTCATCAGAACTCAAATGCTCAATCTACACTGATTCTTGTTCTTCCATCAGTTTCTCACAGGCAGCTAGCACCACACCGGACAAATTTTTCTTTGGAGAAAAGCATGCAGGTAAAAGAACAGAATAAAAACTCCTGAGTACAGACTAGTATTAGAGTTTAAAGCAGAGTTTAGGGAGTATAGAAAACTTTCTGCTCAAAGATATAACAGCAGTTATTAGCTATAGGTGATTTGGAACAGCTTTTCCTTATGGGAAGGTTGAGGAACAGCTGCCTATTAGTGAACAGTACTTTTCCTCTAAAGTAGTCAAATCACACACATCATCACTGACAGATTCATCCAATTCACTTGAGGAATCCCAATTTAAAGTTTTTTTTTTAAAAAGGCAGTTTGCAAGACTGACATACTGTGTCCATGATTTTCCTAATACAAGTGACTCATGCTGTCATGCTTCCTCAGCAACAGCGTGTATTAATGATGATAACAATCTAATGTTCAGCTTTACAAAGTGACATCACCAATGTGATGAAACTGATGGGTTTTAAAGACATTTGCTGTCACAAAGAGAGCATTACAATACAGAGAGGGAAGAAGTGTCCCACGAGCAGTTTCCAAAAACAAGCAAGCCCAGTAGCATTAACCCCTAGAGTGCAAGTTAACCACCTCCCTCACATTGTACCCCTCTAACAAACACATTTCCTGTACTCCTACTTGCCTTACAAAGAGCTGAATGCTGCTCCTGAACAGCCACTGCCTGGGCACTGCTAGCACTGCTCTTCCCTGCAGTAACAGAGTCCTTCCTCCCTCCTCCCTGCCAGGAGGTTTTCAGAGCACAGTCCTACTCCTTATGAACAAACACTAGAAGATACTGATGTACAGTTGCTGCAATTCCTCACTTTTCTTCTACATGAAACTTGATGCCATGTGCAAGATACTTAGAAGCATTCTACCCCAAAAATAGCAAAACCAGCTCGGGAAAAAAAAATCCAGACTGCATCCGCTGGCAGCTTGTGCATGTATCTGGTTTTGTAAGAGAAAAGTCTTTTGGCACTCCATCAGTTACCCTTTTGTAAATTGCCTTCGCTGAGCTGGATCCACTTCACTAACTAGTCACCTCCGCTTCCTACATGACTCAGGTTTCAAGGCATGAAAGGAACAAGAGCCTCGGAAGGAGATAGAAACAAGTGGGAGAAGCCGGCCCTTTTGTTAAGAAAGGCTGGAGAGAGGATCTAATTGCAGCATCAGGAGCTGCAGTGAAGCCAGCGTTCAGGGAGTGGGAGAGAGCACCCTGAGGAAGGTGAGCAGAGCTGTGCATTCAGGGAGTGGGAGAGAGCACCCAGGAAGGTGAGCAGAGCTGTGCATTCAGGGAGTGGGAGAGAGCACCCAGGAAGGTGAGCAGAGCTGTGCATTCAGGGAGTGGGAGAGAGCACCCAGGAAGGTGAGCAGAGCCGTGCATTCAGGGAGGGGGAGAGAGCACCCAGGAAGGTGAGCAGAGCCATGCATTCAGGGAGTGGGAGAGAGCACCCAGGAAGGTGAAAAGAGCCGTGCTGCAGAGCAAAGCGAGCATCCTGGCTGCAGGAGCACCAGGGCCTGTAGAGAGATTCCTCCCAGCTGGATCAGGAACTACGAGTATAAAGTTCTCGTGTACCCAAAGGTTATACTGGATTGGTGGCAAAGCACCAATTCCCAAAAGGATCAGTTCCCAAGAGCAAAATTACTAAGAGGCTTGTACAGCACAAAAGCAAGACATAAAAGGCAGCAGTGGCCACTACTTTTGCCATTCTACTAAAAAGGATCAAAATTCAGGGCTAAGGTTGGAATGTGCTCAGTGCTTCAGGATGCAGCGCTCCCAAAGAAGTCTATTACTCAGAAAAGTATTGAGCAATGATCTCCAGTACATATGAATCACCGAGATGCCCATGAGGCCGTCTTCCACATCACAGGAACTGCAAAGCAGAGATCCACAATGATGTTCTCTGCACCTTTCTAGAAAGGAGTCAGCAGCTGGGAACACAGGAAGATGAGTGCTGGTGAATACAGCCAGCTACAGGAAAGTCACCCTCTAAGAACAAAGGATGTGCAGAGCCATATGGCCCCACACATTAAATGAAAACCCAGAGAAGATTACAAAGGCCTTGGCTAATGCTTGGTGGGGCTTTTTGATTTAGTGGGGGTTTTGTGTGGGATTTTTTTCTAAGTGCTGTGAGGAATTTGCAGCATTTTTCCTCCATTGTCAAGTGACCAGGTCACACATAACCCAAAATTTGAAGGGAGCAAAACAAAGTGACTCAGTAATAACTCTCAATCATACAAGCACACCGTGGCACAATTGAAAACAGCAGCAATGAAGTGGGGGGAGCTGGCAGGAGGAGAGAAGATGCAAAGGAGATATTTAAGTAACCCTGTATTTTTCTTTAATGACTGATGTTATTGTAGTAATAGAAATTATTGGATATGTCCAGACATAGAGAATAACAAGCAAAACAAGCATTATGCTGTTTAATAAAGTGTTGCATCAGAAGGTATTTATAATGAGTTTCAAAACACAGAAAGTATCAAGAGAGTAGAGGAAAAAACTTTCCATACGTTCAAGAAGACCTCAAAGACAAATTTAGGAAATCTCATAACAAAAGGGGAGACAGCTCAGTGAACCATTAAATCCCTTTCCAAGTAGCATTTCACTAGCTAAGGCAAAGACAACATTGCTAGAGCTTAACTAAGCCTCAACCCAGCCTCAGCTTTTCACAAACACTTGAGCATAGTCTGTAAGAATTTTACAATTCCACGATGCATTATCTACCTTTTAATGGACAGGGATACATGACTTTTTGACTTTAAAAACAGCTGAGAGTAGGGAACAGTATCATGGATGCTCTGTTTCCAGCTCTGAACAGATACACAGAGCTTCCCATTGGGGAGGCAGGAGAGGATCATTGCCACGGCTGAAGCAGAAGCAATCGCTGCTCTAACAATTGTGCTGGACAAGTGATCTTGTAAGCAAACACCTAATACTTACATAGTTTCAGCTACACAGGGAATCATTCCACTAGCTGCACAGTTTCCTTTAGGCTCCCTGGGTTCCACATAGAATGCTGGAAGACAAAAGACCACACAAATCTTTACATTTAAAAGAGGCTATGAAAATGATGAAATGCACCAAATCACTGAGAACCACCTGTGTATTTAATAAAACCCTTCAGAGCCAAACTCCATTTGTTCAAAGAGTCATTTTATAAAAAACTACTTCACTTTTTTTGATTTATAAAGTAGCATTACTACCATTAACTCTGCATTGTCATATAAACCATAGAACAGGGTACTGAAAACAACAGACAAATTCAAATGTTTGTTAGGAGTAAATACACACTTCCGGATACTTTTATGGCTTTCAGCATGGGAGAGTTAATTCCTCATTTCATGCACTCAAAGCAAAGCAGAGGACATGCTATCACTGTCACTGCATGTTAGCTGAGTGCTGTTTAATCTCTGAATGCCAGACAGCTGCTACCTAGCAAAGCATAATTTGGGTCTGGAGAGTAATTCTCTTTTTTCACTCTCTAGCACATTCTTTTCCATGTTTGTTTTCCCATGTTTAGTCGAGCTGGCTCAATTTCACTTCTCTTAAATTCGCAGCTCTGCTGTATAACGAGGAACCTCTGAAGAGAAGATGACAGACAAAGGTATGTCTGGTTTGTGCAGCAACTGCAGCCCCTAGTCAACACCTCTGCATCTGATCTAGAAGAAAAACACAGCAAACAAGAAATCTCTGGCAAAGCTCCCCTGCTCTACCATACTAACAGAAACACTAAAACATCTCGTTTTTACAGCTCTTAGTACACCCAGGGAGCAGACAGGTGATCAAAAGCTGCCTTGCTGCATACTTACCTTTTACACGAGATTTACTTCTTAGGAAACCAGTAGGAACATTAGCTGGTTCAGAGCTTTCTTCAGCAGAAAGAGGGGGGTGAATGTTGAAAGCCAACCATGAAACAAAATTTTGTCACACATGCCAATCTCCACATGAGTTTTCCCAAACCTGAATCCTATATGTGGACTAGGAAAATTTAACTGACACATAAAACCTAGTTCAGACCAAAGCTGTTGATAGAGCTTTAAAAGCCCCAAATATTTCAAAATGCCTGGAAACTCTGGAGTGGTACTTTCACTCCTATACACACACAGAGCAAAACCATATCTCCACTGAACCATTTTTAGGCATTTACTGTTGAGATGGAGACCAAAAAGTCTACTTCACACTGGGTTTATATACTCTGCTCCCAAACCTCATCTTCCACACAACCAACCACCCTTTTTCCCTCCTCCATGGCTTCACAGCTCTTTCAGCAGACACTCCTGTGGGTGCACAGCCAGCAGCCAGCCTAATGTGCAGGGGAGCAGAGGAGTGTCTGCCTCTCTCGTGGAGGAAGTACTAGCTTGAATTTCTTCCTATTTGACCATAGCATCTCATGAATTTCAAGAATTTAAGAAAATATAACATCTGGCACATCTATGTTAATTTCTTTTGGCCTCCTGCATCTAAACAATTCCTTTTATAAACCACCAGGGAGGAAAGAAGAAAAGGGAGGGACACAGGGCACTGTGCAGCCTCATTCCCCAGGAACCTGTTTAAATATCTGAACAGTTCACATTTTGAGAAATCATTGTCATGGCAACTTTTTGCAATATACTACTTTTCAAACATATGTGTAGTTCTTTGGAAGAGATCTACCATCCCATGATCCACCAAATCTACATTTCCAGTTGACTTACTGCACATACTGGAAGCAAATACTTATTTAAAGTTCAAAAGAAGCTGAATCTGATGAAGATCAGCCCTACCCAGCAAAAGCCAAACTTTTTCAGGTTGTTGGAAGTAATTTCCACATTGGCTGACCTACACACACACACACTGACTGGAGCCAGAAATTATAACATCTCTTAGAACCACCGGCTACAATTCTTCCCCTTTCTTTGTATTTCTAGTCTTTCAAGTTGTCCACTTCAACTTTTTGAATTTTTTTATGTAGTAGCATGTGCAAACTTTGACAACACAATTATGAGATATGGAATAAAAAGTTAGTATGAGTTAGCAGTTAAAAGATCAAGCTCTTCAAGGCTGTATTTAAAGGCTGGCATAGCACAGCAACGCACTGTGGCTGAGTGACTTCACCCTAAATCATGTACAGTGACTGCAGCAGGGGTGGAGAGAAGCATCAGCACCTTGGTGGCACAGGTTTTGGTTCAGTCCTTGGGCCAGAGTCCCAAGGTGTAGCTGTATGATGCAGTCACTAACATCCCTCCCCCATCACAGCACAGTAACTCAAACAGCCTGCACTGCTCATTAGCAGCCCCTCAGAAACCCACAGGGAAATAAGTGAGTAAACAGCGTGGGCCCTTGGGATTACAGAGGCCTCTGTTTTGCTCACCTGCCTCTTTTCACACCTGTGTCTAAGCCCCTGTGGCTTTGCTCCCCTGAGCTCTGGGCATGAGGAGCAGTGCAGGCCCTCCACACCCTCAGCAGCTTTCCCACAGGTAAGAGCAGGCAGCCTTCTCACCAAAGGCAACTTCCTTTTCTCCCCTGTGGAACCAGTGAAGAATCAATGGTATTTTTTCCCTCTTCAGCAGGCAGAAATTTAAAGGAGCAGCTCTCCATGCAGAAGCTTTCACTGTGCAGTTCAGTTCTACACTACAGCACCAAAGCCCTTGGTGCACAAGTGTTACAGAATAAAACCAGCTTCAGTCAAAGGCAGCACGTTATGGAAACTGCTTATTTCAAGCCTTAACCTGCAATGAAACTTTCTCAGCAGAAGCACTCTGAGTGCAGCACAATGGCATATTATGGGCTCTCAGGAGCCCAGAACACACCTCACCACATCCCCAACCAAGCACTGTGCTAGTACCAGTCTGTCACACTGATCTGTTCTGCACCACTGCTGCACAAATACATTTATGCAAAGTTACTCAAGAGGAAGTCTAAAAGCAGGAAAGTCCTGCTGCAATTAGTTAAAATGAATTATTAGTTTGTGAGGCTTCCTGCAGTTGAAGAACCTTTCAATGAATTACAGACAGGTTATGGTTTTGGGAGCAGATACATGAGAACTTTACCAATCTGCTCCAAACCAGGATAAAAAACTATTTCTGATTAACCTCAGTTTGAGCTTTGGAAACAAAACAGCTTTAGAAATGTGATCAAACTAGGTAAAATTTGTCTCTAAGAACATGCCTGCATAGAGTAGAAGCTGGTTAAATAGACACCTGAAAAGGCACCAAGCTGAGTTCTGGCTGCCACTTGGCAGAAGGCTACGTGGCGGTCTCTGGAAAAAGCAAGCCAGGCAACAGGTATGTTGGAAACCTGAATACCTTCTCAAATGAGAAGTGGACTTCTGAGAAAGGCCATACTGGAAAGGCTTAACTACTTTAGAAGGGAAGAGAAGGCCAGATACAAAAATACCCCCAAAAAACCAGAAACAACTTCACCACGTTTACACTCCAAAATGCTGGGCCAGGTCTCGGGGCCGAGAATTAGAGCTGTCACCAAACCTCTGCCTAGAGGAACTCCCCCAGTCACCAGGATGCAGGCAAAAGTCTCTTAACAAACAACTGAGCCTTGACCTGGTGTGCTGGCACTCCAAGTCCAGAGCTTGCTCGTCAAGGAAGATTTTTGCCATTCAAGACTGGGCAGAAGACACCTGCTTTCTGCACTCCTGAAGAGCACTGACTCTGCGTGCTCTCACGGAGCACGACACCACATTTCATGTTCAAATAGTCTTAAGCAAAAGTGGAACAGATGTTTCAGATCTGTAGTTCACTGTGTGCAGCTAATTGTGTAAGGCTAGCTTACGGAAAAATGAATAATAATGTGAGAAATTATAGGCAGAGAGAGACTAAAGCACCTTACTACTTTTTCTTATGGAAGACACATTCCTTAAGCAGCTTTTTCAGCAGACACACATGCATCATCCTTGAATCCCTCCCTTCCCTTTACATTCTCTAACCACACAATACTTTACTGACTGATTACTTCTCATTGTTTTTCCATTTGGCCCCATTAAAAAGTTTTCAATTGTTTCCTATTATGTGCTTCATCTTACTTTATTAGGTGGGTGGAATGATTTGTTAGGATTATTGTATTTTCAAAGAACAAACCCAAGTCTGGTTAACTAAACAGAATATAATTTTAGAAGGGTGCCTTCAGGTGCTTTTGTAATGTAAATAAATTAATGAACTAATTCATGCAGCAGCAGTACTTGTTTTGAGAAGTCTATTTAAGCTGTGAGCAAGACAATGGGCAGAGGGGAAATCAAGACAGCCAAACAACAGGGCTGTTCAAGATCATGCCATCAGTTTTCAGTAAAGCTGAAACCACAACCCAAATCAGATTCCATCCAATTCCCTGCCGTACATACTCAGACAGGAACAAACTCATTTATTTCACTGCACATAACTCAACCACCTTCAAAAAACAAAGGTTCAGTCACTGAGCAATTCATCTCCATCCATTTAAAAACTACCAATATTCGCCTTCTCCCTCAAGCTCCTTGTCAAAGGCCATACAAGGTCCAGCATGTACAGAAAAGCAAATAATCTTCTAATGAGAGTTTGTGTGTTTTTTCCTCTTTCATGTCCAAAGGGTTGTAAAAGAATAATCCTTCAGTATTTTTCCAGGGTACACTGTAACTTCTGCACAGCACGACAGACCTTTAACACCTCGGTATGTATCATGAATAATTAAAGCAGCTCATGCCAGGGGAAGAGCTACTCTGTGCTGACACAACCAGTTCACATCTCTACAGCAAAACTGCAGATTATGGGACCAAAAGAAACCACGGCCCCTGGGTATTTGACAGAGATGCATCCCACTGAAAGCATCTGAAAGTAGTTGTGCTACAAATATTTACCTTATCCTGGCTCAATCCACTCTGCAAATTAACCTATGGAAAATTGCAACTCTCTGCAGCCAAACCAGAATAACTTTGAAAAACCACCTCGGTCTACAATCTACTCAGCAATGGAAAGAAAAACATTTACTTTTAAACTGAGCTAAGTGTGCACAGATTTTCTTTTACACTGAGTTCAGCTATCAGACTTCACCTTGAAGTCTCTGAGGTGCCTTCACCAATTACATTCAGCTGAATATAATTCAGGTAGATATCAAGTGACTCCTGTAATAATAAGATATGCTTTAAACTAATTGTATTAAGTGAATAACTTCATATTTCTTACTGCTCTCAACAATGAAGAAAAGACAGCAGTCACACAAAAAAAGGAAGGCCTTCCAGCAGCTCTGGCTAACAGTGTCCCTTCTCCAGCAGAAAGCAGCTGTGAGAACAGTGACCCACACAGCCCCTACCACTGAAGGGATGTCTAGAGACAAGAGCCAGACCACCTCATAAGATCCCTGCTGGCAGCAGATGCTCCTAAGGAGTTTACAGAAGGCCTGCTGGCCATCTCAGTGAGTGTAACACAGTTTACAGGCTGCCAGCCAAAAGAATCACTCATTGCATGCAGTTGTGTAGGAACTTCAGTACCAGCTGACCACATAAACACTGGAATCATATCTAAGTTATGTACAACGAATTGTTCTAAGTGAAAGCACAGACATATGAAAGTGCTTTAAGAGCATATGCTTGGAATTTTAAACTGACTGCAGTTTCTAAAGCAGAAAATACATGCAGCCACCTGCTGAAGCCCTAATTCTCTCTCCTGATTTGAGTCCCAACTTCCCTATTGAAGTGAACAACACCAACATTTCCCACTGTACAAAGGATGCTGCAGTATTTTGATGCTAACTGTATCAGCAGCTTCAAAGAAGCTCTTTTGAGTACTTGAACTTGGTCATCAGTTGTAACAAAGACTCTCAGCTCTCCTTAAGAAATCTGGTGGCAGCTTCAACCAACACACACTTTTTTTCATACACTTTTGATTTCTCTTGACATCCTGTGCCCCACAAGAGACCAGGTGTGTAGGTATCTGTCCTGTGCTTCATGAGACATAATCACTAACTCCAAGCACAGGTAACTGCTGGAAGCTGGAATACATCAGACCTTTGGCACTCCAGGCTGCCCATTTATATGCTGATCCAGAATACTCAAGGCTTTCTGTACAGACTCGTTGGCAATGAAAATATTGAACAGTCAGCATATGACCAAAACCAAGAGCTAGGACATTTGTGTTTGTGAGTCTATTACTAAGCTACACATGCCTCCCATAATCATAGGCACTAATATGATTTTCTCCCTTCCTTTCCATTTTAAAACAAAAGGATAAGACTGACTCCATTACAAGTTTCAAAGTTGCAGGAGGAAAAACATTACACAAAAAAAATTCAAAGTAAGAACTAAAAACTGTCACTTTCTGCTACTACGTGGATGCAAAAATAAGACTGGTATATTTCCGGAGCACATAATCCTTTTGGTTCAAAAAAACCCACTTATGCTCACTAAAGAGGAAAAGTGAGACAACAAACAACTACGACTGTCATACTGTCTCTGGCAGTCTGACTTTGTGGGAATAACAAACTGTGACAGGAGGTCAGGAACAGCATTCTCACATTTTGCAAAGTAAGTTTTGTCTTTCACAAAACAGATGCTGTAGACAGAACAGCATTTATAACCATTCTTTCTGAGACACCAGAAGATTATACTAGCTTATTCTCTTTATTGGAATCCTGTCTCACCACCTATGCTTTTGTTGGTTTCTCTACAGTATTCCTGCTTCTGTGAAAGAGTTCTTTAATACTTACATCTAAGTAGTCCCCTAACTGCCATTCTTCTAGGAGCAAAACACTGCAATTAAATAACCTTTAACTAAAATCCAGATTTTCTGCTTCCTTTAAGATGCAGATCATTGGACCAGAGAGCTGCCCCCCAAGACATATGGATAAAATGGAGACGTAAATGGGTCAGTTCTCAGATTATCTTTTAGGCAAGAGGCTTTGATTCCCTTCTTGCTCTGTTATGGTCAGCGCTGAGATCAGAATGTAAAAACATCACCACACCACCACACCAAAGCCACACGTGACAAGGAGAACCTCCTCGTGTCACCACAAAGAACACTGGCACTTGTGCAGGGGAAATCAGGGCTCCCCTTAGCTTTGCCAACCTGCACCTCCCCGGGGCTCTCCGATTTGCTCACCCCCCGCCTGTCACCAGGAGCCACTCGGGTCCACAAACCCTCCTCAGGGAAGGGGGAAGCCAAGGTGCCAGTGAGCAATGGCAGCACGTCTGCAAGTCTTGGCTTTCCTGATCACTCCCTGGGAAGGTTTCGACCCAGATGTGTAATTACCTGACTCAAGCGAGAGGCAAAAGAAAGGGGGGAGGAGAAGAGAGAGATCACTGACTGTTTCAAAAGACACACTCGAGACGACTTACTGTACAGAAGGCACTGAGAAAATCCGCACAGACAGTTTACTTGTGTCACATGTTTACAGGGGGTAAATTGCAGTTGGCACTTTACCAGAAGGCAACATTTGCCTTGAACATTTGCCATGAAATTACCATTGTTTCAAGTCAAGTTACTATGTTATTACTGCTGGGTAACTTAAGAGTCAAGTACACAATTAATCCGTGTCACCAATGCAGATAGTCTGCAAAACATTACAGCCATTAATCTAGTATTTTTAAAAAGGAGGAAGGGGTAAGAGACAAAAGAACTTATTAGACTTCCAGTAACCAGAAGACAAAGCCTATTAGTCAGAGGCAAAGAGGGGAAAGGAAGCCAGCGAGATAAGATGCAGACCCCTAGGGAGAAGCAGCCAAAGAGAAGGAGCCCAGCCAGGGAATTCTGACGAAGCTCTTAGGGGGGTTCCCCCTTATCTTCCTGTGACTACCAAGTCCCTCGAGTGTTTACAGATTGTTCTTTCAGTTTTCCAAGAATTCTGGCTACCAATATTCAGCTCCTTCTGTAGTTTTAAGTATGAGGATGAAAGAAAGGACTGTTTTCCTAAAAACCCATGCTTCTATTTTTATAGTCTCTTCTTACTCAGAGCAGAGTTTTCCTGTTACATTCACGTACAGACCCATGTGCCTAATGGAACAATAACATTGTTTCTGCAATTTGGAAGTTCTTACAAACTGCCAAAACCCCATCACCATGGATTTTATAGTGTTCCATGGCTCTAAATTAAATATACCAACATTTCCCTGGCACCAGTAAAGAAAATCAAGTGCTTCAGTGAGGGACAGATCTGAGCAGTGCTGGGGCACTCTCACTCCTTCCGACCTGCAGCCAGGCATCTCTATATCCAAACCCTCTGAGCATTCCTTTCTGCCATGGGGAAATGCAAGTGTAGAACAGTCGTGTTTGTCCCCTCTTCTTCCATCCCCTTTCCCACTACTCCATACCCCCCTGCCCCATACACATACATAACACACAAGGACTTCTTCCTGTTCCTTAAGCTGAACCAAAGCGAGCCGCAAACCAAGCCTCCTCCTTATCCACTCCCAAATTTGTCAGAACACATCTCAGAAGTCTGTCAAACTGCCTGGCAGCCCTTCTCGCTCAATATATACTTCTTCAATTAATTTCAATGAGGGTCTTCCAAAAGAGCTGCTCTTAGTTTTCTCTCAAAGTCACTCCTTCGTCTGATCGTCTTTTTTCAATACAATTCATGCTAAATAGAAGCAAGATGTAATTATTAATGAATTTCCGAGATCAATTATAAGAACTACTGACACAAATCAGTGAGAATTTGCTATGAACACAATATCATTCAAATTCAAAATAAAGCAAGATTCTGGGCAGAAAAGGCACCTAACACAGTTGAAAATCCAGAGGCTGATTACAGCTCATCTTGCAGGCTGTCAGGCTCACAAAGAAAGCACCCAAGTAGTATCAAAGCTGTAAGTTCCCCTGTTATTAGTTTTGTTACTTTTTTTTTTAAGAATTACGCTCATTCATGCCTACATACAACTCGCTATTAGGAAATAATCAGAGTTTTAGAAATCATTACAAGAGCCGGTATTTGCAGTAAGTTTGTAAAGCCAGTTGCACTTTGGAAATCTGAATGAATTCAGTACAGATCACAAGCTCTCCTTTTTCTGCTGATGTGCAGAAAACCTTTGCTTTAGACGGTGAGCTGCCTTTCACGTAAATGTGAATGTTCTCCACAGACCACCACGACACACCTGTGTGGGGAAGACTTTGAGGACAGACTACAGAACTGACAAGAACAGGAGGTCAGATCTCTTTACTTTCCCATGCAATCTTAACTAAGGGACTGTGTTTCCTTTTCTGAGGATTATCTTTCACCAGGGAAACATGCAGCAGTGTTCAGATGCACTCAACGGACACAAGTACTCAGACACTCTCTCCTCCCATTGCTGTAGCCCAAATAAAACCCTAATACTGTAGCTACACATTATCTGTTTACAAAGAGGTTTTTAAACACGTAAGAATTTGTTCAGATGATGTCTTTTGGTCGCCTGTTCTCTCAAAAAAAGACAGACCATGCCAGTGAGGCCTGTAATTTTCAAAAAGGTAGGGCAGATCTGTGCTTTTTGTTTGTACAGCGATACCCCCTTTTTCTTTTCAGAGCACTTAACTTATTACCCCTTTAAATTATGTGACAGATGCTGCCATTCAAAAAAAGTTACCAGCTGTGAATCAATGCTGTATTCTGACACTTGGCATCAGCCTGTTCAGTTATCAATGTAACATTTTGAAGGGCAGCATGTCAGCAGTGTTAACTATTTAAAAGATAATCAATCATTCTTTCCAACAACCACACCACTGATAGGACAGGCATATTCTTCCAACCAATATTTGCTCGAAACACTGATTATGCAAGTTATAATTTAAGTTGTTATGAGTAGCTCGTTAGTACCACCACAGCCCCAGAGAGTGATTAATGCAGATTGCAGCTTGCACAGGAAGGGTAAACACGTTCAAGGGAGAGAGGAAGAGCTGAAGCAGGAAAAAAAAAAGTGGCTGTGCAAAGGGGGTATGTTCAGACAGCGAGAACTACCTTGGAAATAAATCGCTTTACAGTTTATTTCTCTGTCTTTCTCCTGAAAACACAACGAACATTCACGTTCTAGCGTGACACGTGAGAAGGGTGGGCACGAAGCGCACCCGAACAAAGCGGCCGCTCTCCCCGGCCCGGGGGCTGCGGGGCCGCCCGCACCGACCATCGCCAGGGACGTGTTAGCACCCCGCGGGCGGCGCACACCGGAACGGAAAACATCAGCGGAGCCAAACCCCGGGGCGAGGCAGCAGCGCCGCCCGGGGCACAGCGATGAGCGCGGGGCGGGCTCGGCCCGGCGGCACCGAGAGCCCCCGGACCGCGGGGCCGGACCCCACCGGCACCA
>VWZT01001224.1:2260-126896 GCA_013397055.1 Pachycephala philippinensis
CGCCCCCGGCCCGGCCCTTCCTGGGCGCACCGGCCCCGCGCCGCCCTCCCTCCGTCTCGCACTTGGGACGCGAACTGCTCCGGCAATGAGAAGAAAACAAAATTGGGGCCGGGGGAGGCTTTAAATCCTGCCCTTTCCAGTGCTTATTACAAGAACCCTCGGAATAAAGAGAAGCGGTGGGGGTGGGGGGCAGCGAGCAAGAGGGGAAAGTTGGTAATGAAGGATACACGAATCATAAAATGTAAGCTATGTGTGATTAATGATCTGCACTAATTTGTATAGCAGGCGTGTTAAAGGTCATTGACAATTGTTGCTGCTTTCAGCATGAATGCCTGAGTGGGATGTATTTGGGACAATCAAATTTAATTCTAATTCACAGAAAAAAAATAACTAGACGTGCATAGCAGCTGGTCAAAATACAGAGAGGACGCGCTTTAAAAAATGCACGTTGCCTGTTCTTCAAAGGCAGCTTCATTACATTAATGTGGTGTCTTTAAATGCCTCAATAGTAAATAACGTATCTGGAATGTCTGGATTTTGTCCCTTATGCATCAGCATCTTTCCTGCACACTTTTTCAATCGCAGGCCAAATTGGGTTCCCAGTTACGCCAGAAGTGCAGCATTTTGTGGGAATTCTGAGTTCATTGGTGCCAGATTTACCTGTGACTGGACCAGAGCACATGTCACCTCTCTGAGCCTGAAGAATCTACCCCAGGCACACGCCTATAACACAAGTGTGTAGATTCTCTAATCACAGTTTATATAGTACTTCAGTATTTCTTTACACAAAGAGTAAGAAATCCATTATAAATCAGCATTCCTGGGCAGTATTTAGAACTACAGTATTAAGCTAACAATTTCCATATGGCGAAAATTGACAAGTCAGAGCAATGAAAGGTGCATGAGACTTCTCAGCTCCTCTACCTAAAAATGTGATTTTTATGACCTACTCCTTTTCTCTCGGAGTCTGTACAGATTCTTTTCCTTAGACAGTAAAACATGAGAATACACAACACAGTGCTTGCTCTATTACTGGACAGAGTAATGCTTAAAATGCTTAATATTTTCCATATTTGCTTCCATAGGACCCAGTCTTATACTCCTTGTTCCCGTAAGAAAATAGGAGGCTTACAGGGGTAAAAGGACTGGAGAACCCAACTCAAGCTTAGTAAGCGAGGGGTATTCCACTTTAATGGAAAGGCAATTAAAAATTCAGAAGATGCAGAGACCTTAAAAACAATCAAGCAGTATATTAATTTCACGGAAAGTCACCAGCAGAGTTCCTCTGTCCATGTAATTTTAAATAGGAGATTTTCTCACATTTCTTCTGCTGAGTCCAGCACTTCTGGGTTTTAAAAGCAAAACTGAAACAGTGTAAGAATTTATATACTTAAAAGATGTGCGGGATGTGTTTGCATAATATCGTCGATGTCATTAGAAATTTCAGGTAGAGATGATGTTCTTAATTTTAAATTCGTTAGTAATGTACCATTTCCATGGGTGACTAATTTGTTTGCAGACAGTTTACGCGTTTTATCTTTGCCAGAAATTTTCCAGAAGATGTCCTCCAGTTTCAAATTCTTTAAATTACAGTATTTTGTATGAGAATGTCAGCGATATTAATGGCTCAATACGTGTTTTACTATTTATAGACTTGCATGTATAATAATTCTGGCTAATGAAATACTTGGAGCAGGAAAGCATTTATTTACTTTTGCTATGGTCTAATAAATTATTTGTTCAGCGTTTGGGACCAGGCTTTCTCAAGTTAGGGAAAATGGCAGTTTGATGAAATTCTGTGCGATGACTTGTCTCCATAACTTAGCCTTAGGAGTGATTGGTGGAAGTTTAGATAAGAAAAGGTTCCCGAGAAACACTGTGTTAGAGTAGTGAGGAAAAAAGGCCATCTCCGTAAAAGCAAGGCTGAAAGCATAGATAAATACTTCAAGACAGGCAAACAAGCCAAGTTTGGATTACATTTCATATATATGTGTGTGCATGTATGTGTGTGTACATGTCACATACACAGATACAGTCAGTGAAATGTAATCTAAGGGAGTCAGTCTCTTTTTCTGTGTGCTTGCTCAGAGTTACTCAGGTTTTGTGCCAATTAATATTTTCTGTTGTTACAAATCTATCTGAAATTCTATTTAAATCTAAAACAGATTTTGCTCTCAAACTGTGCTTGGTCAGAAAAAAGGGCCCACAAATTGATGACAAATAATCTTGTATTACTCTTTACATTCTAAACCAGGCTTTTGCTTTTTCTTGGTGTATTTGGAGATACAAAAAGCGTTTGCGGAAGTTACCAACTGGAAGGCACAGGCAGTTCTAATACCCATCTATGTCTGCAGGTCACCACACAGAAGCATTCCCAGTAATGCTTTTAAACAAGAAACTCTCATATCTGACTCCAGTTAAAATGGGCCATTCTAACACTGGTGTGTTTCCAGAGTTTCTGTGGGTGGCACAAATTTCACTCTGAAAAAAAATGGTTTCAATTCATAACAAGCTTATACACTTGGATTAAATACATTGACTTCTCCTGTGCACCACAACAATCTTTCTCTCCTCTCTAATCATCCCTCAGTAGCTGTGCGGTGTCAGGCTGCTTCCAGAGTTTGTACTATGAAAACACACCCCAACCCATTAAAGTTTTGCACACCAGCATACTCCGGGACTGCATGGACTGAGTTCAAGCTCTTGCACCCCGTTAATTTATTCAGGCATAAATCTAGCAAACTGATTTGAAAATATTTTTCCATTTGGAGAGGTGCACATATTTCATGATCTGATGTGTCTATTAATGTGTAACAGCAATAAGCAGCTTGGTCATATCTGTTGACAAATTGTATCAGGTGTCAGGATGTGGTCATAACCTCTTTACTTTATACTCATACAAGTTGTCCCCTTGCTATCAACGTAATTGCATCAATGATAAAAGACGACTGGTGTTTGTTTCCATCATCTTGTTTATGGCATGTAATGAGGTTTTCCTTATGGCAGAAATAATCTGGAGACCTTTCTTGAAGAATCAACATTTTTAAGTCTAATGTCTTTCATATTTGCCCCTACGCCAACACAAGTTGCTAGGATATAGCCTGATTTTGATTTTTTGTGCTTTGATCCTCTCAAACCCACATTTTTTTACACTGAATTATCCAATATTGCTTTTACAATAACACTGAGGAAGAGAGCAGAAAAAGTTAATATTGCAAATAAGAACAGCCTCAGCGTACACAGTTATTTTAGGTTCATGCTAAACGTACCAACTTTTCCAGCCCTGGCAGTCAGATTTTCTCACCCATATGTAATTTTATAAACTACATCACGGCTTCACAGCAGGTAGGGAGCCCACAAACCTGTTCTTAATTTCAGCTTAACTGAAAGAATCTCAGCAGCAGCTGGTTTCAGAACAGTTGATGCAGACTTCCACAGATGTGGCCCATAATAGGTTCAGAAATAAAAAAGAACTAGGCCACAAAGTAGAATTAATTTCAAGGAAGACAAATTCAATAAGGATGCGACTTTTAAGATTTTTTTTTTTTCTTTGAGACAGAGATCATTGCGAGGGCATATTTCTGTGGCCTGGGGTTTTCCATGCTGTCGACCATAGTAATACTGCAGTACACTGATTTTCTGGCAGGCTGGACCTGGCTGTTAGCGCACTGTGCTCTCCCAAAGAAGAAAAACGGGCTATTTCTGAGTTTGTGTCGCCTCCTCTCCCCTCCCCCTCGCCCTTCTTATGTTCCTCCAAGCATAACTGATAGTACTGGAGTGCTTGTGCGCTTTTCTAACTGGACCAGACAAAGACGTACAATAGCTAAAAATGACCTCTGATGTTACAGCGAATGCGCTGCTTGGTAAAACTGGGGAAGCTGGTTGCCAGCTCTAAACAATGTGTTATTTGGGGCTGTTTCACAAACTTGAAATAAAGGACTACAGAAAAAAAATAGTTTCACAAATGTTCATTTCTGGAGTTTAGTAAGGAGAAGAATGTAAATGATTTATGGAACGGCATGGCAAATACATCTATTTTCTTGTATTGTATTATCTTGTTGTACTTCTTGTTGTACTATCTTCTGCTGAGTAAAAAATACCTCAAAAGTAAAAGTGGAACAAAACAGTCACTTGTCCTTGCTAACAAAATTTCCCTTGACATTCTGTGCAGTGGTCTAAAGTGGTTGAATAATCTTAGTTTATATGGTCTTTCAGCTCAGGCATGCGAGGAAAAAGGAACTTCAAAAAGAGAATATTTTACCTGACGTGTACTATTTTAAGGCTTCAGTAATTAGAGAACTGCAAAGGTCAAAATAGCCATCAATATCACGAGCAACGGAGTAGAAGTAACATGTTTGAGAGGAAGTTAGTTGGTTGGCTGTAACATAATATGCCGTAAGCACTCGGATGGGGATCTGCAGTGACGAGCAGCAGAAGAAACAGTAAAAGTTAACCAGCATCAGATATTTACTTGGCTGAAAGCACACAGGAACTTGCAGATGAGAAATAGAGATGCTTTAGAGTCTAAATCCCAGAGTTTATTGCTTCATTGCAGAGATGCTGCAACTTACACTGAGGTCCATCCACACAGATCCAGTCACAGGCTGGAGTAAAAGTTTGCCAGAGCCTTCTAACCTTTCAGTGAGCCAGACAAAAACTCAGCATTCAGAAGCTCCCAAACCTTTTTTCTACCTTCTGGATCTCATTCAAATCAGAAATGTGTGTCATTAACCTAGTTTTAGCATACTACTGCCCACATCCTAAAGTAAAATCAGGAAATACTAGATTGGGGTGGGTAGCTAAGATGTTGCTGTGTATCTGCTACTCCTGAAACTCTGTGTGCCAGCCTGGACTTCTGAACTGGCATAAATTAAAAATGAGTAAAAGTACAATGATTACATCTGAAGCTGCAGAGCTGTAGTTTGCAACAGTATAAGTCATAATCAATGTGCAGAATTTTGGGGAAAATTATTTTGAGAACGGGAACTCTTCCAAAAACTTCCCACTATTTCTTTCATTGCTGATAGACCATTTTTCTTCCCTGCACAATTTTATGCCAAATTGGCTACTTTTCTAATTTCCCCATAAATCACACAAAATTCATGGTTCCTTTTTTCACATTTGGATCCACAAATCAACCAACTGAATTTGTCCTAGTGAGAGAAAGAGGCTGAAACAAACACTCAGGATCATTAGCATAAAATTATCAGCATAAAATTATCCTGACTTATAACAACAAGTTGCAGGCAGCTTCTCATTTGTTGCTTTCATAGGGTTTGAAAGACAGAAGTGAGTTAGGGAAGTTGGTCCACTACGGATTTTGTGAGGCATTTGCCTTTTTCCCCCTGTTAAACTCCAAAGCTAATAAACCCCGAGCATTCAGTAACAAGCAAGGCACTCGTGTCAACAAAGACCTTACTTAGAGACGGCAAGGTTTTGAGAAACTTCTGTGGCGAGGATTTGAAGATATTTTAGTCATATGCAGTGCACTTTTGCTTCTCTGTTTCCTACAGTATAATCCCCTTTGCTTTCCCCCCTCTGTGTTTTAAAACGAGCACAGAAAAGGCTGAGTGTTAAACTACACTATTCAATTGTCCGGTAAGTACACAAATTCTGTTCAAATCAGAACAAACTTTCAAGTAGACAGAAAGGGGTATTTGGATTTCTATTTGGATTTCTATTTTATCCTGGAAACCCTGCTGAACAGCAGTGTGATGGGGAATATAGCCATATCAGACCAACAAAAGGCTCCTAATGTAGTGAAGACCTCCTCCCCCCTCCTCTCCAAGGAAGCCGGCTGGCAGAGCTTTTGCTATCGGAATTGTTTGCAGAATAACCAAACTAAAGCAGCTCCCTATGTGGGTGCCTCATTCAGGAATAAGCAGCACTTTTATTCTAAAACACTTATCTAGCTTTCTGAAGAGAACAGGCTATTTGGAAGATATTTCTTTGTTTTGAATGTTCTTGTGGAGCAATACCTTATCTGGTTTTTTTTCCCCTTCTATTTACATTTTCATTTGCTTCTCTGACAAAAGCAGAGATGTACTCACTCAATAAAGCAGTTATCACATACACCAGCAACTCTTAGATTCCTTCTGCTGTTCAAAAGATTCCCAAGAACTTTTTTTATTGCAAAGGATCCCATTAATATCAATGGTGCAAACATCCTGTTTGCTCCTAGGGGCTTTATATAATAAAAGGGTTATGTTTTATCATGTCAAATACAGTAGATCTGCATTTCGCATCACTAGTATGACAATGTTCTTGCAATGCAAGATGTACCACTAGTCATACTTGTATTGCTGTAAAGTGTGTTGCTGTGTAATACTCCACATATTTTTCCCTAAGACATAAGAACATTTCATGCCAAATCCCTCTATCATCTAAGGAGTCCAGGATCCTACTTATTTTGATGGAAGCTGGGGTAATAAAAATAATAGATTGCAAAATAACTGTGGTAACAACGCTGCCAAAAATGCTCGCAGAATGATGCTGTTAGTATTGTCCAAGCCAATATTTTGTCTCTCCAGAGAAGAAGGATGCATATGAGTGTGTACTGTCAGCTCCATTTGGTGTCACTAAGGCTAAAGTGTGTGTTGGTTTGTTTGTTTACTTGTGTTACAGAATTGAAGAGAGTTGGGTTTACTGTTTGGTGCTTAACTCCCTGAAGGCTCCACCAGGTAGAACTGACACAAGTATCTACATCTGTAGTGCACAAGAGGCATAAGTGGGAAGAAGGGGTCAATGGGCTGTGAAGAGAGGCCGGGAGCCCTCTGGAAGTGCTCTCCTGCCTTTTAACTCCAACGAATGTTGTGGTGGTTCCAGGGCCGAGTCAGTGAGAGGCCAGCAACTGGAAGCTGGTGTGAACAGCTTAAGGTGAACTTCTGCCCTAAGCTGCAGGAACCGCGGAGGGGTGGCTGCTGATCTCACAGCCAGGAGCTCTGCTGGGGGACCTGGGACAAAGCTGGCTATTTTTGCAAACCCCTACCCACCGCTGGGCTCGACATCTGCTCCTGAAGCCTGCTGTATTCCCACCTTTGCTTTTCGGAGTCAGCTGCTTGGCAGAGCATTAACAGTACCTCTGCACACTCCTCACTTCATTCACAAGTGCTTCTGCAAGGAGTATATAACTACACTAAGTTTATGTTCAAGAGTTTTCTACTGAGTTCGCACCATTCTGCTGTAGGGCAGGCGTAGTATCCATAATCTGGTTATTAAAAAAGTGCTGGTGAATGGGATATTTGCATGAATGACCTCAGTTTTCACTTGCTCACTAGAACATTTTTAAAAGGAAGTATTTGCTTGGTTGGTAGCCAAGTGTTTTCTCCTTGACTACCAAATGTGTTTAGTCCATATTAAGGGTAAAATTCTCTCCAAAGTTCACTGGTAATTTCCAGACCCTGCAAAATTTGCATGCAAGAGACTGACAGCAACATTCCTATTTAATCATTTCCCACCATATTTCAAAAAAATGTGGTTTTCCAGATGCTCCTGACTTCCAAATGCGAAGTGGAAAATGTCCAAAAAAGGCATTACTTCATCTAATGTCATTTATTTAGCACACATACAGTCCTTCTGTCCTTCTTCTGCTTTATCAAAAGCAAGGGGATGTGTGACTAGTTTGTATAACTTAAATTTCTTATCTGGACTTGCATAAGTGCATTCAGCAGCTTCCTCAGATGTACAGTTAATGGGAAATTCCATGAGTTTTACACTTAAACTTAATCAGAGATATGAATGGAAGAATGTAACCATCAAAGTTATTGTGGAGTCCTTCGCTCCCTGACCTTAGGGCCCATAAACCCATGAATAAGTTACATCCATCCATGTACTAACACATTTTTTTCATCACTAATGCAAAATGGGTTTAGAACTCCAGCTTGGACTCAAATCCAAGTTGAATTTCACTCAAACTGCTCACGAGGGGATACTTAGTCTTTGCCAAGGGTTTGTAGGACTCGTCCTCTCTTCACCCCATGCAGCACAGGTAAATGAGGAGAGGAGAAGGACTGCACCACTGAGCAGAGCTGATGTGGCTGATCTCAATCCCAGGCAATTACTGTCTGCCTGTGGCTGCATCCGCCCCTCCCTGTCAGCAGGGTGATGTGTGCCATGGTCCCCTCTCCCAGGGGATCACCTGAAGCTGCCACAGCACGGGATGCGGGAATAACACATCTCTGCCCTGCTCCCAAAGCACCGTGCTGGGTCTGATCCCCATTGCAGCCATATATACTGAGGTTGGGGAGGACCCTCCACTCACTGCATAAGCCAGTTTTTCTTCTCTCTGTGCCTCATTTTCTTGTAGCTGCAAAATGGGTCAGTACTTTCAGAGAGCTGTGCTCAGTACTGCTGTAATGAAATACCCTGAGACCTTTGCTGACCCTGGCAGAGCAAACCATGGCAGAAGTCATGCTTGGTACCTGTGCTTGGAATTGTGTTTTGGCATTTGTACCTCACACAGCAAGGGTTATATCCATTCAGCAATCTCTGGCGAAAGCGGTTCTGTACCTTCTTTGAGTTGGCTGCACAACCAGGGTGAGTCAGTCACACAGCTAAAAGAGAATAAATACACTTTGAACAGAACAGAAACTCTGGCCCAAACGTGCACCAGAGAAAAAAACCAAGGTCAGCTGCAAATCCAGTGCAGATTTTCTTGCAGTACTCCAAGGTGGTAGATCAGGAAAGCCTAAGAAAGAAGCGCCCACTCAGATAAAGACCTCTAAGATAAAAATATCTCTGTCTACACAAACTGAATATTAACAAAAAGGTTCAATGGACCAATTTAATTATATTTAGAAGATTTTTCAGTGAAAAGTTAAACTTTTGTTTGTGTTCAGATTTGGGAGGTGAATAGGAAAAAATATCAATATCAATAAAAAAAATCAATTTCTAAAAATAGTCCTCATCCCAGCTCTGGTTGATAAAATTTAATTTTGTTGTTTAAAAAAAAAAGAGTACCATCCAGACACACCTGTGAGCCAAGTTTTGACCTAACGCAATTTGATACAGGTGAGATATTAAACCCTGAAGACGGAGTTAACAATGGAAACAGTGGCAGACTGTTAACAGTAGTAAAGGGTAGTAGCTGCCATTATACTCATAAGTTACACGTTTTTCACAGCGTAGTGGGACAGCTGATAAACCCTGAACCTGCCTTGCTGCCTTTAGTTTGCCTGGTGTTTTTTTCCAGGAACGACCTTGTGTTTACTGATTAATTCTGCAACTCACTTCACGCAGAATTAGAACAAGTAGAACATTTTTAATATCAAGAGCATTTTGCCTCATTTCTTCATTGTCTTTGTAATTTAAATATCCTGTTGTGTAAGCCTAAAGGCAGGAAGTGAGCTATACAAACCCTTACAATAACAGTATTAGGTTGCAGATAAGCCCATGTGCTCAGTGGTGTTGGGTAATTTTTTTTTCCCAAGGTAATGCAAGTTTTGCCAATATTGGAAGAAATGCTAGAATGCTTTAACGCATTTAAATTTTTCAGAATTAACTTAATCTGTTACACACACACACACACACACACAAAATACTCTCCTGATAACAAGAAATTACTGTGGCCCGTTATGCCAGGCTTTAATTATTTATCTTCACTCTGTATTTGTGTTTCTGCCGTGAAACCCAAACCTTTTCAGCAGGCAGAGAGATGGTGGTGGGGTAGGTGCCTACCTATCCTCTCTTCCATTCTTTTCCCTCCAACTCAGCACTGTTTTAATGCAAATCAAACCCTTGGTGCGTACATAGCCAGCACAGATATCCTTACACTTCATGCACCTGGCAGTCAGCTTTCCTGCCGAGGCTGCAGCTGAACTGGATTGTTTCCTCTTGTGGTGATTACACTTGGCTCTCTGCAATAAAAGACAACAAGAGCTTCTTACAGATCATAAACACAAGCCTTCTTTTTTAATATATACCTGGATTTATAGGCCTAAGGGAGAAAATTCTGTTAATGGTAATATTTAGAATTTCTCAAATGAATCAAATCATTTTGCTAGCCAGACACACAACGAGCATTTCAAACCGTGAGCAAGCCGTGTAACCTACCAGTGCTGCATTTAACAAAAGTAGGACATGATTTCTGCATCTATTCTCCTTTAATAAGATTATGATCCTGACTGTCCTGTTCTGACTGCAGTCGGAGGTAGCGTTGTTGCTGAGTGGCTCACGAGCAGTAGGCTTGTGTGCTTGCATAACTGATCCCGAATTACACACAGTGACTATCTATAGGTGCTAATCTTGAACATGACAAAACATTTGATCTCTCTGTGAATATTTGCACAAGTACATTTGCACCCTCATGGCACATACACATTCATATCAAACGCACGGCATTATGTGTAATGAGATGATTGCACGTTTGTGTAGGTGCAGTGTGAAAAGGAAAAATTGCCTGACACTTTACCTTTATAAGCCTGTCTTCACAGACAGCTAAATTTTACCAGAGTTTAGCCATTTCTGCTGTCATTTCATGCAGCATCTAATTTAGGCCCAAATGCTAATGACAATTTCAGCCAAAACTGTTTAGCTGTTTCTGAAACAGAAAGCAGGTTGTTTTGCTTATCAATAAACAGTCTGGATTTTCTCTAGGAATTGTTCTAGCACCTTCACAATTTGAAGCCGGAGTCTGAAAAATCTGAAGTCTCCCTATGCTAGGGCTTTGCCTTTTACTATTCTCGTTACACATTTGGCTGTGTTATAAGTCTGTGAAAAATCACGGTTTGCACATGCTCATCACTACCTCTTCAATTGGAGTCGCTAAATTCTAAGATTCTGCTGTAACTGAGGATGCTCAGGTTTCTCACAGCTGGTAGCGCTGACTGAACCACATATGCCACGTCCTCAGTTATAGACTATAGTGTCCCACTATTCCATGCTCGAATATATTATTCTAGGGTAGATTACATGGGCAAAGCCAAAATTTCACTATACTAAGAACTCAGAGCAGTAACGTTGGGAAGAGTTCCAACAGCAGCTGCCAAAAGGGAGATAAATTAATTTATGTTCATGAAGCGTTCAAATACTGCAGAACTGGTCACCACAGAAAAGCTCACAAGGAATTTAATTATTCTTTTTTGAGAGAAGCATTTGAATAAAGTTATTATGTGGCTGTGCAATTAAAGATGATACCATAAAGCACACATATAAGGGGCTGAATGAACGGACTGAGTATTGGAATCCTCAGAATTGGAACTTTCTACGTTATTTTGTCTACACAACTTAAAAACACAGTTAAGAACCTAGTTCCTTTAATTTATACATTCACACATCCACATGTCTATAAGTAGCTTGCCTCTAGTTCAAAATAATAAAATAATGGTGGACAAGGGGTTAATAGTTAATTGCATTTAACAATATAAAAAAGGCAGGAATAGTTTACCTGAAGTTATTGGAGACAATGATTTACTAGACGCTGTGGACAACCCACAGCATAGAGCTTTCAGCTATCCTCCCTGGGACATTAAAATCTGTGATATCAGTGAAGTACAAAGTGAGGGGCTTTCTGGAGTTTCCATTCGTGTCTCAGCAGGCTTTTAACAGAACAACTAGGGGGAACTGTCTACAATAAACTTGTCTTTGTCTTCACCTCTTCCAGCTTCAGTATGCGGGAAGCTCCTTTTTCAGCTATGGAAATGAACCATTTCATTTTTATGAGATCTAATTTCAGTAGCCTACTTTGAATAATAAACAACAATTAACTTTCAGAGGACAGGGGAAGATGTATAATTTTTAAGTCCTGATTCAAGGACTTCAGGATATAAGCTACCTAAAAGCAAGAAATTGTAGAAATAAATGAGAGAGAACAAAGTTGGTCCCAGTACAGTGAAGCTGTCAGTCTTCCTGTACTCCTGCCCTTGTAATTATACGCATTGGGCCTGATTCCCTGACTTCATTTGAGACCCCTTGGGAGAAAAGTGAAGTAACATACTGTGGGATCATGTTCTTCTCTCAACATTTGTTTCTTGGAGGGCCAGTCTAGTGTGGTGCTTAAAAGCTTCACATGAACTGCACAGAGCTTACATGATTTCTTTTGGCTTTCTGAAAGGGTGAGTACGGTACAGCTTGTGCAGCGTTATTTCCTGAGAGCCTATTTAAGCAGGTTTTAGTGTTAACTTCAACTTCTTAACAAGCTTAAGTACAGCATCACATTTGATTTGGTTTTGCAGATGTCTGGAACTTTTCATGTGGAATTAGCAGAACTCAGTCTTCAAGCCTAATGAACTCAGATAAAACTCAGCAGGATGTCCTGTTGGAAACTAATTTTTTTGTATGAAGACAGCTCTTTGGTCCTCTTTTCTTGCCTTGCGTTTGTTGACTTGTCTCAGAAGCTCGTAAGCTATCAGCTCTCTTATTGATCTACTCTAGAGTCACTTGAAAACATAATTTTGAAAGCAGCATTTCAGCACCTCTCCTTGTTTGATCTCATTGCTGTGGCACAGTTTTTCAAGTACTAGGCTGAAAATCGATGTTGGGGGTTATTTTATGCTTAATAATACATATTTTTTGAAATCTTTACATCTGCCTAATTTTATTTAAAATGCCACTCTATATGTTAAATTTTCTGCTTTATTAAAATCTGTCCGAGGATTCACATCCCTTCATTTTAATTTAGCTACAAATTGATTCTTAAAGTATCACATTTAATAGCCTTTGGGGTTTGATGCGCAAACTATTCTGACGTCTATTCATAGACCTTTATAATGGGACCCACTCCAGTTTATCCCTTGAACTGTCAGGCTCTTTGGGAAATAATAGCTCCTGACAGTTGTAGAGTTAAAATATAGGATTAATGATCAGCTTTTAATGTGCAAATGGGGTATTCAGCTTTCCTCTTACCCATCTTATTTAATGCAAATTCACTGTTGAAACAGGTAGCATGAATTTCTTCTCTCACTAAACATAGATTAATCTATCAGGGTAAATCCCTGAATCAAAATAGAAATTTGGATACACACTACAAAGTAAATACAGGGCACTGCATTTGTGCGGATTTATAAGCAAGTATTTTTCTTCTGCCAAGTCCATCATTTATTTTTAAGGTTTCAAAATCTCACTTTCACACAAAAATAAAAATAGCTGTGCATTGCAACAACCAATTTAACCAGCAGGAAGGACTCTGCCTTTCTCTATTAAGTATAGCTGTAGAAAGCCCCATGGACTTTGATTTAATTGTTTCCAATAGTCCAAAACAATCTGCTACCTGCACTTAGTAAAAAGTAAAAAAGAAAAAAGACAGGGATTTCTACAGTGAAGCATAGAGGAGATCAGATGTTTTTATTAGGGGATTAATGACATGTTTGTGATTCTTGGCCTTAGGAATTGTATGGTAATTGTCAATTGGGGCATCCTATTAAAAAGCTGCCTATCTGTACAAAATTAGACTATTTATTTAGAAAATGTTATATACTCATGTAATTGGAAAATGCATTTTAAACATAATAAGAATAAGAAGCATTTGTCCATTATGTTCTGCAGTGATAAGCAGCACTGTGTCTGAGGAGCAGAGCACGGGGAGGAGATGTTGGATTAAGGTGACATCCAGAGAACATTGCACCTTTCGTAGAGTATCTGGGGGAAAAAATATTTTGAGGGTAACTTAAGTGAAAGTCAGAACATAGAAAGATAAAATAAACACTGAGTCATTCTGAAAAATCTTTCATATTTAAGGCAGTCACACACCTGCCCATACATCTCTAATAACCACTAGCTTTCCCAAGGACATGAAACAGAAAGGTGTCCCTCAAGATATAGGACTTAATCCTTGCAGTGCTTGAATGCCTTAAGCTGCCAATAAAGCAAAGAGTGAAGTCTGTTGTCTGCAATTATTCCTTTGAAAGGAGTCACATCAGAGCAACACACATATATAAGTACCCTGAGAAGCGAAGGAAGAGGGAGAAGAGCGAGAAGAATACGCAGTACATCGCTCGCATGCAACTTTTGTGTCTTCTATTATTTTTGCTGTTATCTTTGCATACATGCTTTAACACACTAACAGGGAAGAATACCATTAACATTATTTTGGAAATCTGGTTCCAACAGCATCTAAATGGCCTCCAGGGATTTCTTTTGTTGTTTTGATAACAGTGTCAATTTACATGGATACTCTTCCCCCCTCTCCCCCCATTTCTAAGAATGCAAAGCAATCTATCATTAATGACTCTTGAGAAACATAAGCTAAATTTAAATTAACCTCACAGACATTGTTTATAACATCCTTAGCTACTCTGCTCGTAATTTTTCACTGCCTTCTACCTTGTATTCACAGCTGTGCAAAGCAAGTCAAAACAGCAGTCAGGCAGCAGTGTTCTGCAGACATGCTGCATTCACATTGCTTTGCTGTAAATTAGGGACAATTCAGCAGAGAATCAGTGGTTGCAGACATTCTGGTAAATCTATATGTATAATAACCATAGCAGGCTGTGGTCACCAGGTTGACTAAAGGTGTTACCAGGCACTCAATGAGCTGGAGGATGCATTACCTACCTTATGCAATTTCTGACCCTTGCCAGCAACTTCTGCCTCCCATGTCCATCCTGCACTGTTGTTCCTGTTGTGTAGGAGGCTGGATGGTGGACCTGATTCCCTGGAAACAAAAAACACCCAGGAAAACTAAAATAGACAAACAAATAGGAAATACAGGAATAAATGATGATTTTCCCAGGTACTCAGCTGTCTCACCCACTTCACTGTAAGGCAGGACAGATCAGTAAGGGCCAAGGCCAAGATGAAGCAGTGGCAGGGGACAGGGAAGAGGAGGTTGCTGGAAGCCTTCCTGAAAAGTTGTTCATCAAATTACACCAGGACAAAGCAGAGTATTCTAAATCCTAACCAGGAAGCTACTTTCCATGAGAGGCTGCAGCCAAACTCCAGCTTTTTCATGCCTTGCTGCAGCTCTGTGTTCCAGGCTTCCCTGGACAGAGAGGGAGTGATGTTTTCCCAACACAAGGTATTGTGTGTGCTCCAATAGGTACACAGGGAGGCAGTTTGTACTTGGGCTTGGAGCCTTAATTTTCAACATCTTGTTGGTTTTGGTTTACAACAGTTCCAAAATGCCTTCGAGCTTGCAAAGTGGTTGTCATGCCTTGTTGAAGTTAAACCCACAGGTTCTAAATTATTTGGATGTTTTCTGTATTTTGAGAAAATTTTCTTTGGAGACAGGTTTTTATATAGCGAGATGGGAGGTTTTTATAGACTTTCTGCAAAACCCTTTCAGAATTCTTAATTGAATGAACTTAAATAAAAAAAATTAAATTAAAAATTAGTCCTTGCACTTAACAAGTTTCACCGATAAAACCGATTTGTCACTCATGGTTGATTTGATTTCACAGTCATAGCCAGGAAACCTTAATATTTCTTTTTTGACTTGCTTGTTGGGCACTTAAAATTAGAGCTCAGAAAAAGTGCAGCTCACAAAAAGACAAAAAAGTTTTTACTAATCCAGTGAGCAGAGATTAACTGAGCTTAGAATTCAGCTAATGAAGGGGAAAAACACTGAAAACAAGGAGCTGCAATATATGTCGGAGGGCCACTTTGGGGGGCAGTGGGGAAAGGAGGGCTCCAAGGAATGAGGTGCTGCTGATGGCTCTGGAGATTTATGCATTTGAAGTATCCCAGAAAACAGATCCAGCAAAGCTAAGAATCACAACTGTCTCCCAGCCACCCCCAGAATTCATCAGTGCATGAAACTCCAAAAAAGCACCTGTTAATAAGAGGACACTTAATATTTAGCTTCGTTCTCAACACAGTTTTTGTGGCTCGTGTTTGGGGAGCAAAAGGGATGGGCCCTTGATATTGGGACACCTGTCTGCTAGGACAGGCAGCAGCAGGGGCTAATATGAGCACTGAATCCCAGCCTGTCCTCCTGTTTTTCCCCAGAGCAACAGGGAAAAAAGAACTGTTTCACACACCCACCTGGTTCAATGAAGCATTTTATTTTAACCCCAGCTATTAGCCTAAAATGACGTCAGGACTCGAAACACTTAGAAAACTGGAATCTAAACTTCTGTGGTTAAGGGGATGACCCCCACCTCATCCTCGTGCAACTCACCACTGCCCTGATTTCACGTGGCTAGGTGGGCATAATCAAAAGGAATGGACTCTCCTAGCTCACGGTTTTGTCCTGCAGCCATTCAATTGCCCCTCTTTTGTTTCGGTTTGTTTTGTTTGTGTTTTCTGACCTTGCATAACTTTAAAATGGCCATGCATAATTTTTTGGACAGTTTCCATTTGGGGCAGAAACCCTTCTTGACAGGTTCAGCAAAAGCTGCAATTTAATGGATGCATTTCAAATTGTCTAAAAGCAGGGTTCGAAGTGCTCAGACACCAGTTTCAGCATTTCTGGGATCACAACACAGCAGAGGATGTGCAAGCATGTGTTATTCATGTTTGTCTGCAGTTTTACTGCTGTTTGGACATAAATAGGGGGTCAGATTCAATCCCAGTCAGTCCTATCTTATGATGACACAAACCCCCAAAGGGGGCCTCTGGGGTGGGAAATCTGTTGGTGGGAAGATTTGCCACAACCAAAACCAACCATAACCCCGCTGTGGGTGAGAGGCAGCTGCTGGGGATGGCAGCAGCCCCCGAGGTAGGTTCTGCTGGGCAGGGGCATCACAGGACGTGCTGACCCAGCACAGCCCCCACAGTCTCTGTTCACAGTCGAAAACCAAAGCAAACGCCCGCACTCACGCCAGAGCAAAGTCTGCAGGGGGAGGAGGACCCAGTGGGAATTTACCTCTTTAGGGAGTGAATCCCACTGTGGCGCAGGGGACTCGGTAACTCGGAGGGGAGATTGCGTGCCCAGTGCTGCCCACTCCTGCTCCCCTGCATGGGGCTCACAGGCTGATAAAAGCCCGTTTGCTGCTCTAGCTGACAGCAAAAATATAACACGAGGGCAAATATGTGTAAAAATGATGATAAACAATAGCACAGGGGGAAACAAATCTAATAAAATCAGATGGGAGAGTTCACAGGGCAATTGGATGTTTACATAGTCCCAGGAAAGTGCAGTCCTGTGGAGCTGAAGGGAATCGATTGGCTTGTATTCTCATTTTTCCTAAAAAGTCACTATATAACACTAGCAACCTACAGGGATACTGGCAAAAAACAAACAAACAAACCCCTCGGAGGCTTCTCCCTACACCCATCCCTTGTCTTGTTATTTTTAAATCAGAGAATGGGGCAAAGGAGCAAAAGAGCAATCCTTGTATTTGCCAGCCAGTAAATCTAACTTCAATCCCTAGTGAAACAAAGGGACAACCAGCTAAGGGGGGAGGGAAGGGGGACAGAAAATAATGGGGTCACGAGCAATTAAAAGGTTTGGCCAAATCTGACCTTCGTTTTAATGTAATTTTGAATCGGCAGAGTGATATCTGGGTTAAATTTAACTGCCTGGTTTTTTGAATTTTCTTAAAAAGAAATAATGCCAGAGAAACTCAGTTCATCTGGTGGAATCAAAAGATGTAGTGGGAAAAATATGTTTTCTTCTTGCTTGCAACAGCTGTTAAACTTCAGCATGCAAAATCATATAGGAGGAAAAAACCCTTCCTTAAAATTCCAGTATCACCCTCAGTTCATCTAAACTATTAAAAAGCTCAAAGTATAATCCCAGTCCCTCCCTCAAAAGCTTCCAACCGCCTCATCCACAAGCGGGGAAAACTAGCCTTGGCATTCTTGATACTGCCAAGACTAAATGAGGTTGTTTAGGTTTCCTCTTCCCTCTGTTCCCTCCTCTTATAAATCAACACATTTTCCAGATTAATTTATACTCTGTGTCTGTGTGTGCGTGCGTATTTATAAAAGAAAGGGTCACGAATCCCAGGCTTATAAAGGAAGGAAGCCTTTTTACATTATGTTTTAAAATTAGCCAGGACTAAACACTGAGATACAGAAATGCTCCTCTTTCTGTTACACAGCCCCTGGCAAGATATCCAGGGAGCTGTTCCAAGACAGTTTAAATTGGTCAAGCTAGTGAGGGTCCTCCGTTTTCCCTGGACTATGCCACATGTTGCTGATGCACAGAAGTGCAGTAGCACTGCTGCTTATCTGACCCCTTATTGAGCCAATTTAAACAAATAGCCTTTTTCTTTTTTCTTTTTTTTTTCCCCGTGCTACTTTTCAGTTGGTTTCAGACTTTAAATTGAGTCACAGAGAGGTCAGGGGAGCACCAGGGCCAGCAAAAGGGCAAGGTCTGGAAATATGTCGCCAAGTCCAAGGTGAGGATGGCACGGTGGCACTCACAGAGACGGGGTCATGGCTTCCCATCTGCAAGCAGCATTTCTTGTACCATCCAGCTTCACTTTTCCCACCCCCATGGTTTATTTTTTAAAATTTCACCTGGATCAAGAAATTAATCCAGCTAAAGGTTATCCAAAACGAGCTATTTTTCAGCCAGTTCTCTTCGCAGTCCAGCTCACCAGGTACCTGTGCTACCATAGGAGAGGCTTTTGAAGAGTGGGCAAGCAAGGAGATGGATGTGCTGCCCTAAATAATACATTGCTTGGAAACTGGGGCTGGTTTGTGAGGAAACAGTACCAGCGCTCCAGAACCTTCTGTTGAAAATTGTCTGCATTGAAAAAACAAGTCAGTTTTAAAATATGGTCTGTTTGTCACGGGCATGTCCGCTAATGAACTTGTAACCAAAGCGCTGGGTTTCAGCTCGCTCCCCTCTGCCACCATTCACTGCTCTGTGTTCTCAGCAGACAGTAATTACCAGCCCTAAAGCCAACAAGAGTGATGTCATTTTTAATTCATCAAATACCAGGTGTCCCAGGGGGATCCTTCACCAGAAATGTAGCAGTTCTGAAACCAATTTGGGATTTTGGCTTTGGCGGAAGGATGGTAACTTTGGGACTAAAAGCTTTTGAAAATCTGAAAAGTTATCACAGAATAATGACTTTTTTGACTGTCTCTGCAATAATAGGCTATCACCATGAATAACAGCTGACATTTCAGACTCTGGGTGAATCCTGGGTATTTTCTGGGTCCTTTTTTTCCCCTAACTGGTAAATTTGAATAGCTGCGAGATACAACAAAGTAAAGTATGCTGAGGACATCAGGTTACCTATATGCCCAAAGCTGTCATTTTAACCAAATCATTTTTCATACAGACTGCTTTTGTGCAAGGATGCCTGTTGCACAATGTTGTTTTTAAGGGAGAGAGCAAAACAGATGAGCTCGCAACATGATGCAGAGAGCACTTGTTATTTTTGCATAGTCTTACTGGATTTATTCTGAGAAGTTACTGAGGCTTCCTGCAAAGATTGTTTAATATCTTTGGTGGAAATAGAAATAGTCAAGCTTTTACAATAATAGTGATGAAAAAATCATGGCTTTCCATATCCAACCAAAGCCTGATTACACTCATTGAAATACAAATGTCAATATTTATTAGCTAATACTAAAATTACTGCCATCTCATTTTTGCAGTTAGTCAGAAAATCATTATGTATCCCTTTTCAAAAATCATTGACTTTTCCTTAGCACAGAAAACTCTATTATCAGTCTTTATAAAATATTTATGGCTTTCCTTGACATTCTTATAATATCCCTAGGAGAACAATCAGCATTCGTTTTGCTGAAAATAAGACAAACTTCTTCTCCCTAAAAAATAATTAATGAACAAAATGTAAATTAAATCAAATAAAAAAAAGTAAGAAACTATAGCTTGTTCATCTAATTTTCCCCCTTACATTAGGAAAAATCAAAGGCATCTCTGTTTTAACTACTTTATTACAATTATTTGGGCTAAAAAGTAGTCTTGATTTGTAACTGAAGGACGATTTAATATTAATTTCACATGTAAGCATATGGAGAGAATTATTAGGCTAAATGGAGGGGCTTTTCACCGGTTCATTGATTTTTCTGTGCTCTTGATTGTTTGTGCCACTGTTTCTAAATTAACAATACGCCCCCTCTCCGAGGTCCAGGGCAGGGTTATTTTCAGTGAAGAAGTGCTAAATCACCCATATTTTCATTAGAGGCTGCTGGAGCTCCGTATGATCTGAAGGAAACGCCACACTTCCATGGTACTGGTCTTACTTGATGCTGATACCCCTTCCTGTAACTGTTCTGGAAATCCTGATACGCCTTGTCTCCCCATTTGCCTTTTCACTTTGCTTGGTAATGAGAGAAGATAAAAAGGGATTCTCCCCCACCACTAATATCCCTGCAGGAGCCACGTATCAGCAATGCCCCTTGTTTAGTTAGCAATTCTGTCTTTGTGCAAACTTTTTTACATGCAATTGGCTTGTTGCATTTTTCTGTATACTTAGTTGTATTGCCATGGCAATAGGAAAAACATGATGATGCAGATTTGGAGAGAAAGGAAGGGAAAAAAGAGATAAACCACCACTGTAATCTCATGGCTAGATGAGGTCAGAATTGGCTAATTTATGAAGTTAAGAGACATGCAATTTGAAAGATCAGAAAGGTTAAAAGGAGTCCTGAAGAGGAAATTTTCCGATTGATAAATGTGCAAAGATGGGGATCTGGATTTCCCTAAATTGGGTCAAATAAGTCAGCCTGCACTCAGATAGGACACATGATAAAAAATCTTTGAGTAAGGAATGGGGGATTTGACTAATGCCTTTTAAAGCGGACATACCATAGAAATAAAATTTAAGCTTTTGTCTTTGTATTTACACAATGTAAAATTATATATTTATATACATAGATATAAATTTTACATTTTTCAAACATTATTTTCATATAAATTAGCTAAATACCCTATTGCTATTTATATAAAAATGTTCATAGAATTGAAATCTTTTTTCCAAATTTCCAAGTATTTCTGTCTTTTCTTGTTTGAAATTCTTTTGCCTTAAGTGTAATTTCCCCCATCGTTCTTAAAATTTCAGCATCCCAACATGTTTCTACTTCAATTCAAGCATCTAGAGAGATGGTGAGCCACATGAAATGGACAGAACAGTACAAGAGTTTCACCAGAGAACCCGAAGTCTAATCTTGCAGGCATTTGCTCATGTGAATATTTTGAAGCTCAATAGCATTACTCTGGTGACAACGTTACTCTTACAGAAATTGGATCTTTCAAATGCTTGCACATGTGAATAATTTTATGCATATGAGCAGTTGTCTTCTGTGAAACTACTGCCTTGTGTGAAGTTAACCATGTGTGGATGTGCTTCCAGGGATGAGGAGGTTCCCAGGATGATGATCCTGGGGGTTTATTGGAATAAGCCTTATTGACCACTGTATGAATAAAGCATTGTACATGCGATCATGCCATTAGCAACGTGCAAAATTTCCACAAGCAATATTGATGAAATTTAAACCCAAATTTTGAAGATAACGCAGATTTGATTTTTAACAGGGGATTTTAACATGAAAACTTCTCTTTAAAAATTCACTGCAGCAAGATCAGTAAATATAAATAAAACATGTGAAGAATATTAATCTTAGTAAAATTGGAGAAGCAAGCTGTCAATGGCTGTCAGACACAATATGAACTGACAGTTACATGGCTTACAGTCTGACATCGGGATCGTTACCTGTCTGTTTCTCTATCAAAATACCTACAGGGAATAAGAGTTTGCAGATTGCAGGCATGGGTGGGAGTGGGGAAAGGGAAAGAGCAGTTAAAATGGAAGCTTAATGACAGCCGTGAAACATACGTATGCAACATATTCATTAGGATTAGTCATCAGTCCGAAGGAATGGCTTACATCATTCATTATAATCAGCACTGAAGAAAAGCTTTAAAACAGCATCTATAGCTTTCAGATCGCACTCCTCCCTCAAATCAAACTCAAACCTGACACACAACCTTCTTCTGGCTGCCACATATACAAAACCTATAGATGAAGTTTTGAGCGTGTTCACGTATCAAGACAATTTACAGGAATGAGTCAGACATTAGCAGCAGATCCTCATGTGAAAGGATGCTGCAGGCTTTTCCACGCTCCTCTCTCAGTCAGGCTCTCCTGGACAGCCACCCACTCTCCCAGGATAAGAGAGAAACCCCCTGGGTCCACCTGGAATGACAGGCAGGAGAAATGACTCACAGGCAGCTACCTCTGTGACTGTGGTCTGCATTCCCAGGAGTCCATCCAGGGAACAGTCATCTTGGTAAAAGTTGATTTCTCATGGAAACTATAGTGTGAAAGGGTGTCTGGGGTCATGGAGAGCACATTCCCTCTGGGCTCACAGGATGGTTAAAGTTTGCATGGCCACTTATGTGATCAGGGAAGAACCACTGGGGAGATTTCTTTTCGTGGTAGTCCCTTTCTACAAGTTATACCACCAAACACCTTCACCAACACCTGCAGGACCCTGCTGAGGGTTGAGCACAGTGTTCTAAGCTTGATTGCACAGAATCACCAGAAAAGCTCAAACAGTAAAGCTCAGAGGAACCAGCAGAGAGGGTGAGTCAGCCCATGGTCATAGAATCACTGACCCAGCTTTCTGGACTCATTTTAGGCAACTGGGTGCACACAGCCTCTGATTTTCAAGCATCTCCCATTACAGCAGTTGGCTGGAGGGCCTGGGGTCAGGCTGGCACACCTGGAGGCTGCCCAATGCCACCATACAGACCTCCTGATGTTTTGAATAAAGCAGCACTGCATGCAAGAAATGCACTGCAGTTCATTTAACCCCTAAAGAACAACTATAAGCCAGGATTGGAAGCAAGCTGGGAACCTGTTAGCTTAAGATGTTGGAAAGCGTTCCAGAGAAAAATTAGAAAAATTCAGCTTTTTCCCCTTCAGACCTAAAACTGTACCTTCACATGCTCTAAGGAGCAGCATCCTGGAGCCCCCAGCATTCCCATCTTCCCAGCCTGGGTGGCTGGGCCAAAGGCCATTGTGAGTCACAGGAACCTTGTCTGTGGGCTTTTCTTAGGCTCTTGAGTAGCTTTGTCTGCACAAATGCTGACTAAAACAAAACATAGTTGGGTGAACAACACAAACTTTTTCTATTAAATTCTGCTCGCTATTAAAATATGTATCCATTTCACCCATGCTGAAAGCCGTGGCATCCTCTTGTCATAAACATTCATGCAAGAAAATAGCACTAGTATATCTTTATGGAAAATTTTATGCACATACATACTGATGACTTTCGTTTTGAAATGTATTTCTTGTGAGGCTTCAGACAAGGAACCTGATGAAGGTTGCATTCATTCACTCTAGGAGCAGAAATAATGCCATGTGACAAATCACCATCAAAAATGCAGCTCTGGTGGAAAGTATATAATATCAGCTAGAGAGTGAAAAACAGCTCACAGGTAGAAACTTTGCAACATTTATCAAGAATTTTAATAACAAATGCATAAAAAATAATGCAATCTCCTAGCAGTAGCTTGTTAAAACTTGACTGAATCTCAGAATTTCAGCAGAACATTACATTAAAATTGCAACTGCCAAAGAAAAATAAACCACATTGTTAATGATAATTTATGCAGCAAAATTTCATGCTTTTCAACTTGTTCCACGACCTTAACTATTAGAAAAAAGTCCCACTTACAAAGCATATTCCTGCAAACTCCTTCTGTTATATCACTGACTGTAAAGAGAATGGATGGAGCAACAGGAAGAATCCTCACTGACCTCATGGCAGCTTGTTTGTTTGTTGTGTTGGGTTTTTTTTATGTAGGAAATACAAAATCAAAGTCTCTCACACTTGATAATTTCCCTAAAAATTCACAGAAAAGTGTAAATGAAGATACATGTATTTGCTTTCTCTGGTAAGAAAAATATTATCAAGATATTTGTATTCATTAAACTATATATAACTATTTAATATTAATACAGTCTAGATCATAAAGTATTCATTTTCAGACCTTCCTACGATTGGTATATTGTGTAACAAAGGTGATTTCCAAAGGCATAGCAGCTCCCAAAAAACCCAAGAAATAGCAGAAATTACTCAATCCATTATGTAGACACCTCTTCAAACTGTGGATGAAGTGGATTTCATGTGAGTTAGCAGACAGGGACTGAGTACCCATCATGATTCATAATATCATCACCCTGTCCTGAGCAGATAGTAGAGGATATGGACTTGCTATTGTTCTGTGTGCAGGTGGAATTCTAGCACAAAAAATAATTTCCAATATTCCCACTTTCATGTCATTGCAACATACGTACTGAATTCTCAGGATATTAAAAAATACACGTGCTTAATTCCTATTTATTTAACAAAGTAGCTAACCCTTTGGGACAACAAAAGCAAAACTTTCCCAAGGTTATAGCCATAATTTATATGGAGATTTCTTCTGCAATGATAGGCAGTGGCCATAGATTTTCCTGCCTCTCTCCACCTCATTTTCTTGTGTCCATCGTGATGTACACCATGAAAGTCTATCTATCTGTGCCAGGGATTTTGCCTAGAGACTACAAACAAGGTCTTAGTAAAGGTCACAGAAAGGAATAGCTAGGAAATGGAAGACCTTTTTTTGGCTGTTTTTCTAGTACATCCTTCAAGCAGCTTTAGGTACAAGCCTGTTTTCACTCTCTGTCACACTCTTTGGCTTGGGTTTTTTAAATTAAAAAGAGAGTTCAAATCTCAAATCATGGTAACCCTTAATGGCACCTCTCTCTTAACTCTTTTCCTTCCCCCTTGTTTTGATTACTGCACTAGTCCTTTATCATTAAGAGGTGACTAGACATTCAAAAGTTCATGCGGAGGAGAAGCCTGCCCAGTGCTGAAATGATGTGAAGTGTGATGCCTTTCAGTGAAGGGAAGTCCGTGGGAAAAGGTCACTCTCGAAACATCTCACCTGCCCTCCCTGGCATTGCCCCGTGTGTGGCAGGGAAGGGCATTTGTGGTGCTCACTGAGCGCCTGTGCAAGTCAGGAGACAGAAGGATAGGCTCTGGCAGGTGTCTCAGTGCTTAACTCCTGCTCTCCTAAGGGGCATGGGCACCCTGTCCTTAAATCCAGTGTGCAGAGCAAGAGACAAGCAGGGAGTGGCAAGGGAACAAACACCCCTAAGAACACATGATATTGAATAAAGTATTTAGGCAGATGAAGTGAATTCTCCCTTCTAAGAACCTGATTCACACGGGAAAGACACCTGGATTTGTTAGCTTGCTATCGAGGCTTTATAAACTCCCTTGATAACCATGAAGGTGCGCTCTCATTAAGGCAGAAATCATCCCTTTTACCCAGCAAAAATCTGGTTTTACAGAAGGCTCATTATCCTTATCCTTATCCTTAACACGCTAAAGCTCAGCCTCTGCTCCTGACACGCAGCCCTCCAGCAGCTACTTGGTGCCATGGGTTTCTGCAGAGTGTGATGTACCAGCTTTTTCCCAAAACTGTGAGAGACACCACAGTGCTCCTTAAATTGTGTTACAGGCCTTGCTAACACAGCTGTGCCTGGGATGCTGAATTCTCCCCACCTAAACCAGCTGTTGGGCATCCAAATAGAATTAGCCTACATCTCAGAAGACCTCACTGTCTTCAGTTAAAGTAACAGAAGCTTCTTCTTTCAGGGCCAAAATACAGGTTTTGGCATCTTAACTAGGTTTAAAAATTCTCTCTCAGATCAAAAAAAGCCTTTCTTATTGTGGCACATTCTAGATGTGTAAGCTAAGTTAAAAATACACCTAGTTCGTATTCCTTACTTTTAAATTAACATATGTCATTCTAATGATTTGTCAATTAAATTAATGCGGAGACAAGCATTGTCTTCAAGATTGTTTGAAACAATGGAAATGAACCATTAGATGGATAGGATTGAATAAAAAGTGTTTCTCAGGTGTGTGTATGGACATACAGTTTTAAATTCAGGATAGAAGAAGGGCCCTTTCCAACTGGAGATATTCTATGATATTCCTATGAAAAGGAAAGGGAGACTTAAAGACAAAAGAATGAATGAGACCTTGGTTTAGCCACTGTTATTTACATGAAAGCAGATCTTGACTTGTGTACAATTAAAGACTTAGGAGCAATGACATTCTTCCTCATCTGAGATTGCTGGAAATACCAAATATTAATTTCCTCTTAGTGTGATCCTCAAATGGATAGAGAGGCAGCTCTGGCCCCTACATAGGCAAAGGCAGGAAATAAGTAAGTAATTGAGTTCCTAGGAAATGAACCCTAGACATTTTACTTCACTAGGGCTGCATGCCATATTCAAGACCATAATCTTTGTGTATGAGCAAGGCAAGTTTGATAAAAACACATGCCCACACATTCTTCTCTGCTTCCTTATTTACACATTTTGTATGTGAACCAATAAACCACACATTTTTCATCCACACTATTCGTATTGAGCAGAGTCATGACAGATTACTGCAGACTGGTAAAAGCTTTCTGTGGAAAATTTTAACCCATCTGGAGTGTTGAAGATCACCTGATTGTTTCGAGATATTTTTAGTAAGAATGATAGTTGGTCTTTAAATTAAAAATTAAAAATCTCCATCCTTTGCCAGATGCTTTTACTAACTTGTCAAGAACTTCACATTTTTCCCTGTTGGTGATAATCGGATGGTTTAAGGCTTAAGTGTTTACTCGAAGACAAAATATGGTTTATTCTGTGCCTGATAGCCAGTTTACATATACTTCTCCATCTTGATGAGAGCTCTATAAACTATATAATTTGGTGGAATAGGAAATAATAATCTGATTTAGGCTGTAGCAAAGCATAATATTATTGTTTCACTCTGGAGAAAATCGTGGGGTCAGTTTATGAAATTTTTTTCTTTTTATATTCTAATCAATTATTGTTGATTTTACCTGCAAGGGAAGTATCCTATAGGCAAGGATCTGAGCCTCATTAGCATGAACCAGTACACAAGTTTAAAACTACACAAAAATGTACTGTGGAACACAAATATATTGTTCCATTTTTTAAAAAGTCACATTTCAAACCTTTAGTGTTCCACAGAAGTAGGCTGTGCCAATGTGAACTTTTTCGTATTCGTTTCCTATTGTTGTTGTAAGTGGGATTTCAGCACCATCAGTGTCTGACCTGAAGTGTCTGACCTGCATCTCATCTGCTGAAGGTAATGGCAAAGCATTAGTAAGATGATGAGGCACTTGTGGTTTTCTTTGGGTAGGGGCCTACCACAAGGATGTACCTTATTTCCCATAGTGAATCCACGATAATATTGTATGGGTTACAGTATCCTGAAAGGATTACACTTTGCAAGATGTGAGGTGTGGTTTTCATTTCCTGTTCCCGTTTCTACTGATCCCTTTTTCACAGTTCCTTTCCCTTCCTCTTTTATGGTTTTCCTTCTTTAGCTCAGTTTTAATCTAAATATCCCCTTAATTCATCGTATCTATTTAGTATTCCAGGTGTCCTATTCCTGCCTTGCTCGCTAGCCCTGCTCTACCAGGAGTTCACTGAGCACTGTTTAGTGTTCAAGAGAAGACTTGGCAATAAAGACTTGGCACCAACACAACTTAGTGCTTCTGTACTGTGACCTTAAGATACCTCTAATATGTAATCAAATATCAGAAATGCTCATTAAACAGTTAAGAAAAATATATGAGGATGCAAAACTACTAATTTGGGGTCAGAAGGTGAATTAGAGGCAGAACTGGGAGCACCCCAGGCTTGTGTGCCTTGCCTTCCGTTCAATGACTTTTGCTCCTTGTGTCTGCAGTGACTTGCCTCTGGAAAGCTCAATATACATCCAAGTAAAGTCCATGCCTCTAAGAAGTTGAAAGCATTGCATTTATCTCTATATCTCTGCTGCACATATACAGGAAGATTTATAACTTGTATATGTGATAAGGGCATATTCAGAGTCAATGGTAAGCAGATCCCTTGGTCGGAGATGTCACGGTGCTTCAGAGTACCTTGGTTTGTTTCTTCACTATAACCTGGAAATTCAGACTAGATACAGAAAAAGGTTCGCTCAAGTTCATCTAAGCCAACACATATTTACACTGACATAATGCTTAATGTGTGATATTTTGCTTTTCAGAGCAAAACTGAGACCATAACCCAACTTCACCAAATATAAACTTTGTTTTGCTTTGATTTTTAGAAAAACATCCAAAGCTTCCAACACGCCCACAACAGGTATTCAAAGTAAAAGCCAACAGCAACTGTTTGCACACATCTTTGCTGAGTAAAACTGCAGTCATTATGCAGTTCTTTTTCTGTTTCTTGCATTACCCTTTGGAGTATATTGCCTTCTTGATTACCTGTTACCAGCTGTACACATTCTTTGAGATCCAAGTGTTCATAGTTAATCCAGAGGGTATGAGTACTAAATCTGTACCATCATACTGTCTGAAGTAATGATAATTAGAAATTAATCAACAATTTTTAGCCTAACTTTATCTTTAGTATCGATATTAAAACACAAGAAAATTTTAAAAAATTAAGCTCTCAGAAGACAAGACTTCTGCAGAAAATTACTGTGAAAAAGCTAAAGGAAGCAATGGAAAATGAAACCCTTTCCCTAGTGTTTTAATTGATGTCTGGAAAAAACATAGTCTTTTGTAAAGTTGTATTTAAGTTCATTATTACATTTCCCAGTTAGTTTTAAAATGCTGTATAAAGTCTTCTATTTTCTATTATATCCTGCATAATGACACAATATCTCTTACAAAGACAATTAGCAATCTTTGCATATCAAAATGCACATCTGAATGAATTTTTATCTGATACACAGGTGTCACACAGATTGTGGAAACAGTAAGAAAGTAGGTACATTTTTATTTCCGTAGGAGTAGATATTCTGCTGTCCCATATCTGCAAAGCTAAAAGGATATTCTTTATCTTTTCAAGCATTAAAGAAATGTTGAATAATTCATTTCCAGAAGTATTAACTCTACAAAAAAAATATTAAAAAAAAAAATCTCTTATTAGTTTCCCAGTTTGAAGACATTTCAAATCTTTCTCAGATACTAATTTTACAAATGTAATGTCCTTGGGAAATGAAACTCAATGCCTGCTTCTCTAATCAGAATTGACTCTCTGTTTACTTTATGTGTTTCTGCCTATTCTGTCATTGAGATAAATAGATGAAATTCCTGAATAGTAGCAGAATGGTAATTATTAGTGGCTATTATAAAAATTTAAATCACTACTGAATTCTTGGATTTACTTTATAGTATGTTTTAAAACACTGGATAGGAGGGAGAGATGGGAAAGAGAGACAATGAGGCTTTAAACTATTTTTTCTTCAACTCTAAAAATTTAAAGTTATTAAAAAATGAAAAGGTGGAGTGTTAAGTCTAGTTTTTGCTGCTTTTCCAGCTAGTCTGCATCTTGGCAGGTATAGATTCATCACTAAGGAGAGACTGAAAAGTTTTACTTTTGCTCTCCTTTTATGATGTATCTTTTCAAAAGACCGAGTCACTTAGGAAATGAAAAATCATCTTTGTTGAACTGGATAAAAATTGTGATTTATTTCTCAGGTATTCTGAGCACCTTCTTTGACTTACTCAGCATGCTGCTCTTTGAGGTGAGATTAGGGTACTTGCCGCTAACCAGGCTTGAGACCCCAACCTGGTGTGAGGTGAATATACTTTCTTTGTTCCAAAGCCCTGGGGAGAGAAAAAAAAAGGACATCTCAAAATGTGTTGGAAGAAGAATCACATAAGGAATTTTGACAGATACAAGGCCACTATTACTTAAAATAAACTACTGCAGTGATCAGATTGAGCTCTTCATTCCTGTGGTGTTTTTCATGTGAATAGAAGCATTTCTCTGCATGTTTTAGGCTTGCCACTTTGGAAAGCAATGTCCCCAAGGCAGGGACTGGCCCCAGTGGGGCTTGGTGGAGTGCCTGGCTATCGCTGTTCCCAGCTGGTCTGCAGAGAGCAGAGCACCCTCTGAACCACCATCTCTGCCCACAGCCCTCCTGATGAAACCTAAAAGCTTTAAATTCAGTAGCAGAAAAGATGTCATGATGAAGTGAAACAAAGAAAAAGAACAGTGTACAAGACAAAACCTAGATAATTTTGATGGCAGAAGCAAAGATGTTAATTCATACTCTCTATCAATTGCTTTAAATAAACAGTGTGTCAGTAGACCAGAACAATATAGGGAAAAAGTGAAAGACTGGGAAGAAAATAGAGGGAAGGGTAGGGAAGGGATATCGCAGTGCCCAGGAAGCACTTCTTACATTAGGAAGGGAATAAATTATGCATCTTCATCAGAGAATACTACAGTAGAAATCTGTCAGTAAAAGACACTGAAGGTCTGTGGCTGAAAACAACTCCTATCTGGCCAGAAAACAGGTATAGCAAAGTCAGCAGTGTGGTGGAAGTTCTACTCCATCTCCTCATCTTGCTGGGAGATTGAGATTTAGTTTGGGTGGGAATTTTATTCTCTGTGCCCAAATGTTAGCATCTCTGCTTGAATAACCCCGGGGTGCCACTTCAACTGGTCCTGGAACTACAAGAAGCTGGACTGCAACCAACAGCCCTTTTGATAAAGACCACTGAACATACAGTGAATACCACAATTTTCAGTAGCTAACAACCTGAATTTTATTAAAGTCAGTAACTTGGAAGGAAAAGGTACCATATCCTATTACCAATCCTCTGAGCCAGGTCCCCATCTGCTTTTATCTTAATGGCTGCTCTGCAGATTCGTAACTGGTGTCCCTCCATCCCTCCTTTTTTATTTTCTACTTTAGAAACAAGAGGAAATTCCCCGTCTATACTCATGTCCCATGGGAAGCTGCAAATAAGAAGCTTAAATAAATTTTACTGTTTACGCTAAATTATATCATGCAGTTATTGCCCTATTTATTTCCCTTCTGTATCTTCATCAATTTTATAAATTGAAAATATATTGGCAGGGAATAATTCTAGTCTTGACATCTAACTTGTGCAATGTGCCAACAAAGGAAGTATGAATTGTTTTTCTTTTTGAAATAGGTATTCTAAATGCAACACACAGGACTCATGACTACTTATTATATTGGAGAGCACAGAAAAGACATATGTGGTTATTATATTTTACTGTGATGTCAGATATGTATATACAGATGGAAGAACATTTAGCAGACAGCAATATGCAATTAGTTATCCGGAAATAATTTTATTATTATGAGAATTTTATTAGATTTTTTTTATTATGAGAATTATTATTAGAGAATTTATGAGAATTTTGAGAATTATTATGAGATTTTTTGTTGTTTATCGTGATATCAAACAGCACAGTATTATGATTTTACTTTCCAATATTGCTAGAAGTGTAAATAGTGATTGCAATAAGTTCTTATTGGAGGGAGTCCCTGTCCCTGTCCATTTTAAAGGCATACATCATTAAAAAGCTAAAATATATATATACCTGCAGATCATTCCTGCTATATTCTGTAAACCTCTTTTGAAAATGGCCAGTCTTTACTACTCCTAACGTATCTCCGTCTGAAGTCCAGAACACTGAGGAGCAGTTTTTTTAAACCACATTTCAGGTTAGAAGACTTGTCTTTAAACTAGCTAATGAACCCAGTGTGATGTCTGATGCTGGTTGGCAGCAGCAACATGGTGGGGGCTGCATTGTGCTATTCTTAGAGCACTCTCCACGAGAGCTGGGCTAAGGCTGGAATTCCTGCTCTACCTTTTACCCCCAGGAATGCAAAATACTTACAGCTGGTAGACTCCAGGTAAGTGGATGAGGCAATTATCTGCAGATTTAAACAGAAGGCATCTAGCCCATGTGCTACATTGCTGTGTGTTTGTGTAGTGGTTGGCTGTCAGGCTCAGAGGTCTCATCCCATGCTGCCCACTTGGAATTACTGAAATGTAGTTACCTCTAGGACAGCCATACAAAAAAAGCTAAATTTGTAGAATCACTTTGGTTGGAAAGAACCTTTAACATGTATAGATGCTGTTGCAGATCAGGGAAGTTTTTTACATAGACACCGAAGCAATCCTTACTACTAAAATGCTTCTATGGATTATTTCCAAATCGGTGGAAAACAAGTTTTTGAGATTCTAGCTGTTTCCACAGCTTTTTGTACAGAGGAACAACCTTACTTACTTGTACCAGTTTCTGCCTAACTTTGTGCCTGAAGAATGATCACTCTGAGCCCATCACTGCAATCTACTAGTGTTCCACAGATTTATGAATTCCTTATTGTGAGAGAGGGAGAAGTTATAATCCTTCCTCTCAGAGGGGATGAACTGCTGCTAAAATCTCAAGATTGAAATCATCTGAGATGTCTGACCTGTGTTTTGGAAATGAATGGAGGTTAGGAATTGCAAAAGAGGAGTGAAATCCCTCTAAGGCTTTTCGACCACGTGGGTTTCTCTGGACCATGGCAAAGCAGAGAACTAAATCTAGATGCTCTCATTCTGTGCCTTAGTCAGTAGGCCATCATTTGTCTTTAAGAGTAAAGGGGGATGGATTGGATCAAGCAGGTTATAAACCAGTATTACAACCTCAGGCTAAGTTGTAGGTCAACTTTGCAATCAACTCAAGGCCAGGATTTTACTTGGTGCCTTCCTCATGTGTCTGGAAAATAGAACAGAAGATAAAAATACAAGTTACGCAGGATTTTTAAAATTTTTGTTAAAATTATTCAACTTGGTTTACCACTTCTAGGGATTATGACTATACTGCTGAATTAAAAAAAGAAAAAAAAATTTCAATGAATTTATTGGAAATGAAACTTCCTAGTTAGAGACTGGCTTAGTCAACTGTGTTCTGGGTTCAATTTTTATCCTTATTCTAATGAGCTTCACAGTGACTGGAGGCATATGGCATTTTGTCAAACCAAGGACAGTAGAAATAATGTAAACCTATTTTTACTCCTGAAAGTACAAGACTTTGGGTCACTTTGTCCATAGACTTTGCTAGAAGCAAAGTAATTATGCCATTTTCGTATTATAAGATACATCGAAGCCACGCATCTTCGTAAATGCAGCCTGGAGGGTGATGCTTTCTCTTTAAGGGAGGATATTGCAGGAAACAGACAATGCTACTTGCAAAAGAGGCATCTACAAAACTCAAATACATCTGCATTATGGAAGAAAAATCACTCCCACTTACTTCTGTTAACTGTGCTAATTGCTGGTCTAGCCACTAATCTTTCAGACAAGCTTTGTGAATTACAAAAAAAATAAAAAGTGAAAAAAGAGCTTTTGTTATGCTTGATTGTTTCAGCTCAAATCGTGGAATTGTTTAGGTTGGAAAAGACCTCTATGGTAATCAAGTCCAACCATTAACCCAGCACTGCCAAGTCCACCACTAAGCCATGTCCCCAAGTGCTACATCTACACATCTTTTAAACACTTCCAGGGATGGTGGCTCCACCACTTCCCTGGGCAGCCTGTTCCAGGGCTTGACAACCTTTTCAGTGAAGACATTTTTCCTAATATCCAATCTAAACCTCCCCTGGTGCAATTTGAGGCCATTTCCTCCTTTCAGGAGGTTGTAGACAGCAATAAGGTCGGTCTCCCCTGAGTCTCCTTTTCTCCAGACTAAACATCCCCAGCTCCCTCAGCTGCTCCTCATAAGACTTGTGCTCCAGACCCTTCACCAATAATGCAGCTTTATAGCTAAACATTTATACTTACATGCAAATGTGGTGATAAACTTTCTTACTGTCCTTAATTTTGTGAGCTGGTGTGTTCACAGAGACAGTATGACAGCAACCACAGCTGCTCCTGCATGAAAGGAAGCTGCAGATCTGCAGAAGGAGGGCTCAACCAGCACTGAGCTTTGGGAGACCTGGAAGCCCTGGCACAGACTCTGACAGACTAAGTTAATGATTTGGACTCTTCTGCCAGCGCCCAGAGCCTCCAAAACCAAGCTTTTTGAAGACATCTTTCACACATTGACAAGGTTCTACCTATATGCATCCAGCTGATTGAGAACTAAGGATGAAAAATTGCTGATGGTGGGATGGTGGCCCCAGGTTTTATAGAAATTATTCAGTCTGAGCACTTCATGAACTTCAGCTGATTCCCTTGTTACCTCCTAGGCAGATCTGGGGTCTCATTCTGAGGACTCATGTTCGGTGAGGCCAAAGAGGATCCTGCCTCTTAGTACCGGCCTTAAGTTCTAGGCTATATATTTTCCACATTCTGAGGATAAGACTGAATGAGATAGTGGCAGGAAGCCTTTTGTGAACCACGTGTTACTGCACTCACACTTTCAACCCAGACCCATCCTCTGGCTCTCAGAGAGAAATGGGCAACTGGGAATTCTGTTCTGGGCACACAGGTCTTTCCATTTGCTCCCTGTCCTAGGAATGAGGGCCTCAGCCACAGGCTGCCCTTCACCAGCTGCAGGAAAGTCACCTCCCACCCACCCTCCAGAGATGAGGTCCGTGGATGGGTCCTCCTAGGCATGGGTGGGATTTTGTAGCATTTAGATTGACTCAGACCAAGCCGGTGCACGCTGATGACTGCTTACAAAAGTCATGAGATATTTACAAAACATTTCCACGTAGCTGTGTTTATTCCAACGTGTCTCTGATGAGACAGTGTAGTAAAACACATTGCCCAGGTTTCCCTTTGTAGGTGTTGTAGTGTGGCATTGTGGATTCTAAGGTGTCTTAAGGCTGTTCAACCAGAGGACAGAAGACATTTTGTGACTGAAGAATTTCAAGCCATTTCCTCTTTCCTCTTGATCCAAAGGAAGAGAATGCTTTAAATTATGCAGGGACAAGAAAAGTCCCTGAGCAGCCTGAGAATGCAAAGGAAAAGGGAAGATGGCTTAAGCTATCTCTGATTCAGTCCCTCTCAGCTGCACTAAGGGTACCTTTGTGACAGGTAAGTTTGTGACTAATAGTAATTATCTTGGCCACTTTGATGTGATATTGGCTGATAATAACAGGGGTGCCATGAGAAGAAATTATCTTGTGACAGATGCTGGTTTTAAGGATGTATATTCTCTGCAGTATTAGATAGGAACACTAGATACCAAAGTCAGCATTACCTGATGTGCTATTGGATTCGATTTTTTTACTGTACCAGATGCTAAATCAACTGAGAGATTTTGCTTACCAAAGCAAGCTAACAAAACAATGTTTTATAAAACACTGAGAATTGTATACCTTGCCAAAAGTTTCTGTAATGGAAGACGACCAAGTGTGACTTCCTTCTTTCATAAATTGCCAGGTGGCACCTCCCACACATTCAGTCTGGCCACATTATTTGAAAATATTTTTGAACAGAAGAAAGATATTTTTTATTTCTTTTAATATCTTTATTAAATATTGTCAAACAGTCCTAGTTTTGCTAACACAATACAATGAGGGTTACTTTTTAAAATGAATTATACTAAGGGATTAATTTCAGAATTTCATGAAAACCTGGCTAAGCAAGATAGTTTATACTGCTCAGAAAAGACTCCGTTAGTATAAGACTACATTTTTTTCCTGTATTGAATGAGCTGCTTGGGGGTAATTAGACAAAGCAAACAAAACCCAGCCTATCCACAGGTATCTGCCTACCACTGGAAGGACCTACTGTATGTAGCAACCTGCAATGGGGAAGGACACGAGGCTGACGGAGTCTGTCCAGAGTCACTGTCTTTGCCTGTGGCTGGAGTACCTCCACCACAGCAACCCCAAGCCTTTCCCTTCACCCAGAGCCAGCTCAGGCATGGAGCTGTCCTCTCCCGCTGTGCTCACTGGGCATGCACTGCATGCGCCACATCAGACATCCATCCAACCCTGGCACTGCTCTGGGCTCCTTTGGCATTGCTGAGGTCGGGACCTTGTAGCAGGAGGGCTGACTAGGAGGTGAATGTGTGAGGGGCCCAGGGAAGTTGCAGCTTGCCAAAGTGCACATTGCTGACTGATGGGGTGGTGCTATTACAATGGCAACCCAAGAAATTTCTACTGTGACAATTACTGTGTACAATCACCAGTACACTGATAACAGCAACCCAGTCTAACTCCACGTGTGGATAAATCTTCTGCAGGACTCCCGCTTTCCAGAGTGTAGGGGGCACCAGGGAGAGTTGATTGAACTCTGCATTTACCAAGTCACTGTGGAAATGGTAAATTCATAAACATAACGTTATCCTTTTGCATGGCAAGACGCATGGGTGCAGTTATTGACTATGGAGATGGTGAAACTGAATCAAGTAGTGGGCAATGGGATGAGCCAAAAGCGCTTGCCAGGGATGACTAGACAGAGAGTCTAACTCCACGTGTGGGCCAGCTGTTTCATATATCCCACATGATTCAGCAGGGTCAAATCGCTGCCCTTGAGGTAAATACAAAGCAAATATAGCATGGCCTGGGAAAACTAGTTTTCAATCCTAAATACTGAGTGAAGATACAAATCAAACCAAAATAATTTGTGCTTTCCAATACCTGAGTCAAATGGAAAAGCAGATGCCAATCCAGCCGAGGACAGAGTACCTGCCACTTCCTCCGGGTGTGCTGCAGGGATCTCCTCTGATGGCCAGGGACAGTATGCTTGCCACTTCCCTCTCTGTCAGCCATCTCTCTCCTGCTCTCTGCTTTGTTGTGGCTCGTTGCTGCAATAGTTTCTTAAGAGTTTCCCACTTCAGATAAATTCCTGGAAAAATGTGAGGGTGTAATACTGCATGAGCTTTCCAGGTTGGTATGCACCACAGAGTATGTTAATTCTGATCCATCAGGGACAGAGGAGGAGGAAGCAACAGTGAAGGAACTGCACTCCCTCCCCCACTGGCAAAGCTGGGATTATTGTAAGGTCTTCATAACATCATTCTTAAAGGGCCACTTCTTGTCAGTCTGATCAAAGGATCTGGATCTGGGAATATCCATACAGTGGTTTTGTCTATACTTTATAAGCAATTTCCAATAGTTTCTTCCTAGAGAGATTTTTCCATGATCTTTCCCTTTGTGCCTGCCCTCAGCTGTAGATTTGGACACGGTGCTATGACCATCTTTTCTATGTCTCCTTGGCATCCCATTTGGCATCTCCTGTCAGCAACACTACCTGTTCCTCTTCTCTCACCTGCTTGTGCCTGAAGTTCTCCATTCACTTGCTGTGCTTTAGCCGCAGACATGAACACAAAGAATGAAGCTGGGATTTTCTTTCTTTAAGCTGCATTAAGGCAGCTGCTTACTGGAACTCACTATCTTTTACTATTATTTCATGACAATACAAACATGGTACATGGGGTAGTGGGTTTTACCCACTTCAAAATAAGCACCTGAGATGCTGAACGAGGAGGAATGTGGCCAGAGAATTTATTCCCTGCTTGCTTGCTGCTTAGGAGGGGCAAGTGAGGTGACTTTTTACAGGTGACAATCACAAGCCAGAAACTAGGTAGGCTTTCTTACTGAACACACTGCTCTTGCTTTGCATATCCAGCCTTAGGACAATTCCTTAGTCTGCTGATACTCTACAGGCAAACTTAATATTCATAAACTTTCAAGATTTTGGTACTTGACTATTGTTTAAATAAAGCACTTATAATAAAAGGAAGTAAAGGTTGGTGTATATAGAATATCCATCATGGTTTCTCATTCTTCCCTTCATTCTTCCTCTTTCCTACCATTGTTTATTGTGATCCTTTTCTATGCTAAGCCTAGGTTATGCTGTAAGATCTTTTAGTTTCTTACTATGCTGTGCATGCTTCATGTGGTGTATAAATATATGGAGAAGACTTACACTGGTCAGTAGTGGGTGCTGTCCCGGTGTGATGGAAAAGAGTAATTTGATGTGGAAGAGCACAGGTTCAGGGGACTGGAGCCAGTAAGCTTATCTTCCCAGGTGTTACAGCACAGAGATATCCACAGTTCTGTGACATTCAACAAGTGTGCCACACCTGCAGCAAATGACAGCACAGCAGAGTTGGGGAGAGCTGGGAGAGTCCCCTGTACTCAGCACTGTGAGGCTGCACCTTGAATCCAGTGTTCAGTTTTGACCCCTGGGGTGTGTCCAGAGAAGGGCAATGAAGCTGGTCAAGGCCTGGAGCACAAGTCTTATGAGAATCAGATTATAGATCTGGGGCTCTTTAGCCTGGAGAAAATAAGGCTTAGGGGAGATCCTATTGCTCCCTAAAACTGCCTGAAAGGAGGGTGTAGCCAGATGGGGGTTGGCCCCTTCTGCCAGGTAACAAGAGACAGAACAAGAGGGAATGGCCTCAAGTTGCACCAGGGGAGGTTTAGATTTGATATTAGGAAATATTTTTCATGGAAAGAGTGGTCAGGCATTGGAACAGGCTGCCCAGTCAAGTGGTTGAGTTACCATCCATGGAGGTATTTAAAAGATGTGCGGGAGGGGCACTTATGGATAGTTTAGTGGTGAACTTGGCAGGGCTGGGTTAATGGTTGGACTCAGTGATCTTAGAGGCCTTTCCAACCTTAATGATTCTCTGAGCCTCTTTCTCCAGTTAATATTTATCTTGCAGAGACCGTGGAAGATCTGGTTATCCTACTGATTATAGCACTACAGCTCCAGGATGCTATTCTTCACTGCCTTGAACTAAATTTGGCTGGGTTCAGTAGAGTTATTCTTATTTTCACAGTGCCAAAGCACTACCGCTCTGTCTCTCTTCTTCTCATCAGTTGAGTACCCTCTGGATTAATATGGACTCATGCTTCCCATCAAAGTCTAGCAAGAGCCCAGGGTTTTTTTTAAAGCATGTCCCATCAACTTAGTGGAGATTCCCAGTTCTTTCCTACAGCTAATTTGGAAGAGCCAGACTCAAAAGGCTTCTGTGCTGTTATAAACCAGTATTTTTAGAGACAGTTGTAAGTTAATGTACCCATTTGGCTGCCTGTCACTGTTTTCCATGTTGAGACCATCTTGAGATCCACAAACCTACTTCAGTGCTAGAGAGAAGCTGTTGGATGGGAATAAAAGGAGTTTTGTTTTCTTTCTCTTTTCTCAGGTGTGTTAGCTGGTTAGGTTTTAGATCCCTGTTATTGACAGGACAAATTATACTTTAATATGGTTTAGTTGGCTGACTCCTAGGACTCATGTACACTTCATAAGACATATTAAAACATTACTTGCTAAGCCTGCACCGGAATATATAATATAGTAGTTAAAATGAGTTAGCTAACACATTTTTGAGAAAAATGCCACTTCTACTCAAGCCAAGACATTCTGTTAATGAGTTGAATATTCCTTCTAGCTCTTTCTGCAGCAAAGGGAAAATAGTTTTTACATTGTCCAGACCTCTGGCATGGGCTTACACAATAGGAGAGGCAAGAAGGCTGGCTCATGGGACTGTGTGAGGAGGTGGAGCGCACCCCTGCCCTGCAGGGCTGTGTGCTGGGCCATGGCTGAGTGCTCGACAGCAGCTGAGCCTCACAGGAGGATGGAAACAGGGCCAGGTGCCTTTGGCTGGAGCCCTGCCACACATGGGACCATGCTGGCTGCAAGGCAACTACCTCTCCCACTGATCAGGCCGACCCTTTTACTGGAACACGGAGAGAAGCTGAGGCACAGCACTGTAAAAGCACCTCAAGAGGAGAGTGATGGCCAGGGAATATTAGGATGGTGGGTCCTCCAAAAAATGAGTGAAACATGAGAGGCCTGGTTGTCAAACCTCATGACAGTGCCTGATGTATGCTGGAATTACTAGAAAGATGTCATGACCTGCTAAGGCGAAAGTGTCAGCGATTGTAAGGCACCCAGTTTGGATGCCTTCTGTCAGACCTGTTCCCCCAGCACCCACCACCCATGAAAGCTTGTTTTCTGAAAACCCTGAGCTATGAAACCAGACCTCGTTATCTTCTGCCATTTCTGCTGCTCACCAATATCTTGAGACCCCTGCAAACCCATAAATCCAAGTGACCTCTGGATTGCTTGAGCTCCCCTCAAGAAAATGTGTTTGTTTGCAGGTTTTTATATCTGGTGAAAGGGCCCTTGGTATTTTCATCACTTTGTACTATTTTACTTCAGGGTTGGTCTGTTGTTTTTTTGGCTATATTTACAAATTCCAGCAAGCTATCCTTAAGAGAAAGGTGCTTTTTACAAGTCTCCCATTCAGCATTCATGGCACAAATCATGGAAATTCCTTTAGGCTATGCTGGTGCCAGACTCTGTGCCTCCCACTTTTATGTACGCTTAATAAAATGGATCTATTTTCTTATGACCAAACTGTCTTGGTTTCAGTCATATCAGGGATGAAATACAATTGCATTAGTAATCCCGTATGTGCAGTGCTTGATCTGTTTCTCTCTGCTTCTTTAGGATCTTTTCCTGCCTTGATGAGGAACTTTTTTCTTTTCTCTTCAGCTGCTCTTTTCTCCCTTTTTAGATTTTTTCCTGCTGCTTCTCCCTCCTTCTTTTCCCCTCCCCCGTTTACACTTAACCTTCTGTTTCTCCTAGTGTCCTGGCAGGAAGGATATAATGCAATCGCTGCTATACAGTGACAAAAGTAAATATGTAGCTCTGAGTAAGTGCAACAGGGTCGAACAGCCCTTTTGCAATATGATACCGCATAATCTGCTTCCCTTCCAGAGATAGTTGCTTGAATGCTAAAGAGTTGTAGTTCCACTGCTTTCACAACTCAATAGTTTTTAACTGTAGTTTTCTTTTGCTTTGCATAAAGCAATTCTTTTACTGGGGCTGGTTCTGAAGCTATCTTCCAGGCTAAATCTGAAGTGGGAATAAAAGGGATGGGTTTGTGTTTCAGATGATTTGCTCGTCTTTTGAATATCCGTATGTTTTTCCGCACGTAGGAGGAAAAAGGAAAGCTGGATAATTTATGTGTGGTAAAGCCACACGCACACACAGAGACACAGGAAGGCTTCTAATGCTAAATCCTTATGACTAAGCACCCAACACAGTAAGCATTCTCTTTAAACAACTGCTGGTGGCATGCGGGCTTTTTAACTTTCCCAAAGAAAATAATAAAGAGTAAAAATTTTCTAAAGAGCCTACATGACTTGGGGGTCTACATTCCATTGAAAATCAATGGGATTTCTGCATCTCAAATTCCCTGTCGCTTGTGAAAAATTAGCAATACTGAGTGGTGCCACTGAAATGTATTTTATGTATCTCCTACAAAGGAGTGCCTTTAATGTGCAACCAGAAGTTTAAATGATGGGTGAGCTATTTTACATAACCAGTTAAATAGGGCTAGTTTAATTAACTGCTTTACAGAAACAGACACCAGTGAATTTCATGCAGTAAAGGTACATGATGACTGGTTCAAATTCACCTGGGCCAGGAGACAGGATGTGGTTCTGGGTACATTTTCCTTGGCTGTAAACTGCCTTCCAAGATCATCTCCTATACGCTGGCGCATCCCCCATGCCACAGTTCACTGTCACCCTGAATTGTGCTGATACAACTGTCTGGGAGGCTGCACTGTAAACTCATCATTAAAAATTAGCCTCTAAAAACCTCATGTTCTCTCATTTCCTTGACCATTTTATAGCATTGTCTCACGGTTTTATTGGCACATATCAGAAAGAGATAAACAGCAATTCAAGAGCAGGAGCTTATGGGAAAACTGGGACTGGCAACACCTTTAGTCTCCTTCCCAGTCAAATAAAATGTAAACCATGGAACCACATGCTGAAGTCACAATTGCATCGTTACTCTTCCAGCAGCAGTACTGAAGAGGCCCTCCTCCCAGGTTTTAATTACTGTCTCTTTGCTGCTCTTTCAGTTTGCCAGGCTGCATAGTCCCATAGATCAACCAGCTAACCCAGGTTTCAAATGTATACATAAAGAAATTATATATTATACGTATAAGCAAACAAAATGAAATAAACAAAGAAAAATGATTATTGAAATACAAGTAAATGACAGCAAGTAAAATATGAATAAGTATACAAATTTTATCTACTTCCACTGGATTTTTCCCCCTGGGGTGTAGCAAATGATGGGGAAGGGGAAACAGGAGTGGCTAAGCCAGCATTACTAGTAAAACATAAGTCTTAATAAAAGTCACTGATGACAATTCATATTGATTTTAATGGTACAGGTTGAATTCCTGCATTTTGCAACCTTTGCAATATATTCCTGAGAACAGTGGCAGAAGAAAGAGTTGTGGGGTAGGGGAGCTAGAATAGCTGAAGGGGAGGGAAGCAGAACCCTGAGATTTCCTAAGAGGTTGCTTTGGGTTTTATCTTTAAAGTGAATATCCTTTCTGAAATACAAGCATCTAAACTACTTCTGCTATTCAGGAAGCATCTGAATTTACATGACAAGGAGTGACGTAATGTCTTAAAGCAAAATAAATGTAAAGCAGCTTAGAGTTTCAGCAATTTCTTTATCTGAAGATGACACTACACACTGAAGTGTATCAAGTGCTTAGGAAGACAAAACTTCTAGTCCGTGTTGATTTGCACAGATTTAACAGCTGCAGCTGTGTACCACATCTACAGAGGGTCACACATACCAGACAATAAAGCAAAAAACTATAAACCCACCAGGAAACAGAATAGATCCAAATTCTGCACTAATGAAAGTGACACCACATAACTCTCACCTAGTAAGCTGAAGATGAAACCTTATAGCCAAGAACCTAACTTATGGGCTAAAAGTGTCTCCTCAAAGCTCATATTTCTGTGGCACTGCTTTTGCGAAACGCAAGACCTGCGGTGTGTAAGTAGGATTAGACCTAGAGCCCTATTTCAGCAGGTTCGTAGTTCGAAGTAATATGGAGATATTTCAAAGTTCATGCCCATAAGAAGTCCTACAAAGATGTAATCAGATGCGGATGCTAAAATTTTCAAATTTAAATCCTTTGTTACCAACTCTGGGAGGAGCCTTAAGTATTACAAACAAGCATGATAAAATAATAAAAGCCACAGTTCTTGAATTCGCACGGCACTGTGAAGCTCTCATTTGGCAGTAAAGGCATTTGCTATCCCTCCTGGTTGTGAAGAAAAGAATCTTGAAAATGGAACTTTAGAGACAGCAGCATCAGGAAACAAAAACAAATAATGGAAAACAGAACAAGCTCTTGTTCAAGTTGGTTTTAATCCCAAAATTCTTAAGCCAGTTTCTGTATTTTGATGAGTCATGGATTTTGGACGGAGGGAGTTGGTAATGCCTAGTCTGGCACCAAAACCTTGTTAAAAAAAAAAAGAGCACTACTAAGGTTTGATCTGAGAATCTTCTAGATATCCACAAGTCTGTAGACATTGACCTTTCTCTTTGGTACACTCTTTATTTAGATGCTTAAATATATATTTCAATAACCAATGTAAGGCAACTAAACTGAAAATATTGACTGTAGTTAGCATAACACAATAGGATGGGAAAGAATGGAAATTATATACAGTTTTTTATTATATATATGTTTTATTAATCTGACGCCTATTTGAATTATTTTAGATATATCCTCTTTCAAATACAGCCACAGAAGCCACAAGGTGTGTTATGTAGTGAAACAGAGGTTGGAAAGAGAGATCTGAATACAAAAATTATCTGGTGTGATAAAATAACAATTGGAATGGGAATAATGTGATACGGCAGGTTCTCTAAGGCTGGGACTTTTTCTGTGTCACAAAGCTAGCATGTTGTGGCTGCGACCCAGGAACAAATGAGGGAAAAGCTGAAACAACCCAGTAGGGAGGGAAGACACTTGAGGCTTGCAAAGACTGTCACTCTACAAAACAAAGCAACAGTGGTTAGTGCAGTACTGGAGGAGTGGAGCAGAGCCAGGGCTGGGGCCAGCCCCAGGGAGCAAAAGCAGTGCTTGTAGCAATGGCACGGGAGATCTGGGAACGGGGATGTGTCCCAGCAGCAGCAGGTGAAGAGCCTTCTAAGTGCAGAGGAAACTTAGACAAAGTGAAAAATGGATGAGTGAAGATGGTGTTGGCACTTACAACAACAGAGACTTTCAATGGTATAAAAGTAGTGTAAAGTGCACAGAGAAAAAAATATATGAAAGGGCTCTTATCTCTGTTTCTGGAACAACCACAGCTGTCTGGGTGTCATATTCCTAAAGTCTTCAAGTTTAGAAAAAATACATTGGAAAACAGAGAAAAAAGAACTTTATCATGGATGAGAAGTGACTTATATTTATTATTTTTATTTATTTTTAAGTGCTTGCTTCCACTGCAGTGATTGGAGCTGTGGGTTTATGACCTGAATTATTTTAGCAAAGAAATGACCAGCAAGTAGCTTCATACTGTAGTCATATCCTGTTCTAAAACATTGGAATCCTCAGCAGTAATTCCATGCTTTTAAAAGAAACAAGTAATTTTATAGGTAAGGTGCCTTTTCAGAGGCAGAACATGTGTGTGCATGTGGGTGTGTAAAGGTGCTCATCATCTAATCTCAAGGCAGTGTTTTGCAAATGTACCACACCTCAGTTATTGGATATGCAAACTTAAAAAGGGCCACCTTCTTTTTTCACCATATGCTCAAGCAATGAGTAAGAGAAACACACATAAACAAGGTGGAAGAAATGTTGCTTAGAAATATCACCTGCCAGCACACTACAGAAGGAAAGGGAAGGGGAAAGGAAGATAAGAAGTGAGAGACAGCATAAGCAAATAAAAAGGCTTACTTGCAGAATAAAGAGATGAAGAAAGGTACTAAATAAATCTATGTACTACAAGGCAAGTTAATGCTACTCCTGAGGAGCTTTATTTACGTGGTTGGCCTTTACATGCCAGCTAATCCTTCCAGACACTGACCTTGTCAGCAGTGTTTGTGTACTTTGAATAAGAATGCGAACTGTTCTTTTAAATAATATCTCCAGCATGGCTAGATGAGAGTTTTGCATGAGCATTACACACATAAATGGCCCAGGGCATGTTCCCTTCCCACAGTGGGGGTACCAGCCCTCTGTTTTCATGCTGCAATACAAACAAAGCCCCCTCTGCTTTGGCACTGCAGCACAGATTTTGGCTCTTGGGTCATTGTGCCAGAGAATATAGATACCAAAACAGGCTGTACAGCAAAGAACTTCTATCTCAGGCAGCTGGAATAAAATTACGCCTGGGAGTGTGCTGCAGACATGTTTTCACAAAGCATACTACAACTCAAATATTTCTGCGTGTTGGAGACAACTGCAGCACAAGCTCAGATCTGAACTCCCGAGTGACACAAGCCAAAGAAGGCCACATAACACCCTTTTCCTCCAACCTGATCAGGGGTAAAGCTTTGAGTTTGGCAAGTCAATGTCAAACCCCAAGCACGGTAAAAACAAAAAAGCAAACCAAACCAGAACAAAACCCCAACAAACCAGAAGAGCTATCTATTATGGATTAAATGCTTTTAAAACTAATTCTGGAGAAGAGATCCAGACAGAAGAACGAGGGACCTTGATGTTTGGAAAATTAAAGATGCTCTAGTGTCTAAGGAAGCACTGCACAAAATGCCTAATACAGACATTAATAAATGTTAGTCAAAAATGCCAATAAAATTACTTTCAGGACTCTTAAAAATTCTCTCCGACAGAACAATGTCAACCAATAAGGCATCATTTTAATAAAAGGCAGTAAGCCTTTATTAAATAAAACATGCAATGTTTTAGCTATGAAGCTACTTCAACTGTTCATGGAATAGTATACAAAAATCCACATTGTGTGATTGCCTATCCACACACAGTCAGTGCTGCTACTTGACCATAGTTTAATTTTATGTTTAAACCAGCTGAGACCAGTATAGGTTTAGCATATCCCAGGCAAAAAGTGCAAAAAACACAGTTATGATCAGCAACTTTTTTTCTTCAAATATCAAAATGTGCAAGGGGTAGCTTCAGATCAATTATTACTTTTCCAGCAAATTATTTCCTCTGTGATAACAACCAGAAGTGGAAAGACTAATTTTAGCTGGAAAGTTCACAGAATCTTACAGAGTCACAGCCACAGTCACAGCTAATTTGAGGCAGAGAAAGTTAAAACACTGTCAAAATATAAATGCTTCCTTCAGCTGATTCATTAGTTTGCATATCATAACAAGGACTTTGTGTTCTTGGGTAAGGTTAGTGCCTCGAGGACATCCTGCAGATGTGTGCATTCCCAGTCTGAGTTTCTTTAATTTGTTATGCAAACATCAATTCTTTTTAAATACTGCAAAAAGGAGGACTTTCTATTGCAGCTAAAAACCATCAGCATTAAAAATAGCTGTTCCTGTGATGCTGCTTTTTAGGAGAAAGGAGGACACCATATTCTAAACAGATGTTTACCCGTTAATGAATGGTTTATTTCTCATTAGAAGAGGTTTAATTGGCAGACAAACCCTGACACAGCTAGCAAGTGAACTCGGTTAAGTCCTGCTCCAAGCCAGGAGGCCTGGCATTTTTTGACACATTAACTATTTTTCCCCTCAAGGAAACTGTGAACCTTGAAAACCCTAAAGAGCCTAAGAGCAGGAAAGTCTGAGGCTGGCTTATATTTTTACTTCTCTCCTTTTCCTTGTGCGCGTGTATTTTAAAGGTATGGAACAAGGACAGAACTAGCAGTGGAGGGCTGTGTTTCGGCAGAGCTCAGAAAGGATGAAATTTGGGGGGTTTTGCTTTAGAATGGCAGCTGTGGCAGCTCCCCTGCAAGCAAGGCAGTGCCCAGCTGTGCTTTGGATTAAGTAAAACGATTTTGGTGGTCAGCTTGTCCGTGTTATTTTACCCAGGCTGTCCCGCCGTGGGTTTTTTGTTTCTCTGAGCCAGGCACAAGGACAAGGGTGAGTAGAGAGGCAGCTGGGGGGCTGGGAGAGGTGCCTCAGGAGGCTCCCACCCCAGACACCCGATTCCGCAGCCTCTCTCCCTTAAAACCCAGCCACTGGCTTGATGGGGGTCACTTACAGCTCCCCACCACCCCTTCAAGGCCCCCAGTAATTGAGAGGGGGGGAGAGAGGCAAGGATTTCTTTGGTGGCCTCTGGGGGTTGCTTCAAGCCAGATGCTCTTATTTCTGCTTTGGGTGATGATGGCAGGGGCGTTTTTTGGCTTTTTGTTGAGGCGCATAAGATGTGGTCCCCACCTGGTATTTAGTTTCAGATCAGCAGGATGACAGAGCCCAGTAGGGTTCCAGGGGCGTCCAGATGATTTTAGGAGTACTAAGAGCCATTGGTCTGTGGATCCTGATCCCTTTTCCCAGCCGATGTGAAGAGGAGAACCAAGACGGTTTGGTTCTCTCGGGATTAATATTGCACCATTTGATGCTGAGCACTGAGCCTGACTGAAGGACCCTGACTAAGTGCCCCGAGGGCAGGACCTTGTCCCCTAAGCTCTGACTTTGGTGCACCTCTGCCACCTGCTCATGCACCAGTGAAAACCAGAAAGACTCCTCCCGCCACCTGGGTGCTGTGAGCCATAGTGGTCTTGTAGGCCTCATCCAGAGGGTTTTCAGGCCTCCAGATAATTTGCCAGGAAAAGAAAAAGAACCCACAGGGCGTGCCTGTGGGTTCCAAGGTAGCCAAGCCCGAAACACCAGATGCTGGCTGTCCTGCTCTATCAGCCCTGCCAGATACGAGCCAAATCAGCTGATGAGGGAGCAATGAAGAAGTCAAACAGTCCATACACCCAACCCTGACCCATCTAATCGCTTTCTATTTCTCCTTTTATTCTGTGGCCTTATGGACAATGGTGCAACCTCTCCTTCCAGAGGCAAGTGAAACAGCAGTGCTGCAATAAGCAGATGCTGGAGGGGTCCTGACAGGAGTTGACAGGAGGAGCCTGTGGCATTAATGGCAGATCTGAAGAAGGAGGGTGGATGCAACAAGAACACTACGGCAGTGCTTAAAGATGTTATAGTGTGTTGCTGGACTGGGCATATTCCTGCCTCAAGACCCACAAGTGGAACAATCCCATTACGGTACAACCCAACTTCCCACATGGAAATGAAAGATTTAATTTCACAGATTCATTTCATATATTTCATGATATTTTAAGGATAAATCTCTTAATTATTGTGTAATACTCCTGTTTTATAACGGGGGTCTTCTATGCAGCAGTAGTGTCAAGCAGATTCCATGGATAGACAGCATCCTGCCACATTTATGGCACCTTATAATGACGCCCTGATCAGCGAACACTGTCCCAGTGAGGAGATCTATTTAGTTTTGGAGTCAGTGAACAGTGACAGGCATAAGCATGCGCTGAGTCAACCATAAACCAATGAGCCCAGCTAAATCCAATATAAGTGACCTGCAGAAGACATTTTTATTCAAAGAATGATGTATTATTCACTGTTATCTTTTCATCTTCCCTCCTGTTTCCTGGAAACGCAATTGCAGAAATACAGTGTTTGGACCAAATCCCATGCTTCTGTGAGTGATGGAACTAGATGATCTTCAAGGTCCCCTTCCAACCCAACCCATTCAATGATTCAGTGGTCTGTGCTGTACTCTGGGCTCTGGGTGTGATGTGGCACCAGGCTGGCCATTAATGCATGCAACTCACACTGGCTGCGGTTGTCCTTCCAAAGCAAATTCTGCAATCGTGAATAGCTGGGACATAAAAGCCATCTGGAAAGAATCTTTTCATCTCAGCTTAGTACATTAAGTGGATATAGTANCTGAACCTTGTCGTGTTCAGGAATTGATTTTCACTTCCCTTCTCATGAAAACTTTGGATAATTGCAGTTCTTCTTATTACGTTTTTAGACAATTTTTGTTAACACAGGAGACGAATTTTTCATTAAGTCAAATTTAAATCTCATCCACATGAAGGATTTGAAGGTTGGAATAAAAAATTAAGGTAGAAGGCAAGCTTAATATCATTAAATCTGGTGAATAAAAAAACTTCTACATGAGGCTGGTTAGCTGGCTATTTCAAAAAAATCTGAATTAGTAAGGACAGGCAGACAAAATTATATCCTTACTATACCAATTGACCAAAATGCTGTTCTTCTAAAACTGTGTACCTAAATGCAAAAGAAGTAGAGGATGCTAATAAACATTAATAAAAGGAAGGCTTCCCATGTTTCTTTTTCTAACTCAAGCATGTGCTCAAGCAGCTATTCTTTTGCACTGTGAGTAATTATTAATATTCTTCCAGTGCTGTAAGAATCAAAAATATTTAAGGATTCCCTGGACATAACACAGCAGATAGAGTATGGCCTTGCAGTTTGTAAAACTGATCCTAATCTGATAAGGCATAAATAGGAATTTGGCGCTTACCAATGTCACCCAGCAGTCCCCTTCCTCTGCCACCACAAGGGTGGCATGGCATGGCACAGAGGAAGCTCAGCACTGGGATGCTTGCTCCCTTCTTCAGTGGTGGATCAGTGGTGTTCCAAAACACTGACCAGCTGCTTTGTCTGTCTGAAAAGTTTTTGTTTAGAGGTGCAGACTCCCGAGGCACTGGCCTAATCAGAATGCATCTTGCAAGACACCTTATCCTTCATACTACCCCTCTTCTGACAATTGATAATTGGTCTTTTAAAATGCAGAGTCATTCTGCAGTCTGTGCCTTAGAGTACCAAATAGTCTCCTGGGCTGGGAGCTTCCATTGCTCCACTGCTGCTCCTTTGATGTGTCTCTGGGAATGAGCATGCTGGGCTCTCTCAAACTTGAGTTCCCAAACACATTTTCAGGATAGAAGGGACATATGATGGCTGTCTCCCTGTGAAGATGAAATGCTTTGAGGAGGAGCATGTTATAAAAGCTGTAGACATATTAGGTGTTTCACAGCAGACAGAGCCAGTTGGTTTTTTGTGGGAAATGTGGTGTACAGAGGGATCAGGCAACCTTGGGACTTTGGGGTGTCTCAGTTTGCAAAGCACGTCAAAAAGAGGTAAGAGTTGTTTCCCTCTGGTTGTTCTTTTTCTCTTCACCCCTTCTGTCCCATTTCCTTCCCCGAGATACAAAGATCCAAGGAACACATTATATGCTACTGGAAATGACTTTAAGATACCAGGACAAGACAGCCACAAGTCGAAGTATCCAGTAGATGTTCTACAGTGCTGCACAGCTGATTTAGAAATAAAACCCAATGTACAAGCTTGCTAGCCATATACTGAGATAGAAGCAGGGCTTTAAGATAAACACAGCTCAATACTTTTAGGCTCAGGATGGAAAAAACCCTTCTTTCTTTCCATAAAAACTATGTTCCCAATTTTTTTTCCTCCCATGGGAAGTGAGTTACAATACTATATTGTAACAGGTTAGTGTTAAAGTCAGGTAATGACAGTGCAAAGGCAATTTCCCTCTAAGAAATACCATCCCCTGCATCTCTGTGAAACTACATTATCCAAGGGACACAAACTCTCATATTAATATGCTGTCATTTAATTCAAGAAGGGTCTGATGGGCCTGACACAACCCCCACCATACTCTTTCCTATTAATGCAAGATATTGCCTTGAGAAAAACACTTACTGAAGCATTTTGAACCCTGTCTGTATTATTATAAGGCAAGACAGAGTATGATTGTCTTTCAGTTAATGATGTGGCAGGGGGTGGCTTTTTGCCAGGGTTAGGTTAGACTCCTTTTAAGTAGGAGCCTTTAAGATCCACCTGGACAAGCAATAATTAAAGGGAATAGCAAATTAAGTGTATTAGGAAGGGGAAATGATTTACTAACCAGGGGGAGAAATAATTTATTAGAAAAGAAAACTTTTCCTTTAAGCCGAGAGAGTCAAATTACCTCTTTCACAAATCATTTGCTCTGTTGTTGGTAGTGCAATTTTTAGCTTTTCCTTCTCCACAAAAAGCCTCCTGACCCACAAGTCTGTGGCTATTTCTTTCCCTGGGGCACTGTTCCCTGATGTACAGGGTCCATCCTGACACGTGCTTTCTGTTTTGACTCAAGAAGACTTTCATTTTCCCTGCAAAACTATTTTGGGACAGGGTGGAGGGATGGAGAAGAGAGCTGGCGAAAACGTTTTCCAACAGACCCTACACGCTCCCCAATGACAGAAGCAGTGACAGAAACCTAGATAGAGCAGTCTGATGGAGAGGACTCCCCTGAGGCTCCTGTTCATACACCAAGCCAAAAATTTAGAGTTTAAGTCAACCGACTGAAATTGGAATGCAAGAAGTCAGAAATCAAATGGGGGCAGGCTGTTGTACTTTTCTATCAGATGAGCAAGCAAGAGCATTATTTGAGTCATCCCAATCACTGTTTATTTCTTTAAAAACATTTTTTCTGTAATGTATTATTGGATCTCTGCAGCATAGTTACAAGTGAGACCCCAACGTCCATAACAATTAATGACCCCCGTGTTTATTAAAATTCAGTCACAGTGGCACAATATATCATGCAATTATAAACACAAAACAGATGCAACACCATCTTCTCTATAGTCAGCGAAGATTGCAATCTGCAAAACCATGGAAATTCGTGTCCTTGATTTAATGGTTTAAAATGCAGGAAAGCTGTTTACATTCACTGTCAAAATGTTTGCATTACATATGCTCACTGCCCCTGTAGTGGAAATATTTTTCCACTAACATTGCAGAATAAGCACAAAATGAAGATGCACCGCTCTTACCAACAAAATGCTGGCATAATGCAGTTTCACCTCTGCTAAAACATTAGTTAGTGACTCATCACACTGTGTTATTTGTTCCCTTTACCCTGGATAGACTTCCTGAGAAATTTAGTGTTATGCACATATTTTCAACACTCCACTGATCAGATAGCCTGCTGTACAATACTACAGACACTATTTTCATGTCCTAAAAGCATTAGCAATACAGATAATTTTTTAAGCCCTTTGATTGCAAACTTTAGATTACTCAACTAAATATGAAAAAGGTGCATACACCTTCCCTGACATGTATTTAGGAGCAAGTAGGTATGCTGGAAATTTTAATTTCTGTCTTGAATTCAAAGATGAGGATGATTTTCAGGTCTGTACACTAAAATCAGTCTGTACTCTAAAATTTAGGAATGCAAATCCCAAGGAGAGTCAGTGGCATTTTTTAAATTCTCCAGCTAAGACATCAGTGGACACACGTTGAAGAAGTATAATGTTCTGCTACCAGAAAATCTTTTAAATGCATATCTGAACACATAGATGTAGTGTTGGCAATGGTTAAGTTAATTGCTATGAAATTCAGAGTTTCTCACAAGTCTGAAAAAATTCATTTAATTTACATTGGCACTGTACAGACTTGCCTTTCTTTCTTTTCTCATGTTTTCCTCAATTTCTGTGGGACTATTCCCAAGATAAAGCCCATGCCCAAAACCAAGGTCATAGTGTTTTATACTAGCTGTAGAGCATGATTCAGACACTGTTATTATGTGCCTGATGGCAAATAATTTCTCTCTCCAGATAAGAAATTGGTGCACCAGTACAACACAAAAGGCAGGTATATTCCTTTCAAATCATACCAGGTTCATTTATTTTTGTTAACTATCCTATAGCAGGATTTGCTGCTATGTTTGATTCATCTTATGCAACTGAATAAAATGTATGAAATACACAGAAATTATGAAATATTGTGCAACAGTTTTCCACTGTTGAACCTTATGGAGAAAACTACATTATTTAGTCAAACGCACACTGTGAAGGATTTTTTGCAGTTTTTTTCGCTTAGCTTTTTTTACTGTGTGGTTTCTTTGCTTGTAAAGAAACAGAAGATGACTTACATCTGAGCATGTTGAGTGGATTCTGCAGATATTTTGGCTGCACTAAAGGTTTCTCTTGACTATGTTAAAAAAGTTTGTTGTCAAGAATATTTACTAACACACTCTCAAGCCGCCATCCTGCAGCCAACCAGCATCTGTTAACAACAATTTGCCTTTGGTTAAATGCAAAAAAATTAAGCAAACAGTAATGTTTTTTAGTTAAGGCAAATACTGGTTGACTGGAAGAATCTTTCCCTACCTGGTCGAACCTTGTAAAAACAGGGTCTTCTGCCTTCAGCTTCGAAAGTTTGCATATAATTTTAGGGACTTGATTATGCCACAACAATCTGGCATTACAACATGCTTAAAATATATTATCCCCATCAGTCAAAGTACAAGATGGCTAGGATAAGGGAATGGTTGTTATCCACACATGGACGGCAACATGGATTTCTTCCACATCTCTGTTTAACAGGAATGAATCAGGCTTTCTGTCTTTACAACTGGGCATCCACAGTGTGTGTTTTCACTGTGAACAGATTCAGTTAACAACTCTAATCTGTTCCTTGTGGGGTAGAACAGAATATTTTGGAGACTTTTATACTCCATTTCTGAGGATGTCTAAACAATGTTCAAACACATACATATGCAAAAATGCATTTTTTTCCTGTTTGCTGCTGCTCACGTTACATGAAGATGGCATGTATGTATTGAAACAAATGTGACTCATATTTGAATTGCACGTACACTCAGAGTAACGTATTCTAACATGCTAAAAATGCAATCCCCAGAGACAAACACACTGAAATCGATCTTCAGCTGCTCAAAATACAAGTCAGTTCTTCTACATCCAAGTGAGCTATTCTCTGACCTGACTGCCTCGTGATGTTGCTGGTGGAACAGACAGGAGTGTTTCCAGAGTGTTTCTATTTCTCATGTATTTAATCATTCAAGGCGGTCTCTGAAAGAAAAAACACAATTTTCTTGAAAATTATTCACTCGTTTCTCATACTGAGATGTTCTAAATTATAGTACGAGCCCGGGATTACTAATTTAATTTTAGGTTAATCACCTTCTGACAGATCACAAACAGCCCTTTTCATACAGTGTGTGCCTATTTTCTATTTGTGGGTTTTGTTTACTCAGAGCTTTTTCTCTTAAATATTGGAAGATGCAGGGATACAGTTAAAGAACAGGGCTAATGTCTGAAGAGACCTCCACAAAAAGTCTAAGATGAAAGCTAATTGGTTTGCAGTTTTGCTGTGAATTCAAAACTTAGAGTAGGGTCACTAATTCTGTGGCCTTTCAACTACTCTCAAGGTGATTTATGGGTTTGTGCTGAAACACTATAGCAGACTTAATGGTTTTGCATGGTTGAAGCATGAAATAAGGTGTAACCTGAGTGTTTCCACTGGATGTAAGTTTGTGTTTGGGAAAGTTTTTGAGTCCAAAATTTCAGCCAAATTGCTACATTGTAAAACCTATACTCATACAAGAACTTGGAAAAAAAAATCTAATTAACGTTTTCCTGCAAATGTCACAAACGCATCAACACCAAAATACTTAGATTCATACTACTTTTATTTAACTGAACATTATAAAATGATTCAAAAAACATCCAAGTCAAAATCCTTGCATTATGGTTACATGGAAATTAGTTCAGTTGTTATCTACAGCTTGATGGTTCAGAACATTCCTTATTGGGAGTGTTGTGAGTTTAAGCACTTTCTGACCTAAAACCGAGTTTCCTGTTCCCTGAGTAAGTTCTGTAGACTGAATGCTGCCATGGTATTCAGGACCCTCTCCACAAACCTTGGAGAGCTTCAAGTTTTGACTGCTACTCATTCAGCAGTGTGAAGCTGCAGGCTGTGGACTGCATCCTAAATCCAAGAAGGAGACAGCATTTGAGATTTCAGTTAGCTTCAAAACATAGAAAACCTTTCCACTCCCTAGCTGGAGTTCATTCACAGCTGTGAACCCCAGGAATACCCTAGGAAAGTACTCCCTGTGAGGTACTCCAACACTTGCCCCGGTAAGACCAAGACCGTCTGTTAGTTTTGTTGGCCTGTCAGGTTGTTTTCAGCTTTTATCTAAGGAAAAAAATCTTTTAAAGCCCTCCCTTGGAAATTATTAAGTCTCAGGCAGCCCTACTCTCACCCATTTCACATCCTTCCCTTCTTTTCCTGATTCTCAAGGAGTACAAGACTTCGCAAGAAAAACAAAGAAAATAGCAAACTCAAAATCTGTTGAGTTCTAGGGCTACAGAACTCAACTGAATTTCCTTGGTAATTTCCTATAAATCCATTTTTGTAGTCACAAAATTCTATGATATTTAACTACTTGCATATCCCCGAGGGCTTTATGTACACACACACCAAGGTCATGCAGGCAGCATTTGAGAGCAGTAATTTTCCCTCTTTTGTTGCAAGTACAGATGAAAAAGGTTGCTTTCAGATCTCTACCCCAACAGTCTCCTCAAAACTCCAACTGAAATACTTTTCCAACTGATGTTTCCTTCTCTGTCAGTCTAGTTTACATGTGGACAATATTGCATTTCTTAGCGAACTATAACATGCAATCCCTCTGTAAGCTAATGAGGAAGAGAAATTTATGAATTTCATATGCTTAAGTACATTCATAAATAAAAATCTATTTGTAATGCCCAGACAGATTTGTTGCTGAGAGGGTTTTATGCTGCAATGCAATTTTTAGTTATCCTTGGAAGTTAGAGCTTGTTAAAATCCTTAAAGTTTACTGAGTCCAGACTATAATCCAACTGTAGCCATAATCGTGCTTCATTGGTTCAATATATGAAGAAGTAAGTCCTCAAAATAAAATTTCCCTTCCTTTTATCTCACCAAAAATGTTTAAATTGACATAAGCAACCCAGCACTTTATAAAACAGAATCTGGGAATCATACAAATTGCACATGGAGAACCAGAAAAGATAGAGGCTGTATGTGTTTTAAGAGTAAGAGAAAGAAACAAGCATATATTTAAAGATGTAACTGTATTTATTTACTGGATGGTTCTGCTGTAAATGTTTTCCTTTGCACTCTACATAGCAACAACCTGAGCATTCTCCCTTCTGTCAAGATGGTATCCAAGTGACAAGCAGAACTATAGAATTAGTCAAAATTAAATAGGGACCTGATTTAACTCTCTCACTTTTGCCAGCTAAAATAATTTCCTTCCAGAGCACAGAGTGGTTGTGATGGATTAACTTTTCTCTAATGAAGGTGGAAACCATATCGAAAAGGAAATAAAGAAAAATTTACTACTCTGATGTTTGTGCATAAAATTAAAAACAGTGATGTGAATTATTGATCTGACCCCTTAACAGCAAATGTAAATTTCTTTCAAATGAGTATTTCTGGAAAAAAAACCCAAACCTTCCATTCTTTACTGTTACCTTTTGAAATGTTCATTGCAAGGATAAATTGATCCCAACGCAAAGCAACTTTGGAAACGTGAAGTAGCTGGCAGGATAGGGACCTTTGTCTGAACTGCAGAACAACTTTGGTGAGTTTCATCTATCAGTTTGATTTTCAGGCTTGATGTCAATAAACTGCCACTTAATGCTGCTTCATTTCTTTCCACACTTATTAACAGGATTCGGGATGACTTTCAAGCACTTGGTGGGACGCATGGACACACACACACACACACACACACACACACAAAAATTAGTATATTGGTGTGTTTCTTTGAGAAGTGTAGGTAGAGATATGCCAGTTTCTATGGTAACAACAAGACTTTTTCATTAGTAACAGAAAAATAGGTGTTGAGATAACCTCTTAGAAATTGTCAGTGCTTAAGTTATTTCTAGTCTCAGATGCTGCTTTCAATTAATACACATTTAATTTGTAAATAATGGTACGACCTTCTTTAGGAGTTATACACTTCTCAGGTGTGTAACAGGTATGTGTTAGGAAAAAATGCTACAATGCATCATAGGAAAAATATTCTGCAAGAAAAGATTTCTGCTTGCTGTGGGATTCTCACGGTATTATTTTTGTAACATGGTGATTAATTTGTCATTCATCAAAAGAACTCACTGCTGAATTGAAACATTAAGGAAAGTTCAAGCAAACATAATGAAATTGTATCTTGATTCCTGGTTATTTTTTTAAATTTTAATTTAACGTCAAGAAATCCTACTTTTGGCAGGTTAATAGCTATCATGGCATGCTATTGTCATTATTTATAGTTAAGCCTGACATTTCCTAGGCAAAATAATATGACCAGGCAAGGCTTCTGTGTGCTGCCTGAAATGGGTACAGGAGTTGTCCGTAGAGGAAAATCCCAGGTGAGACAATTCTCCCAGTTAGAAGAAAAACCAAGAAATTGTTTATGTGCACATCTTTTTTCACAGAAGCTCACATTTTCAACCAGCTTTACAACTGGTGTAGGAGCTCCTGTTTCCACAGCCCACATATTCAGTGGGAAAATGGGCATGTTGAGACAGAGGAGGGAGTGGCTGCAGTACTCTGTATTCTCTATATTGTGGGCGGCATGTCCCTCATAAATCGGGTCAGTCCTTTCTATCAACTCTAATTCATGTAAGCAGGGCACGCTTGGGTTCAAAGCAGCCCAGGAATGGCAGATAGGATGATGACTTAGTGGTTTTCCTGAGCTTTGAGGCTGTAATGTACCATTTAATCAAATGTACATTACAGCTCTCTTAATCAACAGAGCCCAAAATGTAACCAGACTTGCAGTGATTTTACTCCTTTTTCAAGCCCATTGATTTGAGCAAGGCTTTGTGCAGGCAACCTCATAAATGGTGACGTCTGTACCATCTCAGGGTTGGTAACCTGGCCTTTCTCACAATCTTGCAAATAAGAATAATTGTAACTTACCCATCCTATTTTTCTTTATAGAAAAATATGAGGGCTCTTTTGCCTCATAACAGAAAGGAAGTCCTGCTCACTGTAATTGAAGCAATGCCAGCTGTTTGGAGCTGCTGGAAACAGTAAACTGAGCAGCCATTACTTCTCAGTAAAAAAATGTTTTTAAAAGTAAGTCTCTGTTTATGGATGGTACCTATCTGGCCCCATTACAGTGCTCTCTGAATAAATCATACCTTTCAATGTGATAATCTTCAATATGGGTAAACGTGCTTATTTTATAAAAACACAATCTTGCAGACACAGAACTGAGAAAATTTTTTTTCTGTTTAAACTACAAAATGTTATAGGTCATGGCTTCATCCACACTTAATTTTGAAACCAGATAAAATCCTGAGCTTCCGTTAGTCAGGTTAGACCAGTTCTTCCAACAATACAAGGCCACTGCTATCACACTTGTGTAGACACTCCTGTGCAGACATTACCTGCCCCTCTACAAGCACTTCTTCATTAAAAATACTACAATTACACTGCTGCTTTTGCAGCATTTCACTGGCTGTACTTTTCAGCTTAAAGGTTTGGGATAGTCATGATCAGTTTGGCTTTGAAAGCCCCAGTGTGGTTTCCAACTTTGTGAGTTCAAAAGGAATCTTCCATGCAAAGTAATTTGAACTTGAGTATTCGCCCAAATCCGTAAAATAAAAAACACACAAGCCACTATCTAGACCCTTAAAAATATATTAAAAAATGTCAAAGCAAACATGGAAGGAAGAAGAGGAACTACCACTGCAAATGTATTTGATGACACTTTTCAAGCCACATGGTAATCAGGGTTTGAAAGAGAATTCATGAGATTTTAAGGGAAGAAATGGAAATAAAGTGAATTATACCATCAGTAAATTAACTAAGATGTTATCCAGCTTCTCCAAAGCAAGTTGAACTCCTTCAAAACAGTATGAATAAAAGTTTGCAAAGAATGATGTACACCAGTCATTATGCTTTGTAGACAATTTCTTCTTCCTAGTATCTTCCAGGCTTCAGCATCTTATACGTTCTGCTAAGAATGATAGCATAAACTGCAAAACTGTCCTTTTCGTGCATCACTAGTGAATGATGAGGAGTAATTGCAATGATCTCTGATGCAGATCAGAACAACCAGAATTTTCCCATTTTTTAAAAATTAGTTTATTGATAAATGGAGTTTCACTTTGGTATGTAGAAAAGGTGGGGGGGTTTCCCCTTAAAACTGAAAAATAAGAAGTAAGAGATAAAATGAACAAGAAGAAGAAAATAAAGAACAGTTCTGTGAATATGCAGCTCCTCAGTAAGATTAATAAAAGTTCTTAACAGTCATTATTGGTCACATTCTATGCACTAGGAAAGCATCTCCTGCTGTCCAGCTCTTCTCATTCCTACCATCCCCACAGGACTTGGGGAGGTTTGGGCAAGTGCCTTTGTGCTTGTATTTCCTAAATCCTTCTTCTTCCACCCCATGGAATTTGTGTCCTTTATAAACACTCATAACCATTTTGTTAAACAACAATCAGCAGTCATAAGCTTAAATCTTTGAAGCCCACTTAACATCTAACCTAACCATGTAATTTCCACGGCCTTTTTTGTCTGGCCACCATACTTTCTTCTACTGCCTCTCATCAGCACAGAGAATCATTCTTCATTACAGTCCAGGTCCTTATGAGTCAGAAGTGAGATTCTTTTGTACAGAGGCCGAGACCTTAAGAGCAACAGTTAGCATTGCAACAGCATCTAAACATCTGTATGCACTGACAAAGATAAAACGTCTTTTTTTGACTTTTCAATAAGTCATGCAGCTTCCCAGATTAATGAGCGAAATACCCTAATGATTCATCAGTGCCATTTCTGTCTAGCTGCTCAAAAGGTGAAATGAAAAAGAAAAAAAAAATCAAAGTATCTCCTAAATTCTTACCTCAGAACAGTTCACTGAATCAGTCAGTGACTTTCAGTCCTTTCAGTTCCCTGAAGCAAAGCTGTCTTAAAGGTCTTGGGTGTCTCAGTGATGTCAACTTTTTCTGTACTTTTTCCTCAGAGCAAACAGACTGTCAATGACTTAGAAGAGTTGCAACCTTCCTCCCTTCCTCACCTCACTGCCCCTGCTCTGGCACCTGAGCCTTGCTGGGCTTAGACAAGGAGGCTGGGCTGGGCCCAGTACCCAGTCCTGGGAATGCTGCTTTCCACAGTTCAAAATCCCACCCTTAGACGATGGTCCCATACTTGCACCATAGACTGCACCTCAGAAGGACCCCTCACTCCCATGCAACTGGGCACTGGACGCCTGGAGCAGCTGCTGAATGCCAGCTCCTGCCTGGATCACCCTCTTTTTGTCACTGCCACAGGAGCAAGGGGACCTGCGTCTCTGTCTCCAAAACTGAAAAGGTTCCACCAATCCTTTCCTGAGTAATGGTACAGTTTATGCTATGTGGGGTTTCAGATCTGGTTGAATTAGGAATCTGAATGAAAGGATTTATGGAACCTGACCCAAAAGCATGGCATTTCTTGAGAGGAACAAGGTTTCCTCATGGTGCCAAAGAATACTTGCCAGAGCTAGTTCCTTGGGAGCTCCATGCAGAGACAGTGGGAGGGGAAGGCTGCAGCACCTACCTGAGATGTCAGAAGGCTCACGTGCACCCCAAAAAGGCAAGAGCCAAGCAAACCAACTGCAAAGTTAAAAACTGAATAAACCTTTGAGAAGAGACACAATCAGCAAGGCTGTGTGTAAATTCCAGTAGAGATCCAAGTCAACATTTTCAGGCTCTATACATATCCTTGAACAACTGTAGCAGTAGTGCTGAATCTCATAGGACTGTTGAGTACAAAGACATGTAAAGGATAAAAATCTTTGCAAAAAAATAGGCATGAGGTTCACGTTGCTGCATTCATCATGAAAAACAAGTGATAGTGAATAAAGGCAATACATTTTTCACTGCCAAAAATCTCCAAAATTTCTCTTGCAAGAATTTTTGTGGTGACTTGAAGACATAACTGCCTTTCTTTCATGCTTACGCTTTTTTTTTTACCCAAAACCAATTACATCCCAGAGTTACTTGTGACAGAATTAATATTATTTCCAGGTTAGGAATTGGGGTAAATTTTAGGTTCTGGTCCTAAAAATCCTTCTACACATGGCTAGCTTTATAAGCATGAGTGGAAGTTCCATTGGCTTGCAGGAGGTTTGAATAGAGGTTGCATAAGCATACAGGTAATTTTATCCCTCTGTGAGCTGAAAAGACCTGCTGCATCTTTTGAGGTTAGCCCACCCATAATTAAACTAAATCATGCTCATCTCTTGGTCAGCTCTGCTGTTTAACCTGGTGCACAGGGATCTCATGATAGAATATGAAAAATCTTTATTTCTTTAGCAATCATTTGAACACTGTATTCATTAAGAGGGGGTTAGTATGTCGTTTTGTTCTCTAGTTTTCCATGGGTCTTTTACGAGACTGAAACCTACACCTTATTTTCCTCCATTGTCTGGATGCCAAGCTGAGCGAGGTTAATGCTGGTATTGCTTTGAATTACACGCCTACTAATCATTGCCATCAAAACTGGCAGCATTGTGGAAGCACACAAGGTGGTGCACTGCAGGTAAAGGTATCACCAAGCTGTCAATCATAGCTCAAATGCATTTGGTGTGGTGGCATTTCTGTAAGATGGCCACAATTTCTCTTTGTGAACACAAGTAATTCCATGTGGACTAGGAAATCCCATGTTTTCCTTGCCCTTGCAATTGCATTCCATTTGCTCAAAACCCACTCATGACATCATGTAGAAACAGCAGTTAGGGAGGGGGGGGGTTTGTTTTTGTTTGGTGTTCCATGCAGGATTTCTGGTTGTACTGATTAAAAAATAAAACCTAGATGTTTTTAAGGTTTTTTCGTAATTTCCGAACCTGTGATGGTCTTCCTCTATTGTTGCTTTTCAAAAACGTGCTTTCATAACTATTAAGTATCAGGAAATTTTGTTGTCCTGAACTTTGCTAAAATCTGCTTTTAGAATTTGAGTGTGAACACCAAGTGCATTACAATGGTTGCACTCCCAAGGAACAGTTTCGACGTGCTTCATTTTCAAATCCCACTTGGTGCTTCCCTTGACTCCTCACCCCTGCCTGCAAGAACCATCTCCTCAAAAAGCTTTGGGTTTGAATTAATTTTCCTCCTTCTCTGAAAAGCTGCCCTGGGCCATGGCTGCCTTCAGGAGCTCTCCCCAGGGTGGCTGCCCCTCCCTGGTTAGCAGATGCAGGGGCAGGGGGGCTGGGCTTGCTCTCTTGCAGGCATTAAGCAGTAACCAACAGCAGAGATTTATTTGCATTATGCTGACCCAATAAATAAAACTGATCTTGACTCTGTAATGTGGAGTGAAGAAAAAGCAAGTAAAAAAATGTACTGAAGAGAAAGCAAGTAAAAAAATTTACCAGTAAGGAAAGAAACCAAACACCATACAGACAAAGGTACGAGAATGTTTTTCTTGTGTGATTTTTTTAAAACAAGGGATACACCAAATAAGTGGTAAATGCAGTGATGAAAACTTCCTCAAGGACCACAGGGCATTTCTGCAGCTCTTACTCAAGCAGCTAAAATTTGTCTCAATATGGAATCTAAGGAGAAGGAGAACTCCATTTTTATTTCTGAATCAGTTTTTCGAATTATTCTGACAGTTTCAAAGGAATTTTTTTTCTGTAAGAATACTAGGATGGTTTAAGCCAGATTGAGAATAAACTGCCAGAAATGCACTGGTTTCTCTCTAAAATAAAACCAAACAAAGAAATAAAAGAGTAAGGCTTTCTGGGTGCATGGAATTTGACAAAAAAAGCAATTGAAAGTATGTCCCAGACCTCAGCATTAGCTCTTGGCTTCTCTGCACTGAAGAAGAAAATTAACTGGTTTAAGAAACGCATATGAAATTTCCCATCTGGCTGACAACATGGATGTTTCTGCTCACTGTGACAATCTGAAAACGCTGCTGAGATGTTTTAAAGTCAGTGTTTATATCTAAAAAGCCAAATCTTCCACAGCTAAGGTGGCTCTCCTTGCTTCCCTAAGATATAAATTAAGACAATAAAGTCCATCTGAAACTCATTTTTAAAGGTGCATAGCCATGATAAGTGTGCTTTGATTAGCGCTCTTTAAAATTCATCTTCTTACGCCGAAGCCAGTTTTACTTTCAAAGTTGTTTTTGTCCTCCATCAAGGAACATTTAATAATTGGGTTTAAAGCACGTAAAACTGTAGTTTGTATTTACTTGCTAATCAGATTAGCATTGCTAAATACATGTGTCATGTGAAGGCATACTGCTACACTCCTTAACTTTCAAAGGCTTCAGGTACTTTGGAAAAACTGATGATGTTATGACAGACAGGTAAAGAGCACCATAAAGCTGTCTGCTAGATACAGCGTATGCAGAAGCAATTTGCCTTCTAAAACTCTGAACATGATATTCTCTAATATTTCCTGGCAGATCTTCAGTAGCTAGAAAATAAGCATTTCCATATGTAAGAAAATATTCCTTTGAAATGTAGATTTTTCTTTACAAGAAAAGAACACAGAGAGAATTGCATTTTTAAGCTAAGGGTTCATTATTATTTATTTTTCTGCTTTGAAAAATGTTGTGTGTTTCCCATACAGCACTTAGGTGGTAATTGCAATTCTAGGATGAGCTAAATTACTGTTACCAAACCTCCTAGCTGTTTTTGTCCACTAAGAAAAGTCTCTCAATAAACAAATTTTGGCTAATACATAGCTCCTCACCGAATACTTGGGTTATGTTAAATTTAATATACTGCAGCAAACATGACTGCATTTATCTAAAATTTTAAATGTGCTCACAACACCGCCTCTCTGTTCCGCTGCTTTAGTAGGGTGTTTTCCCCTTTAAGGAAAGCATTTTAAAATGGTTGCTAGTCATCTCAGTTGCTGCAACCACATGATGCAATCTATTGTCAAATTAGTGGGTGGCAGCAAGTGGAAACAGATTTCACCAGCAATAAAGCCCGTCACATGATTTCATCTGTTCACAGCCATACAATCTCCTAGCCCGTTCCTCCTGTTTGATCCTAAGGCTCTGTCCACATGGAAGCTGATCTTTGCTATCTCAAACGCTGCTGCTAAATAACAGACTTTGTCTTTGTGGATGGTTTTCACTAAGTGGTATTTTGGAAGTGTACAGGGAATTAAGCCATTTAGCACAGAAAAATTCGCACTTTTTTAAAAAGTGGGCCAAATGCACAGATGTTTAGCCAAGTCAGAACTGAAAGAAAATAGTAATAAAATATTTGCAAAAGGAACCAAATCTAATTAAAGTTGTAGAAAAAGTCATACTTTTAAAAGGCTGAGCATAATGTCCGTATCTATAAATGAGATGAAAACTGTATCTGAAGTACAAATAAATTAATCTACCAAGCATTAAGTTAGCAGTAATCACATATGAATCAGCAAAAATATGGAGGGTTGGGCAAAGGAGAAAACTTGGTATAAAAACAGGTATAAACTTGTCATGTAAATGGAAAATTAGAATATTTCTAACCAGAAGTATTGTGTTTTTCTTATGGAACAGTGTCATGAGATTTACTTCTAATTTTACGTGCCGTGAAAATCACCATCACAAACTATAAAACCATCCAGGAGTTCTTGGTTCTTTCTAAGCTTGTGAAATATCTTCAGGCCTGCCTGGTCCAGTACAGCCAACAAATTGCAGGCTCCAGGGCCAAGATCTTGAATTTCCACATTCATCTCGTAATGATAATATGAAGAAGAGTGGGGGAAGGGAAGCACAGACACAAGAACAAAAAGCTTGGAAGAGAACCATAGTGTGGATGACAGAAGGCAGAGGTTTGCCCTACCCTTTTCACACTGTACCTGAAAGCCAACTGAAGCAGTCACAGGGACTCAGGGACTCTTCCTACCTCTCACTGCACACTTCCCCTATTTCCCAAAGACTTCTAGAAGACAGCAATTGTCTTGTGCACTACTAACCTGTGGGAAAAATAATTTTTCAAGGAGTGCAAGTTCCCTTCTGACACCTTAATATCAGGGAAACACAGCCCCCTGCTCAGGGCTAGGCTTTGACCAAAACAACGCTCAGTAACTAATTGTCTGCAATATTGCTTTACAATATCTGTCTCAGTTTGAAATGAGGACAAATGTAATGTTCTTCAGACCCTGGACCACCAGCTGAACATTGATTATTCGTGAATAATGTGATTCCCACTTAATGGGCTGGTCAGTTAAATTAAACATAAGTATTTGTGCTGTCAAATAACATGCAAAGGCCAATGCACAAATTTTTCTGGAGAAGTAAATGTCACAGACTTCATATTGGAGAACTGCAAGCTAATGTGCAGATCAATAGGATCACCATTTCCTTAATAACTATGGAAATGCTAGATACAGTGCATGGCATGTGTTTGAATTTCTCAGCCCTTACTCAGATCAACTTTGACTACATAAGGAATCTGGCTATAAAATATATCTGACAACACCTAATGCTGCGTCCTTTATAAACCATTTCCATTGAAATGTTGTTCTCTTGCAGTATAGGAAATCAGGAAGCATGGAAAGACATGGAGCTCTGGATCTAAATGCTGGCCCAATTCAGAAATGCACTGATTCATGTGCTAAACCTTGCTTAAGCTTCACTAAAGTTAAACATGTGCATAGATATTTTATCAGTGTATTTGCTGGGTGCACTGCTAAAACTACTTTATTAGTGAGGTAATTTCACAGACAAAAAGAAATACAGTGGTATGAGACAGAAGTCCCCAACCTCAGAGTTAAAGGCCCTCTTTTTTTGTGTTTGTAGTCATTCATGTAAATAGATCTGTACTTAATTGTATTTCATTTAATTTCAAACATATCTGTATTTTATGTAGTCAGTCTTGTAAACAGATCTGCTTACAAAAAATATTTATGCAAGAAGATCAAGTATTTGCACATCTAAGGACCCATTTTGCATGGGCAAATACTTGTTTACACATACGGATGAAAAATAGGGATACACAGATATGCAAGTGACTCTGAAATCTTGACACATATTGCCTTACAGGATGAAGCTGGAAGAAAGTCAACAGGCAAGAATTATCCAATTAAAAGTCCGCAGTCGTGTATGCATTTGGAATTAGTTCTAAAGGCTTTGCAGAAAGAATGTACTGCAGTAAACATTTCATCGTCACTAATTCTGTCCAGATTCATTCAAAGCACATCCCCTTCTAAAGATCCATTAATACATTTTTGATTTAAAAAAAAAATCAGCAAACCATTTGTTTCAGAAAGCTGCCAAAATAAGATTGAGACACGTGTAGTGGAAAAGTATCAGGACTTTATTCACTCTCAAGAAAAAAGAAAATCAGAAAAAAACCCAAAACTACTGAGGATCTGAAAGCAAAATCTGGCTCGTGGTATTTTAAAACAAAAAACTGAACATGCAGTGGTTGCTATAGAGAGAATCTCTTACTTTCAACCACAATTGCAGATGTGGTGGTGTTAAAGCGAGTATGTATGTCCTATAATATTTAACAGCTATGTAAAAGATGCATAAAAGTGATCTGAGATATTTTTTCCCAAAAAGGTATTAAATAATTGTGAGTCATGCACTGACTGCCCAAAGGAATATAGGAACATTCCACAAATAACTGAGACTTAAGTAACCCTAGACAAAACATAACATTTGGCCAAACAGTAGTGCTTGTTTACCGGTAACACATTAAAAACAGTAAAATAAAACATGCATTAAACAATAGTCAAATGTAAAGAATTTACATAGTTGCTTGATCTTTCTGTGTGGAAAATGATGAAAGAAAGTCTGGAGACACTAATGAGAGGTAAAGAGGAGTACATCTTACCACTAGATGTAGCAGAGAAAGTTCACTGCCAGAGTGTCCTCATGTCATTCCCCACCCAGATCAGTGCCTTTTCGATCACATTAAGTCTCTCCTGGCATAAATAAAGCTAACTGCACTGGCCTTTCTTAGTACAACAGATAGCATACCATGGTTTAAAACTACCTGCTGTTTGAAGCTATTAATACTTAATTCTTAGATCATAGTAGCAACAAAATACCACTGATCAAGGCCACATGATTCTACATTTAAGGCAAAAACAGAGGAAGTAAGAGTCTGCCTCAGAGAGCTTAAAGTCATTCATATGGCCCCATCAGGCAATTTCTGTACCATTTTCTAGACTTGTCTTCTAGATAATACAAGCCCAAGTTCATTGTCAAAGTGCTATTTTTGCAAGCTATTTTTATAAGGACTTGGGTTTAGAATCATAGAATCGTTCCTGTGCATCTTGTGCCAACATTTGATAACCCTTTCAGTGAAGAAATTTTTCCTAATATCTAATCCAAACCTTCCCTTGTGCAACTTGAGGACATTTCTTCTCATCCTATTGCTTGTTACCTGGGAGGAGAGACTGACTTCCACCAGGGCACAACCTCCTTTCAGGCAGTTGTAGGGAGCAATAAGGTCTCCCCTGAGACTCCTTTTCTCCAGGCTGAACATCCTCAGCTTCCTCAGCTGCTCCTCATATGACTTGTGCTCCAGAGCCTTCACCAGCTTTGTTGTGCTTCTCTGAACTTGCTCCAACACCTCAATGTCTTTGTTGTCCTGAGGGGCCCAAAACTGAACACAGGATTCAAGGTGCAGCCTCAGCAGTGCTGAGAACAGGGGGACAATCCCTGCCCTGCTCCTGCTGGCCACATCATTCCTGCTACAGGCCAGGATGCCATTGGCCTCCTTGGCCACCTGGGCACACTCTGGCTCCTGTTCAGCCACTGTCAATCAGCACCCCCAGGTCCTTTTCCACTGGCAGCTTTCCAGCCACTCTGCCCCAGCCTGTAGCGCTGCCTGGGGTTGTTGTGACCCAAGGGCAGGACCTGGCACTCGGCCTTGTTGAACCTCACACAATTGGCCTCAGCCCATGGATCCAGCCTGTCCAGATCCCTCTGCAGAGCCTTCCTGCCCTCCAGCAGAGCAACACTCCCACCACACAACTTGGTGTCCTCTGCAAGCTTACTGAGAGTGCACTCAATCCCCTTGTCCAAATCACTGATAAAGATTAAACAGGACTGGTCCCAATACTGAGCCCTGGGGAACACTACTGGCCGCCAGTTGGATGTAATTCCATTTACCACCACTCTCTGGCCCAGCCATCCACAAAGTTTTCTATCCACCAGAGAATGCACCTGTCCAAGCCAAAAGCAGCCAGTTTCTCCAGGAGAATGCTGTGGGAGACAGGGTCAAAGGCTTTACTTAAGTCCAAAAAGACAACATCCACAGCTTCCCCTTCCTTCACTGAGTGGGTCATTTTGTCATAGAGGGAGATCAGATTGGTCAAGCAGAACCTGCCTTTTGTAAATCCACGCTGGCTGGGCCTGATCCCCTGGTAGTCCTGCACATGCCATATGGTGACACTCACCATAAGCTGACCCATAACCTTCCCCAGCATCAAGGTCAGGCTGACAGGCCTGTAGTTCCCCAAATCCTCCTTTCGGCCCTTCTTGTAGGTGGGCATTGTGTTTGCTAACCCTTACTCAACTGGTACTTCCCCAGTTAGCCAGGGGTGCTGGTAAGTGATGGAAAGCGTCTCAGTGAGCACTTCCTCCAGCTCCTTCAGTACTCCTGGGTGGATCCCAGCTGCCCCCACAGGGTTTTGTGTGTCTCAGTGTATCAGATCACTGACTATTTCCCCTTGGATTGTGGGGGCTTAATACTCCTCCCTATCTCTAAAGAGCTCCAGAGAGCTCAGGGAGCTGGGTACCTTGATGACAACTGGTCTTACTACGGAAGACCGAGGCAAACAGGGCATTAAGTACATCAGCCTTTACCTCATCCTTTGTCTCTGTGTTTACCCCTGCATCCAATAAAAGATGGAGGTTCTCCTTAGCCCCCCCATTTCTTGATAATGTCATTATAGAAACATTTCTTGTCTTTTAGAGTAGTAGTCAGATTAAGTTCTCATTGGGCTTTGGCCTTTCTAAATTTTTCCCTGCTGCCTGCCCCTTCTTCCAAAGGTCATAAACTCTCTTTTTTTCCCCTGAATTTCACCCAAAGCTCTCTGTTCATCCAGAGCAGTGTTTTTTAGCTTCCTTCTTCAGAACATCTTCAAGCCCCTGATGCTGCCTGCTGGTGGGTAGGAACCATGAGAGCAGAGCTGGGCTGAGTTCCAGAGGGAAGATGCACTGGCCATGCTGCGTGGGCCAAGCAGGGCTGGCTCACAAGAGCAAAGTCAGCACACATGTCTCCATATAAAGATATGCCCCCCAAGTTTGTACTGCTCTGGCTAGCAGGTGAAGACTTAAGAGAACATCTTTATGAATATATCATGAGGATAAAAATCAGAGATGAAGACGGGCTACAAAAGCTTAAAACAACTTTAGTACAAAAAGAAACAGCCAGGGGATTTTGAATTTTTTCCCCAGCCATCAGCACAGTGAGATTTCAGAGTAACCAGTCTGTAGGAAGAAAAAAGGAGCAAAATCCTTAGGTATTTATAAGACGAAGCACAAGCTGTTCATGAAAAGCACAGTGTGCTGTGATCACCTGGAACAACAGAGGACTGGCATTGATGAGTTTCTAAAGGGTTTCAGGTTTCTAAGGGGTATTTCCTCCAGCATTCATGTGTTTATCATTTTCACACAATCCAGGATTCACATGATGTTGACAACTGTAATATATTCTTAGTAAATTGCAATTGAATCTTTGAATCTCCAGACAGCTGAGAAACTAGTTTCTCTCACCTGTTTAATTAACCATGTCATGTTTTCCAAAGAAAATTAATTGTCTCAGTGAAGCAGTAAGGAAACTCAAAGGTTCGAAAGAAAAATAAATATGAGCATGCAGCAGGGTAAACATTTATCCAATAAACATTTTCACAGCTGAGTTTCAAACTTCTCATGTTCCAGCTTCTTATATTTTATAATCTCATCCCACTTGGTCCTGGCACCACATCTCTTTGAGACATGCCTCATGGGAAAACACTGCCTTGGTAATCAAAACATTTAGACTGCGGAAGAAATATAAAACAATTCTCAAGGAAGTTTTATGGTGCAGCAACTGCTCCAAGATCAAATTGTAACTTTTCCCTGCCTGGTCCTTAAAAATTGATGAATAGAATTGGTTTTATATCAAGCTAACTCCACCCTGATCGGCTCAAGTTTTGGCAGATGTTTCCTCTGAGTAGAAGCCAGTAACGCTCCTGGTGACAAGTGTAGTGTGTCTTCTTCCTCACTCTTCTGCCCCGAGACTGGCTGTTGTTGCTTTCCATAGCCAGAGTTAACACTAAAAGTCTCAATTTTAACCAAATTGAAATAGCCTTTTTATTTTTTTTTTTTGGCAACTGCTTTCATTTCTGCTTTTACCAACATTTTTTTTAAAAACATTACTCTGAGAATGGAGTAAACAGTTGTACGTGAAAAGGAGAAATGAAAATGATCTTCAGATAGTCGTTCCTACAGTGGAAAGCATTTTTGGTGTGTAGCTGTGGTAATATGATGGAAGAAAACCTTTAGGGTATCTGTCAGATAGGTGAAGTGGCAATCATTGAAATAATGATGTTAATCATTGTCAATTCAATGCTGAGAGGGCTGAGGCCTTTTCCAAAGATGCTGGAAGTTTCTAATTGTCTGTAACCTGATTCCACAGAGAATGTTAAAGGGAAAGGCCAGCTTTTAGCATCTAAGCTGAGCAACTTCTTCCTTGCAAAAAGGAAGCTGGATAAATCATGAAAAATATACCTACATTTCAATGAGAAAAACTTCAGTTTCCGGGGAGGCGGGGGGGCCATTTTCTGTCTTTGGAAATATTCACAACTTTTTTCAAATTTTATACTTTGACCCTTTAATATTTCTTAGTCCTTAGAAAAACTGTTGCAGTACCTGCTTTTAGAAGCAGGTTTTAGTGCCGGTGTCCTCAAAGGTTTTTTAGCTCTTTAGGTCAGGTATTAAAAAAATCAGACCAATATACCATAGCTTCAGTGAAGTCAGTGGAGATAAGCCATTTATCATAACCAGCTAAAGGTCCCCCTTGGCATATTTCAGCTCTAAAGAGCAGTAAGTCTCACAGAAGAAGTAGACACCATGCCATCAGGTTAAGTTTTTGAAACCCAGTGATATATTAATTACGGTTTAGATTTTGCATTAGTCAAACAAAACTGAGAAACACCTTCCTTTGATTTGTTCCATTTCTGAGTGGTTCAGAATAAATCTTAAATGATTAGTCGATGCTTTTATAATTCCATGTCTGTATGACCTTGATCTCAGTTTAACTTTTTCTTTCACTTCTGCTTTTGCATGTGCATGCCTGTATTTGAACCTGCTCTTGTCCTCACTAGCAAAATTTCTGTAGATGCACTTTCTTGGTTTTCTGAGTATCAAAGACCTTGGAAGCACCTGTAGAGTCCTGGGTGTCCAGCCCTTCTGAACTCGAGCTCCAGGTGTCAGAGGGCCTCAGCAGCAGATCAGGCTACATAGATAGTCTTGAAACAGCCAGCCCTTTCAGATTAACAGAAATGCAGAATTTCTCTTCCTATGACTAAAGGGAGAGACTCAGAAAGTGCTACGAGCCACCTGATTTTCTTTGCTGAACATTACCCCAGAGCTTGGAGCGGTTCACCAACACACCTCAAGATGCAGCACAACTGTCTCCAAACCAGCCCAAGTGGGCAGTGTCAGAGGGAAGTGCACTAGTGCACTTACCCCACGTGAACCACATCTAGTGTGGCTTGCCTGCTCTTTCTGAAATGTCTGCAAGAGGCAAGATTGTGATTGCTGCTTGTTGAATACCTGCCCAAGGAGATGAAGGCTTTGAGCTTTCTCACCTCCCCCTCACTCACACACCTGTTCCTGGGCAGCCACAGTCTGGCCATCAGTAAAAGCAATAAACTCTGCAGCATGAGAAACAAGCACGCTGCTGAGCCTCATGTGTGTACCAGAGAGCCATCATGAGGAACTGAATAAGTGATTTTTTTTTTTTTTTAAGATGTGCTTATAAATCATTAAAGTGACATAGTACGGGTTTGGGGTTTGTTTTGCAAGCTAGAATGGGAATTGTAACATCCGTATTTCAAAACACATACTCACCCTTATGCTCCCATTTCCTGTGGAAGGCATCCAAATTTAACCTTTAATTTCTTGAAGAGCAGCATCCTATATTTATTTGTTAGAATAAGCAAACAGCTGACTACAGCAAATCCAGCGAGCTCTTTCAAAACTATCCACAAGCATCAAGATAAGTGCATTTCAAACATCCCCCAGGAACTTTAAAAATACACCACTCACCTGCTGCCAGCTGTTTCGCTTACTTTTACTTTAGTGCAGCTGGCACAGGCTTATCCCAATCTGCTGTGACCCCCAAAAGTCTGAAATCGCTCCACCTCTGTTGTGTTGAATGCAGTGGGAAAAGGCAGGCTGAGAGGAGCCTGCTGTCAAGTTAAGATTTCCCAGTGAGCCTTTGAGGTGCCACATTATCTCTGAAAATTGCTGGCCAGGCACCTGAGCACAGCAACCACTATCGGAGTGCCCACCTCCGTGGGGTGGGAGATGGTAATGCTCAGGAAGGGCCATTATCCCAGCCAGGGGGGTACATAGGATGGGTGTCCCAACAGCACACTGCCACAGGCATGGGGACTCCGCTTATGGGATTTGCTGCCTTGGGAAATTAAGGTAGGTTGGGTGCCTGTTGCAGTCTTAGTGCTTTCAGGTTCAGTCTCCAGAGACACAGCTCACAGCCAAAGGAAACCCTGTGAGAGGTGAGCAAGTGTGCCTTGTTCTGAACAGCAAAGCCTTAGCTAAAAGTTGGCCACCACAAATGACAGCAGTAACAAACACCATCTTTAGGGGTGCTTATACAGTGACTGTGGGAATGGCTCCAGCTCCTGTGCTCATGGGAGGGATGGGAAGGGGCAACCATGCAACCCATGGCATAAGGAAGAGAATATGCAATCCCTGACAGAGACCGATCAGGATTATAGCCCTCTTTAAATTGCACCCCCTCCCTACACTCTTGGAAATCAGTGTGTAGGTTTTCTACAATACAGTGGTCTGGACCTGATGAATCAGGAGTCCAGTGCTCAGGAATTTTCTCTGAAACCTCACGCATCCCCCTGTGATCAGTTTAGACCTGACCCAGCTTGCAGTCAAGCTAATCCCTCAGCTGTGATGTGTGGTGAGGATGTTGGTTGCTGCAGTACTTAACTATTTCTACTTTTCCTTCTGGCTGCAGCTTCCTTCGGTGACTGAGCCCATGCACTGCTTTCTCCACTGCAGCTACCTTAGTCTGGGCTGTCAGCAGGTGGTGACTGCTGATAGATTAGGGTTTGGTTCTTGTAGCCCTTGCTGCTGGTCATGTTGCTTCCCTTTCAGCGAAGGTATTTTTAGTTTTATATATGTAAATTTGAACATGCAGGCAGTGTGTCAAAAATCACAATGCACCGGTTTCAATTTACCACAAAGACCTACACATGGGTGCGTCAGCAGAAGGAGCAATGTCTGATGGCCCTTCACTGCCTCAGATTGCACTTCCAAGATTTGGGATTACCACAAGACACTGATGGCAATTCTCTTCCATTAGCAGGAGTTGCAGAACTTTTAAAAACCTCACTAAACTGCTAGAGAACAGATTTGTAGAAGCTTCAGGACAGGCCCCGATGCTTGCAAGGGCTGGCTTGAATAACTAGGGGTTAATAAATGCTCTATTGATAAATCTGGCTCTGATGTTTACACCAAGGGTTTTGGAGGGTGGCAGAGCTGGAGAAGGGAGGAACTTTTCACATCGGTAGGCCCATCTGAGAACTTTTTAATCCTTATTACAGTTACACTTTTCTGTGCTTGCCAGCCCGCAAGAAGGTTTGAAAGTCAGCCTGACCTCTTGTGTGTCTGATCTAGGTCCAACGGGGAATGAGATCAGGGAGCTGTGAGAAGCAAGCTTAATGGGGAGACTGCTGCAAATGTAGCAAAACAAATAATAGAGGCTCAAGTTTTTTTGTTGTGGAAAATACAGTGCTATGGCTTTTGGGTGCCAAGAGGCAGTTCTTTTAATAGCTACATTCTTTGTAATGCTGATGAGTGGCAATATAGAAAGATGAAAGTAGGAGGGCATTGTATTATGGTCTTACATATATTATGCCACAAAGAAAATGCGGTTGCTGGGTGGGGATTCTTCGCCCTCCTCCTGCTGAGCTATTCATACAAACTCTCCTCTGTGGATGGCAATCCCCATTCCATCTCTCCTAAATCCCAAAGGGTTTGCCAACTGACTTTCAATTTTTCAAGTGGAAATCGCAGGACTGAATGGTGCATTGAAGTATTTCCTCCTACACCTCACTGCTCCTTTAGGAAGTGAGCAGACATTTTTTTCCAAAAGATGTATGCCATCTCCTGGGAACAGTAGAAACTGCAGGCCCCTTGTATGGAAACTCGCTGTAAATTGTATTTGCCACTTCTCGGAGGGCATTATAAAACCACCCGATAAGGTCTGTGTAGCTAGGACTACCCCCCATTTGTTGAACTGTCCATAATTTACACCAGAAAAACTCAAATTACGTCGAAAATTTCATCGTTTACTTTGTGCACTGGGAGATTTGGATGTATGCCAAGTAGTGTGACAAGATAAGATTCATCAATACACGATGCTAATCAGTTACAAAGCAGTGTTGGATCTTAGCATATCACTGATGTGATGTTTTAACTCAGTGGTATGAATCTGAAATGCAGCCCACGGCATTGCTCTGATGTGTCTTTCTTGTCCTGTAGGACATGTGCACTAGACAGAAGAAAACCAGAGATTCCCTTCTTAAAACACCATACGATTCTTTAGCATACTAGAGAAGATATGTTTCTCTTAAGTCATAAACTGCAACTTGCATGTGTCAAACAACAGACTCATCTCCTCATCACCCTTATGCTTTTTATTTGCTACTGACATACCATTAAGCTTTCTCTTGTCAAGAAGATGTAACAGGGAATAAAATCCATGGATGCAAATAAATACATTTTTGCATTTTGAATTAGTAAGTATAGAGTGAATGAACCCTTTGTCTTTGAACAGGTCTTTAAAACAAGTTAGTTATATCATGTGGACAGGTCCTTGAAATAATATATGTGAGCATGCTTTCATATATAAAATGTTTTTCTGGGTTATGTCTATTAAATATACCTGAAAAAAAAAGAAAAATATTTTGTTTCATAAAGGCAGATCAATATCTACTTTAAATAATTAGGAATGACATAATATATGCCCATGCAATTTGCTTTTATGTGGTAAGCAGTAGATTTAATAATTTAATTTATCGCTTTTTTATTAATTAATAATCCTATTTTTTTTATCACTTTCCATTTCTTCCAGAGGCCTGAGGGACTTTGAACAAGAACTGAAATTGGTTTTTTTTTTTTTTTTTTCAAAATATCATGTCATAATAGCAGAAGCTTTATAGAATGACATCAAAAAGTAGGTAAACAATGACTCGGGAACAAGAGACGACAATAGAGGTATCTGCACTGACTAGCGGCTGAGCTTCAGCAGAGGACATCTCTTACCTCCCTGAAGTTAAGTCAGGATTCTCCAGTCCTCGCCGCCAAATTCCCAGTTTAACAGAAATTTTGCTTCATGGTTTGTCTTCATCTCCCCTTTCCCGAGATCTGCAGATTGCCTCTAGCTACCATTTGGGCTGTGCATGGGGGGTGAGTGCAAAGGTGGGAGAAGGCAGGGGAAGGTTCATTGCAGACAGGGTGCTGGAGAGCCCTTACTAGAAGGAAACAGGCTTTTCTGTAGGGTGGATCACAGTCCACCTACACACAGGTTTTACTAGACCATGTTCTTTCATTTACATACAGCTGATTGATTAATAGAACGAATTCCAGATCTCCAAACACACAAATAAAACATAGTTATGTCACAGGACTTGTGAAAGTCTCCACCCAGGGAAGTGGAGGAAGAATGTCACTAAATCACCCTCTAGTGACAGTGACCTGTCAGTGATTTGTGTCCCTGGCAGTCGAGCTGCAACTACTCCACCCCCTCTGCCACCCCCAAACCATCAACATAAGCTCCTGTCACTTAACCCCTGGCTCAGTGAAATCCCTTCGGCACATATGCATGGCTTGAATTTTTAGGGAGAAAGAGGGTAAGAAGTCTTTGTATGAAATGCATCATCTTGATAATTTTAATGTAAAAAACCTTAATCAAGTCAAAAACCTTCAAGCACTACAAAACCTTTTAGCTCCACACTTACACCAAGATTTTTGCATCTCAGCAGCCAGAGCTATGCCACAGTTAGGTGCCCAAAGAGGAGGTACCTGGCTTGCCTAGAAGCTGCAAATCTCCTCAATGTTCATGATAACTGCACATTTCTCGCAGTTTTGAAAATCTGACCATTTCCTTTTAAGCAGCCTAAGTATGGTATGAGGAATCTGCCTGTAGGAATCAATGCTTCCAAGATCCAGGCTTATACAAGGGAGTACCCTGCTGAGTGCCTGCTTCCTCAGGAAAAGTGCAGAGAAAATTAGTGGAAAGTTAGTGCCATCTAAGTGGATTTCTGCAATGTGTTTGCTGTGTGCAGTAAGCATTTGCTTGTCTTTTGAGACCATTAATTTTATATACGTGGAATGATTATAGGGCTGAGACAAACCACTCTTTTATAAACCATCAGCACGAGGCAGGACACTGTTCCACAGGTTTTCGTTATAACATCTCCATTGTTTGGGATGTCTCAGAAGTAGACTTTTGGAGTGTGGCCAGAACCAGAGGGAGAATATATTTCTAAATTATTGCTATGCATACTCTCTCTCTGACCTGGACTTTTCTTTCAATGTCTCTGAAATTACTTCTCTCAACAATGCCTATATTTAGGACTTTTAAATCTTCAAGATTCTGTGTTTATGTGGGTGGTTACTGTATCAAATTTAGTACAATGATAAAAGAAAGGCTATTTTATCCTGCTTTAATTTAGTTTAACATCTATTTGCAAACTCCATCTGACAAAAAAAATAATAGCTCTTTCTGAAACTTACTAACTCCTACAGCTAAAATTTCATTCATCTCTGCTCTGAGGCACGCTGTAGAATACTCTGGGTTGCCCATGCAGTCTCCTGGAAAATAATGAACCTTTTAGGGTGCTTTTACTTTTGAAAATGTATTAAGCAACTATCACCACTGATTCCATTAATCTGGGAGTATTAGTGGACTCTGGAATCCTGACATAGTGTGAATTAATTTTTGTTATTGAAATAAACAAAGTGCAAAATAAACAATAAACAAAAAAAACCCTAAATATATAAAGAACTGATGGTATGAAGTAAAAGGGCACTGTTTTTAAAGTCTGTATTCTCAATGGATTTTCAGTCTGTGCAGGGACCCTGTGCAGTCAACACACTACAGCTGAGCTCTGCTCGGCACTGAAGAGTCACCATCCCTTATGACCCCACAACATACTGTATCCCTGACCAACTGAAAGATGAAAATATCAAATAAGCTTTAAAAAAATGTTTTAATATGAAAAATAAAATCACAGTGGCAGCAGCTCTGGTCTGAGCTGCTGCCAATATTAAAAGGGAAATGAGGAGAAAGTCCCCTGACTTTATATTCCAGTGATTTGAGATAACAAAAATCATCTGAGTGTATTAAGACTCAAGCAGTTGTTGTTGGGGGTTTTTTCTCATTGTTTTTCCTCTTCCTGTTTAATCCCCGAGGCTGTTGATTGCTGAGCTCAGGCTCCTCAGGCTGCTGTTGTAAAAACTGTCCGACGTCATTACAGAAATCTCCCTTCAGTGGACAGCAGCGCTTAAACTTGCCCAACGTTACCCAATAAGGAAGCTTCTGTGTCCCTCTTGTCAGTGGGAAATGGCAGGACCCAAGAGAAGGAGGGGGGGAAGGAAAGTTTGAAAGATTGCAGGCCATTGAGATAGATACAGAGCACTGAAACAAAACATGTTTTATTTATTTGCAAGGTCAGTGCCCTCAGCTGGAACAGAAGTTTTGGAACTGTAGTAGAGGAAAAGTTTAATCTATCACAAGCACCAGCTAAGGCATGTTTAAATTCTGTTTATGAAGCAGTTTAAGTAAATTTGGGCAATGGGACTTAGGAAATTGTAACCACATTTGCCTGGTAGATTGCAGAAATAATATCAGCCAAAAAAAAAAAAATTGCAACAAACCTCCCTATAAAGTGATCTAGACAACACTCAATTCTCCTGTCAGGTAAAATGCATATATAGACTGCTATGAACAGTGATGTAGATGAACTTGACTTAAAACAGCTATTTTCATATGCCTTTAACTTAAACCTAAAATGCCTGTGAAAGATACAGCAGTCAGGCTTGTCACAGAGCAATAAAATGAAAGGCACTTGCTCTCTGGCACGTCTTTGATTTCTTTCTGAACAGCTTGGTTCAGTCAGATAATTCTGTTCATAGTTATATCTATTTAGTCTTGGAGTAATGCCATCAAATTCAATGGTGTTACATGGATTTACATTGCTTAAAGGAGAAGAAAGTATATTCATTACATCTCTAGAGTTACTCTAGCAGTGCATTTAGCCTAGAATGTGCAGCTAATGTGCTAGATTGTTTAACTGTTACTGAAATGAGACAAGCACGGGGCATAGTTTCAGAGGCCGTAATGTAGCAAATATCATATTGTTTTACTTTTCAGCATTTCCATATGATTTGTCTCTCTCTTCCCACATATGTGGATGATTATCTTTGAGGCCACAGTGCATTGCACGCACACAACACACATAGGAAATGCTTAAGAAGTTTAGGGAGAGGGTGTTATTGTGTGCTTAATAATAAAAGGAGAAGTGGCACTCCAACCTGATGTTTTTGCAGTATTCCTTGCAAACTCCATTATCTTCTTCCTTCTGCAAGTAGGCACACGCTGTGCTTACATGTACACACTCACTTTGGGTGTCAGCTGGTTAATGTTACCTGTGGGCTCTTGACACCTACAGCTTATCTAAGTGCAAATAAATCAATGTGAATTATGCAAATATAACAAGTGAAGAATGAATCCACAGGTTCTGAACAGTATGGCACAAGCAATAATTTGTTTAAAGAGTGCCATGATGGGGAGGTAAGAGTAGAGGCCTCCTCCACTGGACACAGAAGGTGTTCATACAATGGCAACTAGCTTGTCATTAGAAAGATGTTCTTGTGTCAGTATCACTGACCAGTATTTTCAAAAGATGCAGAATGAAGTAATCTGAAATTAATCTGATGAGTCAGACGTGACTGCTGAAGCACATCTAATCATGCAGCTATTAGATTGCTGGTTTACAGTCACTGCACTTACGTGCAACTGTAGGTGTAGTGAAACTAGAAGAGGTCTGGTATTATCATGACAATACTAAGTTTTCACTACCTTCCTGGTGAAGGAAATTGGCAAAAAGGTAAAGAAGTCCTTTTGGGAAAAATTGTAAGTTTCAATATGACAGTATGTTATGGACATTCTGTAAGGTAAATTGTTGGCCTGAAAGATGGTGTGTATGAAAATTGGAAACCCTGTTTACTTGTATGTATGAAAAGAAATAGGTCAGTGACTTTGTTTCCATGGTGACCATTATTGAAATAAAACAAACTGACACCAATGCTGATTTATTTCCCTATTCTGCACCCTTTTTAAAAATCACTTAAATGTGAGATTGCTGCTGAATGAACAGGATATCAGAATGAACTTCCACAATATGATCTTCACAAGGTTATTAATGAAAGAAAGACCTAAAGAAAAGGTCTCCTTCAGAACAATTCCATCCTCTGAGCAGGTGCCAATTCCCACTATCCCGCAGTAACATAGCCGCCATGCTGCAGAGTAGGTGCTCCTTGGCAATTATTAGACAGAACTAGTTTCAACAAGGTAAAAAGAAACAAGATTCATCTTCATCAGATCCACGATGTTTCCCAAAAGGATAGTTTGGTGACTATGAATCATTCCTGGGTTTGCTGGTGGCCCACACCCTGCTTTGAGTCAGAGGGATGCTGTAGTTATTGGGGTCTGTGACTTGAGGAAGACTTAGGCATCTAAACCTAATTTATGTGCTCCTGAGTGCAGGTATAGTTTAGTAGCTTTAATAATCTTGGTCTTATGCTTTTTCTTGCTTGTGGTCTTGCTTGTGATGCTTACTGCCAAATACAAAAAGTGATAATTATGAGAGTTTTCTATTTCACAGAGATTCTGTGAGGTTCAATTCACTGAAGATTTTGAGATGATCCAATAATAGGTTTATACAGACATGCTGGAAAGATTAATCTCGCAGGTTCTTGACAGAATCTACCAGACCAAGGATATCAACCTTGTTATCTTACCACAGTACATTAAAACCATTAGCGATACCATGTTTGTTTGGCAATGTTTGTTGTATAAGAATTGTCACAGATATAGACATGAAGAAAAAGAGCACAGTGTAATAATACTTGTGACAACAACATCAATATTTGGGAGAGGTTGAGTGTGCCCAGTGTGTTTCCCAATATCATTGTTTTGATCTGTTATAATCATAGCCAATAAATTTATTTAGGCAAGGTAACTAGTGAGGAACATCCCAAGTCAGGGTTTTATTGTTTTTATCCTGCATAAGATATTGCAGCAGCCCTGCTTTTTTCATTAGCACTTGAAGGAAAACAAAAGATGAAGGAATGCATGAACACTTTTTAAACCTCAACCTGTGAAAGCAAAAGAAGTACAATGAGCTCTGTTTATCAGAAAATGTATGCCTATCTACAAGCATGTAAGTCTCTAAGGAAACAGAGGCATAAAGAACTGAAACCACAGCTATTAAACAAAGTGAATTTCTCTCTCCCTGTTTTGGATGATGAAGTCTGTTACTTCACTGGAAGCAAGATTAGACTTTATCTACTTTGTTTTGAAGCAAAGGAAATAGTCTCCCCCTCAATTTGAGCCCTGAGCCTCAAAAATGTTTTACTGATATTTTTGGTTAGGATGAGGTTTTTTATTTTAAACCTCCTTTCTTAACATCTTTTCAGTGAGTTTCAAGTGGAGATTTGGATGTCATAAAAGTAAAAAGCAGTGACAGATGTTGTTGCTGCTCAGAACTGTATTGACAGTAGCCCAGTGCAATCTAATTTTTATTATCGTTTGTGCTTTCCTATACCATGGTTTTGCCATCTGAAAATCAGTGGTAGGGAATTGTGGCTACTTATTATCATGAACAGCAAGACTTAAGGTGGACAACCATCAATTATCACATATTAACTTTTAAACAGAAGAAAAGTTATATTTTAAGTTCATTGTGTACTAAACTGCATCATTCAAGTTACTGAGTTATTCTTCTAATTATTCTATGAGTAAGATGATAACAAAATCAGGATTACAGGAAGAGTCGTTTTTTATCTTAATTCAGTAAAAAGGCCAGTAACTCAATGTCCTGAATGTTTCATGCAATGCTATGATGGTTATCTTCTTATTCTACAAGGCCTCTTCTCTCAATCAATTTTTTTTAAGATTTAACTAATCCATTTTAATTATTTGGGGTAAATGCAGATTCCTGTAAATTACAATGATTTTTTTGATAACTTATGTTGCTGCTAATGCTAAGATAGCTCTTATTCTGAAGTCTTCTTGTCTCCTAGACACATACTTTCTCAGGAGATGTCACCTCTCTGATCAGGGAAAAGATACCTGCCTTGATGTTCCCGTTTCGGGTGGTTGTTGCTCTTTCACCATACTTTGGCTCACTTTTTTCCTCTACGTGTGCATCTTTGTTCAAAGCTTGTACAAAGTCCTCTGCTTTTGTTTCTACATGGTTTTAAAAAACTCTGGCTTTTATATAGCCATAAATAGAAAGGAGTTAAGAAAGATCAGTCCTTGCCTCAAAATCAGCCCACTGAAGTCAAAGGTCTAAAAGTGAATGGCTAATTCTGATCCATTGCATAGCTTTCACTAAATCCTGCCTTTTGGGCAAGCAAGGGCATTCCTTTGAATTCCCAATGACTATTACAGGAATATGAAACTGTAAATGTCTACCATGAATGGATATATTCAAGACAAAATGTCAGAGTAGTGAAGAGAAGTAGATGTCTTTTTATCAGGGATAGCTTTAGAAAGATTAAATCAAATTTACCACAATACCAAAACATAGATGACTCATCAGTGGTCATATGCAACTCTGAACATGCAATGAAGTACTAAATTATTTTTGTGTATCATCTTTAAGTTCCCACTGTTCTTTGTTTTATTTAACTGGCCTTTCCAGATGAAGAAAATTAATAAACAAACCAAACCTCAGAAAATTATCTTTTTTCTTCATCATTAAATTCTTTTATCAAGAAGGAAAAGATCTTGTAAGTTGAGGAATGTTTCACTTGATTTGAAAATAAATCATTAACACAGTTTAGAGGAATATAGTGTGGAATAGATTGAGGAGAAACACTTACAAACAACCTAACCAAAGTCTTTGAACCATGAAATTACAATGGTACAACTGTTTCCAAGATTTGGCTAATAGTATTCTGACATGTTTATCTGATTTTCATGCTTACATATTATCTTCCAGTGAATAAAGAAGGTCTGGGAATAACTCTACCTTGTTGTCAGAGCTCTTCATCTATTACATAGTGTTGCTCATAGGTCTCTCTAATTATACTGCACTTTTTGTTCTCTCATCACAGACCAAACTTCTGTAAATAGTACAGACATACACTTTTCCGTTGTCAAAATTATCTAGAGAGGAATTAGGTTAAAGAATTCCACACAACTCACCTAAAATTATAGAAAGGGGGGTTTTTTTAATAAGGTATTTTTCCTTTGAAAAATGTGTTTGGGCTGCACAAAATGTAGGAAACACATATGTTAGCCAAGCTATGCAATTTGCCCAAAATACAGTGTGCTTTGTGTTCTGGGCTTTAAAAACACAGATGCATTAGGTTCTAGGTAAATGAGATAAGATGCTTCATCTCTGCAAATTTTTGGCTACTATAGGGCTCCTCCTTACCCAGAGGAAAAAGAGGCATTGCTTTCACAACCTTGCCCTCAAATAAACTTCGGGTTGTACCATGCTATCACAACTATTCTATTTACATAAAAATGGAACACATACATAGCAGGTGAGAACATATTCAGCACTATTGAGAAAATAAGAAAGGATACGGTTTCCGTGCTTTTGTTCGTATTTGGCCAAAGGGAAATAATAAAACTCCTGTGGCACAACTTTTGGAAGAAGATGTGGCATGGTCGCTTGGGCTCCCCTGAGCACTTGTTGAGTGAAACCAGCACAAAGTAGAGCAATACCTTGCCTCCAAAAAAACGTGTTTGAGTAGCCAAGAGGATGCCTAAACTGCTGTAATTCTGAGCTTCTGGGCCCCGGTAAGCCTCTTGACAAGGTATGGACCCCATACTGTGGTGAGACATACACATGCCTCAGATCCTTCTGTCTTGGTTTTTGGTCCAAAATTCATGTTTCTGGACCAGAGGGAGCCCTGGGAGTTTGGTGAGTGGCATCTCTATGGTTTTTTCTGGCAGCACATCCCCATTGTTCCAGCTAATGGCAGCCTCGCGCACCCCAGCTGAGTCCACTTTTCCTTAGGTTGCTATGAGAAAGCAAATTGCAATTCTTCATGCTTTTGTTGCAAATGCCATTGAGAAAGTTGGGAGGTGAATTGCAAGTTGTTTAAGAGCTCCTGTGCTGTAAGGGATTTTTGATTGCAGGTGGTTTTTTATTTAGGGAAAAAAGCCCAAGTAAACAGCAAACCAAAGGGCATGTGTTCCAGTGCATGTAAACACACATTAAACGAATGCTCACTAGAAGCACAGCACAAATTATGACGGCTGAAGTTAATTAATTGATAAAATCACTTGTATAGGGAGGGATAAAGTCTGAACTAGGTCTTCCTTGAAAACCCATGCCAGCTCAGACAGAGTAAATTACTGGATGAGGTACTTTGGCCTCTGTTATGCAGACTATGTTACCATAACCTAATAATTGATGAGTGGATACCAGAAGGAATTATGACCTGCTCCTTCCCACTTTGCAGTGGAACAACACTATATAATCTATATAATTTTAGGTATGCAGGTATACTAAAGAATGTAAGTAATGATACCTAACATTTTAGACAGCATATAAATATGTAAGAGCTATTCAGTAGCACCAAGTGGCTTGAATTATTTGCAAATTATTGGTTGCTCATACTGCAACTTTATATTCTGCTAACCCTACAACGGCTGATGGGAATCAGCTAGATGTATGCTAAATGGAAAGAGAGAATGGAAAAGGGGTTGGAAGCAGCCCTGAGGAGTAGGACTTCGGGGTGATGGTGGATAAGAAGCTCAGCACAACCTGGCAATGTGCACTCACAGCCCAGTAAGCAAAACCTATTGTGAGCTGCATCAAAAGTAGTGTGGCCAGCAGGGCAAGTGAGGGGATTCTGCACCTCTGCTCTGCACTGCTCTGCTCTGCTCTGATGAGACCTCGCCTGGAATGCAGCATCCAGCTCTGGGGGCCCAAAACTAAGGACATTGACCTGTTTTAGTGAGTCCAGAGGAGGCCATGAAGATTATCAAAGGGCTGCAGCACCTCTCCTATGAAGACAGGGTGGGAGAGCTGTGGTTGTTCAGCCTGGAGAAGGCTCTGAGGAAACCTTACCGCACCCTCCAGTACCTAAAGAGGACCTTCCAGAAGGCTGAGGAATTTGTTACAAGGGCATGGAGTGATAGGACAAGGAGTAATGATGTTAAACTGAAAGAGAGTTGATTTAGACTAGATATTAGGAAGAAATCCTATACTCTGAGGGTGGTAAGACACAAGAACAGATTGCCCAGAGAGGTTGTAGGTGCCCCATCCCTGGAAGTGTTCAAGGCTGGGTTGGACGAGGCCCTGAGGAACCTGGTCTAGTAGAAGGTGTTCCTGCCCATGGCAGGAGGGTTGGAACTAGATGATCTTTAAGGTCCCTTCCAATCCAGGGCATTCTATGGTTTTATGATTCTAGGATTCTACAAATCTGTGATAACATTGGTTGTTCTGACGTGACAGGGGAGAGTTTTGCGTGGTTTTTCAGTTCTGCCTATTTCTTTCCCTCTTTCTTTCCTAGGTCATCTGTGTGAGATGATGTTGTGAGCAGTCAGGATGATGACTAGCTAAGAACATAGACTGGGATTAACATATAAACAAAGAATAAAAGGGGATCTTCGGGCAGCAGTTGCAGTCACTGGCTAGGTGAGGAGAGCTTCACTTAGTGAGTTCATCTAGCCGTCAGTCCCATAGGTGATGTCAACCATAGTTACAAAAGCTGAGTTAGATCACTTGGAAATTTCCCACCATTCATAGTATGGATTGTTCAGATTGCCAGTCAGCAACCTTAATGTGGCTTGTCCTCACAAAACTTATATGGACTCCCAATATTAAATAGAACTAGCAATACCTAAAGCTAATATAAAACTGTTTGTGGTTATGCATTTTTTTTCTACTTTAAGATACTAGGTAGAGTATACTTGTTTCTATGAGCAAAAAACAAGTCTTCAAAAATTTAGAAGTATTTTAATGACACGTGATGCTTTTGAACAAACAGTTATGCACCTGAGTAATTCTAGTCTGGTCTCAATAAGGTTGAGGTAGGACAAGGTCTTGTTTTTTCCTCTTCTGTGAATCTATCTAGAGCATCCACCTACAGGGACATAATTCAACCATTTGGTTTCAAGTGCTTCTTTCCAGTATGGTGACTTCTTCATACATAGTTTTCTTTCTGCTGTGTGCCAGGTGCCATGTCTTATCTGGCCCTGAGGGTAATGAGCTGAATGCAACATGGATGACTCACATGGAGCACCATTCCAGTTGAAGAACTCTGAGCAAAAAAGAAAGCCTTGAAATGAGAAACCCGAAAATAAATCCGGATGTGTATATACAACAGATGTGTATGTCTGCTGCCTTGTGTGATAGCTGGAAAGGGGATGGGGATCCTTTAAATACACTCATGGCAATAGGACATGAAGCCTAAGGCAAAGTACTAAATGATTTAGCTCAGACACCATTTAGTCAGGGAAAGCCAAACAACTACACTGTGGGCCATCTGAGCTGAAACCCTGGGCCTTAGATCTCTCCAAGAGAGTTGGTGTCTCAGAGAGGTAACAGCACTCCCTGCCGAGGCATCCGAGCCCCTGTAAACAGCTCTGGGCTCCTCCTTTCTGCTCTCCCTCTGTCTTTGTTACCCAGGAGCAATGATGGGACCTAAAGCAAACATGGGTTGCATACCTTGCTGTTGTCTGTGGGTCTTCAAATGACAGTGGAAGAGGGTCCTGTTGCATGGGAACAGCTGAACAGCAAGTGCCGAGTATGGCCCTGGTGCAATATTTGGAATTCTGAATAATTTCTGTTCCAAAACCCCGAGGTGCCTGTCAGCAATGCCAAATACTGTAAGGGTGCTAGAGAGGAGGAAACAGCATGTGTCATTCCTTCCTGCTGCAACATTTAGCTTTGGTTTTTATTACCAGGCTTCACTGATAAAAATGAGCCAGGAATAAGTAGAAAAATCTTACAAACATTTAAAAGCTCCCTTTAAAAACTTTTCCTACTTTCATTTTCCTTTTCAACTTATTTTTCCAAACAGACAATGTGTCCCATATTTGCAGTACTTTCACTGGAGATCTAAATATGCTTTTTCAAATCCTAGTTTATTTAGTCTCAGTATATCCTTCTGAAATAAATAAGAAGTGTTTTACAAATAATAAAATTGAAGTATATAAAGGTTTAGTGACATATTCAGGCAGAGAAGTGCCTGTCAGAGCCATGAAAAGTAACTTCCCTGAATTGAGGTACTCTGTCCTAATCAGAACAGCACTCTTTCTCTCTGCATCAAACAAAAAAGCACAAGACAGGTTTGTTTTAGCTGAAAGTATGCTTCTATCTACAGAGAGCAGATATCATTTTTCACCATGTTTGAAGGATCAAACTATACATTACACACATGCTGTCTCTTCTTTTTCTTCTGACAGCTTTCACAAGAGAGCCCAAAACAAACATATTAAACATAGAAGGCTTTAAAGCAACATAGTCCTGTTTCTTGTGGGAATATTCTGTAACAATCGTATATACCGACAGAAATCTTTGTACATCTTAAAAGCCAGCAATGAAAAATCTTTAGTTGTTTTAAGTTTTTCAGGTTTTTTTTAATTGGGAAAAAAAAAAAAGAAAAGAGAAAAATACTATTATTGAGGTAAAGCCAGCCACAAATGTGTGACTCACCCACTCATTATCACATTTATATTCACACTCCACACTCTCCCTAAAGGGCTCCCTGAGCAAGGAGGTCATGCATTTGAGTATGGTAGCTGTTAATCAAGCTGATACTACACAGAGAAGCCAGTTTACTAATTTTACTGGAAGAACAATATTACTGAAAGATGTGACTTTTTTTTGGCTGAAAACAGGAGAAGGACTAAAACACACAAACAGTTAAAGTGCAGTTACAGTGGTTTTAATAAAATAACATTTTACTGGAACTGTCTATTTCAGTTCCGTTGCTACAATGAAAACTGGGACAATTCCCTCTATACAGAACTGAGAATTTTCTACTGCCTTGGTATTGCTAAATCAATAAGAGAGACAATTTATTCCTGGAACTGCTACAGATATTTCTGAATGATAATTTTGTTCTATTTTGGAGAAAGCAGAATGCACCAAATTTTGTGTATTTCCAATATCCCTGCTGAGGCATAAGACTTCAGGAACTGAACACAGGAGCAAAATACCATTTTTTTTCCCCCGCACTCTCTTTTACTACAATAAAAACCAAATTCAGAACACCTCTAATTTCACTAGATATTATATTCTCACAGTTCACGAAAATTGAGCACTCTGCTACAATTTCCTGTGGCTGTTCAGGTGTGTTGGCAGCAAAGCATGAAGAAAGCCACCACAGCCCACCCATACTTGCTGTTCTGTGAGCCATGCAATCCTCAGGCCCATTCGATTTCCTCATTACTTCTACTTAGAGGGGAGAGAGCTGGAATTACAGCTGCTCACTGCTCAAACTGAGTGAAATCCTTCTGGACATGTGTGTAGGGCAAGGCATAATGTGGCATTAAGAGGTGGCATTAAGAGCTGGCATTTGCCTTCCCCCAGTACATCTTGGAGCTGGGGACTGAGGTGCATCAGCATTGAATTTCTCATTAGCTGCCACACTGCTGCTGTTGTGTTTGGGCTTACAGCACTGCAGGAAAACATGTTTGATTTAATATTTTTTTAATAAGGTTTTTACCTGCAATATTTAACAGACTCTCTTCACATCAGTCATTCAAAGGGATCGTGGCAGCTGGTGTAAAGGTGGGTTTGAGCTGAGACCAGAAGTGGGTCAGTTTGCTGATCTGAGCTGGAGGGTTTTTGGGGGTGATTTTGGCTTGCATGAATCTGTGATTTCCAAACGATCTCTGCATCAAACAAAAAGACTAGACAGTCAGATTACCAGATACACCTATTTCTCTGAAAAGAATGCCGCAGTCATTCAGCTGTGTGCTGGCCATCTGTGTGTGGCTGTTCAGAGAATTTTTCTCAGGAATACTGTCAAATATATTTGAATGGAGAATATAAAATAAGTATTTCATATCAAGCTGCCATAACTTTTCTTGTGCTGTGATAGGTTTCAAGAAAAATAACAAAAAGTGGGTGGAAAAGCAGAACCCTACAGTTTTATTAAGCATGAATGACATTAAGTGTTGGCGTAAACCACGGGGTGAGTCAGTGCTGTTACTGTGAAGCATTATGTCCATCTCGAAGTCATATGATAGAGAAGGAATGCTCCTCAGAGCACACACAGAAATTACTTGTCTTGGCAGCACCAGCAAACACACAGCCCCAAGACATTACTGTGTAATAATTTCCCTAGCAAAGGAACAAAAACTATGACTGAAGCTTTTCCTGACCTTAGAAGTTGTGTCAGTTGGTTAAAGCTGACCTACTTTGGACTTCCATTTTCAATTTCTTTAACTAATAGTCGGGGTATTTTTGTTCTGTGACACTGTTTTTAGGTTTGTTTTTTGGGGTGTTTTTGATCCAGGGAGGAGCAGTAGATCAAGGATAAGGTCTTCAAGTATGGAGGGAGATAACTGGAGAAGAATTTTCCTTTGCAGATTACATTTTCTAATAGCATGTTTATTTGCTACTGAATTTACTCTAAATCTGGCAGACAACACATTTCCTTAATTACCCATCATAGATTTTGATGAATCCTAATATCTATGAGTGATTCCTTAAGTAAAGAAGAAAGAAGAATTACCTTAATTGTTTGTGGCATCAGAGTGCCTTAGTCACCAAGTAGGCATTATACAAACACCAAAGCAGGATTTTTTTTTTTTCTATAGATTTTAAACATGCTGAGAAGAAATGGGGATTTTATTATGTATTCTTTAGAAAAGTTAAGACTTAGTGTAGCCCACTCTGTACAGAACAAAGTAGAGTTAACCTACTTTTTCCAGCCACCCAAGGCAGCTGCAGGCAGTCAGCTTAGCTACAACAACAGGGATTTTCACAGAGCTACAAAACTCCCTCCCTGGCTAGAGACAGAAGACAGAGTTGCATTCCTCATCCTTATGGGTGGAACCTCTACAATTATCCAAGAGAATTTCTGTGCAACACTACCATTTTACCTTTGGAAAAAGGAATATTTATGCTTTGGGTATGAGACTTGTTCACTAACCTCTTGCCTCTCACACACCCACTCTGGAATTTCATTTAGCAAAGGCAGGTAGTCAGTGACCCTCTAACTAGCTGCAACTGGAGCTGAAGGACACTACAGTGATATGCTGCATAGTGACGAAGGTGCAAGTTTCCTAGGAATTTTGGATCCCTTTTAAAAGAGCACATCCTTCAGCCTCATGACGATGAGTCTCTTTAAAAAATTTACCATTTTCCCCAACCAACTTAGTCGACTGTGACTGAATAATTTCTTTCCCATCCTTCCTCCATAGTCTGTGTAGTCAGAAGGTACCCCAAAAATTTAGACATATTTAAGAGCTTAGTACATCATACTGCATAGTAGTGACTGTATTTTCTCAAACACAGACATAAAACCCAACACCTACCTACCACCATAAACGCTGGACAAATATTGCTTGTTTTAGTGGAAACAGACTATTATATATTATGTATATAAGCCTGGCATCTGAGCATGAAAATCACGCAGACTGCCAAAATAGAGGGAGGGCTGTCATCTAGTGCAGGCATAGAAACACTGCAAAAAAAGAGCAACACTAGTCTCCTTTTTATGGTAATCTCAGTTACCTTGAGCAACACTGGAAGACACTGTACAAGTATTTCTGTTCGCAGTGTACTTCGTATGAGCCTGAGAAGGACTTGGATCCTGGCCATCAGTGCAGAAACTCCGTGCCACAAGTGGAGCAAAAGCGACATTAAAGGTGCATAACTCCCCAAATGATGGTTTCTCTGCATCCTTACCATCCACCTTGGAAGTGCTGGCAGGGAGACAAGAATATTATTGGGTGCTGTTAACAGCTCAAGGTGGGGCAATCGACAACATCAAGTGTACCAGCTCTCCTCAAAGATGGTTTCTGCACAGAAAGTAAATCCACCTCTACTCATAGGGAGCTGCAGTAATAACAGGCAAGCTAGGGCAATGCTTCAGGCCCAGAAGACAGTTTTGTTTTGCCATAACTCTGGATTATACTACGGATACTTAGACAAGATACCTTCAGAGTGTGCTGTGGTGCTAAATTAGATAGTAATCTTGCAGTTTCCAGTGGGACTACTTGATAGCACTAAACCCATGTACAATTTTACCAGGTATAAATTCAGAAATTAAGGGACGCAGACCAGTTTACACTTTTTGTGTAAACAAAAAGAAAACACCTTTTTCCAAAATCTTCGCTTTTCTCTAAAGTTATACGTAAAGTTACAAAAAAATAATCACTTTTGCTTCATCCATCTGGAGATAAAGACATTTCAGCAAGTCTCGACAGAATCACAAGTCTAGGATCTTTAGAATAGCATGGAAAGAGATCTTAAGGGCTTGACTTAGAAACATTTTATTTCTAGTGTTTCCTTTGCAAGGATGGAGAAAAGGGTAAAGAAAAGGGTGTAATCCTTCCCAAAATAGGATTTTTTACTGGTTCTGGCTTTATTTAGCATGGGTACTATGTTAAACATCCACCAGATGACACCAATGCAGCATTCACCATGATAGCAGAGACTGGTTTGTTTCTACCGTAGAAAGAATTGAGATCTTTCTGAAAGAATTGTTGTTTTACAACTAAATTAATTCCCCGAGTTAGATAAAAGATACGTGTTTCACTTTCTGCATTATCAGCAATCCCACTGATTTAGAAAACCTGAAGTGTTGTGCAATTTCGTGGGGTTTTTAGATTTATAAACAAGAAACACTTAAAATGTTCCTGCAATCTTTTTGTTCTGGGTAGGCTTAACGCATTTTATGTCCCAAGTTTCCTCAGCCTTCACTCCTGTGGGTCATGACATCAGTGATGTTCCTCAAATGAATAAGCCTTTGTGTGCCCCTCTATAATATTAGAGCCTTCTCTTAGATTGTATATCCTGTATCTTATGAATGAAATGATAAAAAATATGAAGTAACAAAGTACAGTTGTAGTGTTTGTAAAATAACACAAATAATTGTTTGACTACATGAGAAAAAACCTGCTATGGTTTATTTTCTGTCTTCTTAGGCACAAGTATCTTCACTGCGTATAGTTTTATTTCGTAAGATATATTCTTTTTAATAAATCTATACTGAAATAGCCAAGAATGATAACATTCAGAATAACTCCTCTGAATCACTGGGAAAATTCTACTCTTGTTTAGTTTGATATTAATTCAGCAAATTACATCAGTGTTGCAGAGGTCAGAATTTGCCTGAGAATTCGACATTTTGCCACTCTAAGAATAAATATTTGTTAACATATTAATATAGATGCTAAAGTCATTAATATAGTAATTAAAAATCTATATAGAAAATTAATTCAATTCAAAGCCCAATATTAAGCAATACATTTTTTAAAACTATATATGTAAATCAGATTTTGTAACTTAGCAATTTTTAAACCTGTTATTCAGACAAAACTGCTTTTCTTTTCATGTGCAGCCTACCTTTGCAAGGAAGTAAGAATTATGTGGTTATCATGTATGTTGTCTTCTTGTAACCTTTGAGTCCCTTTTGCCAAATTCAACCCAATTCAGTGGCATATAGGTGCAGTATATTAGTGCCACAAAAACAGATGGGAGCATATAAAAAAGGCTTCATTTTTTATGTAGAAACCTGGAGTAATTTAGGTTGGAAATGACCCCTGGAGACCACTTGGACAAACCCCTTTCTCAAAATGGGCTACCTAGGCTTGCTCAGGAAGTTGTCCGGTTCAAAGCACAACATCTCTGTGAACTGATACTTCACAGCTTCTCTGGGCAACCCGTCCAGTCTTGCAGTATTGTCTCTGTGGAAATATTTTTCCAGTCAGGCAAAGGATGGTTATGAACTTTTTAAACATTAAAAAGTCTACAGTAGAAATGGGAGAGCTCTACTATGAATAATCCTCCTATGGAAAAAGCTTAGAGCCTGTTAGGTCCCTGAAGATGCAGTTGCACAACTCTTTGTAAATCAAGCGTCATTAGTTTGACTGCTCCCAGAAAAACTTGTTTTTTTAAGGAATTTTTAAGTTTAGCAGAAGCATTTTCCTACATTACAAGAGTCCTTGAGCAAGAACAACAGGACTTAATAATTCAAAATGAGACATAGAGAATGCTGGGCAGGAAGTATAGCCCTAGTATCCTGCTAGTTCATATAACTTTATGAGGACAGAGGGTACCAGGTACCCACATGTTCCAAAGCATTCTTCACCACACAGTGAAAGAGGAGATGCAGATCCTGCTGACACATTATGTATTCACCTCATGCAGGCAGGCACGAGCAGGCAGATAGAGATTTAGGCTGGAGAAAGCTTTGCCAGAATGCCAGCACATCGCTGGGTGTTTGCATAGAGCTGTTTATCCTTTATCTGAACTGCACGGGAGTTGGAAGGGGTTTTCCGAGTGGAACACAACAGGATGTTCCTTCTTGCCCTGAATGCCTTCTGAAACCCAAAGTGCTGCATGTATATAGTGTTGTCTCCCCAGCTGACGGGTCCAAACTCATGCTGCAGTCACAGCCTAACTGTGTAGGTTGAGACCACATTTCCTATTCACAAAATCACAGAATCACAGAACGGGTCAGATGGGGAAGGACCACAGTGGGTCATCTGACCCAACCTCCCTGCTCAGGCAGGGTCATCCCAGAGCACATGGCACAGGACCGTGTCCAGACAGTTCCTGAATATCTCCAGTGAAGGAGAATCTACAACCTCTCTGGGCAATCTGTTGCATTTTTGTCCTTTCAGCTTTGTCTTTGTGGAAATGAAAGCACAGTATGTGGCCTGGAAGTTGTGGGGGAAGGCAATTAGCAGCTTGTTTTCCAATTTGGTGAACTGGGACAAGCACAACTTCCACACAACTCAGATGTCACTTGTGTAACCCTGAGCTTGCTCTGACAATAAGCAACTCCTATACATTTCACTGATCATTTACACTTTATTTAAATTCTCCTTTCCTTTTTTCACTGAAATACATATATATATACATAAAAGGAAATTAAAATGTAGATAGAGTCTTTATGCAGCATTACAGGGATGCAGGGATACAAAATGAAAAACTGTAAAACTTATTGCTACATTGTAAAATGAGATTTTTTAAATAGAAAAAAAATCAATTGCTTTATGTCTCTTCAGTACTGTCTATGCACGTTTCACTTGCCAAATTTAGTTTTTAACATATCATTGTATAATAACCTTAAAATAGATATTTGATGTGGACAATTTAATGTGGTTGGGGAAAAAAATCCTTTTATGATCTTCTAACCAGTAAGAGTGTGGCCTTACATGTCCTATTTTACACCACCAGTAATTTTTCGCATGCAAGACTCACATTTGCAGATACTCTGTATAAAGACTGACAAGTAATACTTTGTTTTTGGTTTTCAGCAACAAGTGCTTTCTTTATTACCAAAGCACATTTCAGAGAGTCACTTCAGAGAATGCAAATGAAATCACAAAGTAAATGTCTTTCATCTTACTTCATGTTGGAGGAAAAGTGAGGTCTTTCTAGAAAATATTCTATTTTGGCATCATTTGAAAAGAAAGCTTTAATTAATAGTACGTTCAGTTTTCTGATGTTGAGTACTATTCAGAAATGTGGGCATCTGCAGCCAGCTAGAGGCCATTAAACATGCTTTTGCACTCTGTTGACAGGATTTTGCCTCAGTACAAAAAAAAAGCTTCAACAAAAGTCTCTCCAGCAGCTACAGAAAAGTGAAAGAGTAGAAGGAGCATAGGAAAGCATGTTAATACATCAGATAATGCACAGAAGGCAGAAAATGAAATTGTGAATCTGTATATATGTGGAGTGAAACGTTCATGTGAAATGGGAGCTGAGTGACTCATTTCTTGGTTTCCTGACTGAACAACAAGTTTGCTCCAAAATAAATGTTACAGGGTTGTTGTATGTGGGATGCAAAGGCAGAAAGCAAAATGAAAAACTGTAAAAATTCACCTCATCTTGTAAGTCAACTAAAATTGCTGATATATAATGGTATTTTTCTGAAACATAGTATTGAGGGGAAAAAAATAGTGTACACTACTACACTACAGATAGTTAAATCCTTGCTGACCTTTTGCACTGGCCACTATTGAAACAGGAATGTTAAATATACTATATATCTGATCTGTAAGGTTCTATTGTCCCTAAATTTGAAGTGACCCATGTAGTCCTTCAAAGACTGAGAATATTCTGAGCATCTGCTGCAGGCACTTGTACTGTTGCATAATCCTCAGGAACAGGATCTTGAAGGGAAGGGAAAAATCTCCAAGCTACACATTCAGAACTATGATTTCTAGTTGTTTCGTATTTTAAGAAAAAGAAGATGAATGCAGTCCTGGAAATACACTTAACCTTGGTATCCCTGTTCACCAGGTGTTTCACTCTGTTCCAGTGAAAAGCTTTATGCACCAGCCGCTGGAAAACTCCCCTGCAGGTTTGATTGATCCCGCGAATGCTTATGCATTTGCACAGTGGAGTGCTGGCACACAGTTGCTAGGACGCCTCAGCAGAGATTCGGGAGCAGCCAGGGATGCATTCACAGGATGGCTGACTGCATTGCTATGCCTGCCAACTAGTGGACAGATCAACAGTGAACCCCTTATTTAGCAGAATCCACGATAAGGGTACATTTTCTACAGCTTATGCCTCAGGTTGATACAATACTGGTTAAAATTGTCTTTCCTTTGTATTTTCTATCTTGAAGTTTGCTGCCTGTTCCTTGCTACAACTCTTCTATTGACTTTGATGGGAGCTGCAAGTACTTAATTATTTAAAAACCTGACCATTTATTTAAGTGCCTGGAGGCAGACTTAAGAGTGTAACTTGGAATAGTGATATATATTCCAATATTTTAATTTTAAATTTATATAGCAAAAAATGGACATGTCGTGCAAGATCCAAGCTTAGAAATAAACCCAAGGCATTCTGATCTCCATAGCAATGGTAAAAGATTACTCTAAAGCAGATCACATGTCATAACATCACTCAGGATGAATGCGTCTACAGATGTCCTACAGAAATTCTGTTCATGCCATCCATTCTTCCCAAAATACCTATTTGGAAGCATTAAGGCAGGAACACAGGGGTCAGAAATGAGACTTGCATTATGTCCAGCTGGTTCCAGAAGAGCTGGTTTATCAGCAGGCCAGCAATGCTGGGCTTGTTGATATATGTGCTGTGGACAGTGTGCAGAATAACCCTCGGGACTCACAGGGTTTGCCAAACGTGCCATGATCTGCAAACATGACTGCAATGACCACAAAGGAGAGCAGAAGAGGCCTCAAAGAAATAGAAAATGGGGGTCTCTCTACTTGAGCCCAAAGCTTCATTCTTTTTGAGGCTTCCACAGCTTTAACACACGTGAAGTGAAAGAAAAAACCCACAAAGCTGAGTTCTCGTTGCTGCGAACGTTAACAAAAGAGCAGGGGATACTGAAGAGGGCAGCTGATCTCTAGTAAATGTACCACTTGGAAGCCATCACCAAGACCAGTCACTTGCAGAGTGCAAATAATGGCACTGAGAGAGAGCAATTCTACTGATCCAGCCAGTACCCACAGCCCTGATTGCATCCTGAAGGGCAGCTTAAAAAGACGAAGCTCGCAAACTCATCCAGTGGGGCAGAGGCTGCACCCATCCAACTCCCTGCAGTTCTGACAGTTCAGAGCACTGCAGAGCACAAGGTTCTTTTGGCCTTTCTTCTCCACACAGAGTCACTGCTGGCTGCTGGCACGTAGCACACACCTGCAGTGTTCCAGGGAAAGGTTACATCAAATGTAGGAAGTACAGAGCAAATCCACCATGGCCAACAGTGATGAAATTCTGATATATCACCACACCTGTTTGGAATAGTTGAAGGCTGTGGAAAAGGTGTGTAGGACAGTTTTATGAGCATGTCTGACTGTGTGAAAACTGAGAAAGTGGCCAGATAAGTACAGATGAGGTGACTTACTTGGAATGTAGGATGAGAAGTGGCTGGATCAGACAGCAACTGGCTACACTGGAAGCTGACCTACCTAACAAACACCAGATGATGACTTCTTGATATTATTGCATCTCTTGGTAAATATCTACTGTCTAATTGCCCAAGACATACACTAAAAGATCAGTGTTGGGGACTTTTTATTCCTCTTCGGGAGGATACACGTGATGATTACAGATACGATGCCTTGCTGGGGATATTTCATTACCTATGGTGTGAGTACCAAGTCTCCAGTAATTTTCATTTCAGGTTCAAGTAAAGTTGTTTGAAAAATGATCCAATCTGCCTGAAGTTAAAAAAAAAGATTCTTGGAGTAAGCATTAGAATTAGGTGTCTATGGCAGATGCCTTGTGCTTAATTTTGTCACTGCAAAAAAATTACTTCAGTTAACGCAGGACTATTTTTTTCTTTGTATCACATCTACTAATTTTTGCTTTCTCTCCTCTGGACAAAATACTGCCACCTAAACATATTGGATAATGTTATTGCACTTTGGTTGCACAATAACTGGAGTTCAAAAACTAATACCTATTTTCCTGGATCCATTCTAGGCAGCACTCCATTCAAATATGTGATGAATGCCTCTAGCCAAGGAAAGTGTCAGAAATCTCTTCCTGTGATCATACATTCATTTTTCTTGGACAGCTAACCCCTCAAGCCCTTATTTGAAGTCAACAGGAATTTTCCTTGGAAAAAAAAGAAAACAAAATTTGCCCAAAGCAATTTTGTTTCTTAACACAGAAAGTTTTCAAAAATCCAACAAGCAGCCCAATCTTTATTCAAGCAAAATGTTTAGTAACATCACAAGAGAACATAAAAGCCGCGCAAAGAACAGCAATAAAAATAAGAAAACTGACTTATCACAAAGGCAGTTATCTGCCACATGAATTAAAGCAAGCTAAGCGTGCTGTTCCTGATAACACAGACAACACAGTACCTTCTCATTAAATATTCTTTTAGTGAATCTGCTAGTGGGTGCAGGTGAAGACAGATTTCTCCAGGAATTTCAAATATTTGCAAAAGCTCGAGAGATAAACAGAAGAATTTGGGAAAGAGCGTGACTATGAGAATTTGTATAGCTGGGGGGTTTCACTGCTGATCTGCATTTAGAGCAGATTAAAATTGTTTCCATAGCAGAAAGAAACCTTCGAATGACTTGCGTGGAGAAGTATAAAGCACTCTGGACTGGTCTCATCCTGATGGACAGAGGATCCTATACCCACACTGAGATGGAGGCAGACCCCCAAAACACACACCCCATGTTTCTTTTCCTCTTGGAATTTTGGATAGAATTTCATTTTGATAAACTGAGATTTATGCCGATATAAATTACACATGCAAATCTTCCATATGTCAAGACGAGAAAATTTACCACTTATATTTTGTACTTTATATTTCTTTCTCCTGACTAAAGTAATTTTATCAACATAATACAGGCAGCAGGGCAACACTTCATAAGCCAGATGTTTATTGACCTATGTGACCCTCCAAGTGCTTTCCTCCTGATTATTTGTGGTATGAACATAACAGACAACATCTGAAGTAATGTGGGAAAATGGGCCTATAAAACTAGTCACTTTTGATTTTTGTTTCAGCTAATTTTGATTTCATTTGATTTTGTTTCCTCCAGGTAAGAATTTAAGGTGATAAAAACCAAGGAAACAATTGAGCTGGCTCTCTGAAAGTTTCTAATTTCCACTGTCAAGTGCTGTACGGTGACTCTGAAAATAGGATTAAATGAGAAAAAGGTCAGTAATTTGATTCTACAAGAGAATTTACACAGCAAAATAGATGCTGTGTTTATAACCAACATTTTAGTACTATCTATGAAGGGTACTACATTGGCATAGTCATTAAAATTATTATATGAAAATAATAATTCTGAACTAGAAAAATTGGAATGCTAATTGGTACAGTGCATCTGAAGTTAAAGCTATTATAGAAAAATTTAAGGTACACTGGAGGTTAAAGATGTGTAAACAAGCCGGATAACGCTTAGGAGAATATTTTGCCAAAAAAGTAATTAACTATGGCCAGATAATTTTATTTTTCTTTCTGGATGGCATCTGAATCCTTGAAGTTCCCTTATATTACACAACCCCAACAGAAAGCATAATGACGAGAAAGGAATCATAGGAAAGAAGAGGCATGCTCAATATCATCTGCTTTTTCTATACAAGCAGTATGCAGCCTTTGGCTAGGAGTTTCCCAGTTGTGAAAAGAGCAATTGTAGAAATCACTGTAGCACCCACTCCTCTTCCTCTGACCACAGGTATTTTAATGACCCTTCAACAGAAAACTATCGGCCATACAGCTGATTTAATGAAACAATTTGGCTGTGCCCCTGTCCTGGGGTGACTGTATGATACTGTATTTCCTATCGCCTGCCCTATGCCAGGCATGAATCCTGTGCCTTTCTGTGTCCTTAAGCTGCTTTTCAGGAGAGGGGGGAGAGAAGCCAGGTGAATTTTTCAGAGTGGTTTGTGCTCAAGGACACACACGCTCCCCCGCGTTGCTGCTGCTACAGAGCAGAGGAAAGCACCTTCCTGCTTTTAGCCAACTTTCGGCTCTGTTTCTCAGGAGAGAGATGGAGAGTTAAACTCCTTTGCTTTTTAGCTAGCCTGCTGGCTGAGGCAAGAAAGTTTTCTCCCTGAGGCAGTGGCTTTTTCTTTTTCCTTCTGGAACTGTTCAGCAACACCAGAACATCACCGGGAGGCCCCATGCCCAGGCCCAGAGGGGCCCACACCAAACCCCAGCTCCAGAGAGAGAGAGCAGAGCCACACCTACAAAGGACTCTGAATTTACCAGGTTGTCTCCACAGTGAGAGCTTTTATTATTTAACATCATTCTTATTTCAGTGCCTGCGTGCACTTTGCTTGTTAAATAGGCTTTTTTCACTTTCCTCCAAGGAAATTTCTTTCCAAACCTATGGGGGAGGGGCTGCTGAAATCTTACTTCTATTAGAGGATACGTTCATTTCGGAAATTCCTCCAAATTTGTCTCAAACCAAGACAGCCCCTCATTCTCTTCATGTGAAATCACCTGGATGCCATGAACTATCGTCAGCTAGGAGTTGGGGCAGCCCAGCTGGTTTTATCCTGAAATGTTCAAGGCAGTGATTTAACAGACTTGATTCAACTGTCTCAGCTGAGAAGGGAGTAATAATGAGCATAAAGATGGTGAAACCCAAACATTTCCAATCGTGATAGTTATTTCTGAATTTTGCCTGGCCTCACTCATCTTCCTCTCAAGAACAGAGAAAGAGAGTGAGGAAAACTTAATGTTAATTGAGTGATGGTTGGTTGCAGGACAGAAGTGTCTAATGCAATTACCCTTATGCTCTTTGTTCCTAATACTATTTACAGAAAGGGAACTTCTGCATAATCTTTCAATGCACAAATTGCATTAGACAAATAACTGACTTGTCACTAATTTCTGTTTCCTATGAAAAATTCAATTCCAAAGCTCTGACTTTTGCTACTATTTAGCTAAAGGAGACTACTCTAGATACTTGCCACAGATTCAGAATACTTCATCATCATCACTGGAACAGCATCCTCAAACATTCAAACATTATTTTTCATTACTAGAAAACCACAGATTAGACTGAACTATTTCATTTGCCCTAGGTCTCATAGAAAACTTGTAAGCTGATAGTGAACAAACCGTCCTGAATGTTATATTGCCTGGATCAGACAAGATGCAGATATTACTTTCAAACTCTATATGAAAAACACCTCCGGATTTACAAAAGTAGTTTCCAAGGTAGGATTCACTAAACCTAATACTTTAACTTTCTTTGAATGCCACGGGTTCCATGATTGAAAACTACTATCTTTCATTAAAGACAATGCTAAAGATTGTTGTTCCATTATATATTTTGACTGCTAGAGGGATTTGCTGAGAACTGATTTTCCAGTTCACCATCAATATGTATTACCCGGTTTGTCAAGCTGTCAGAGCAGAAACTGTCTGCTTTTAACCAGTAGCTCAGAGTTCTTACCCAAATTGTGCTGCTGGGTCCGGGGCCACATGCTTCAAACAGCAAGAGAGAGCCATTCTGATGTGAGTGAGCACTTGAATAGGTTACACGAGGTGAAGCAGGGAAGACAGGGTGGCAGAGGAAGCCTCATGGTCAAGCAACCCCAGAAGTGATGCTTAGGCAGATGGTTCAAGAGGAGTCAGAAGATTTAGACCAAGTAATGTTCATCTGCTTATATGTAGGGGAACTGAGTCAGATACACACCAACAGAACTGGCTCCCCCATCCTTAGATACTTAAACTTTGGTTTAAGTTATTATTCTGGCCAGATAAGCCTTTAAAATCAACCTCTTTATCAATAGTTGTTTCTTATTTCATCTTCAAATGCTTCAGACATATTACCAATGTTTCAGTCTTTGATACCTAAATTGGATAGAAAGCTGTGTTAAAAAGCCGGAATTTATCTCAGTTAATTTCCACAGATCGCAGTTACTAATGTTTCTTAAATGAAGCATTAGAGAACTTTGCCTGGGGTATGTTATCTATAAACTTTTTTTTTAGCCAATAAAGCTAGGATTGAGAAATCTTAAAGTGTATAAATAGAAATAGTAGTTGGAAGTCTTATTTTAGCATTAACATGTTTGAAATTAGATTCTAGATAGCATGCGGAGGAGTATAAACAGAAAGCACTTCTGTTGCTGTGTGTATGTAAGAGACCACCACGGCCTCTCGCAGCTCACAGCACACCCCAGCAATGCAGTGGCCTCGTAATAGGGGTCTGAAAATGCCAGATGGACTCCAGAAAACTGATCTTAAAAAGGATTTAAGTAGCTATGGGGGAGGGGAAGTGTCTAGTGGACAATAAAAAAGCTTAAAGTGCTGCTTGGAATCGGACAAAGCATCAGCGAGCTCAGCGAGCATAACTTTACCTGCCAAAATCCAAATGTAGGATGCAGTGTGCAAGCAAGAGATGAACAATAATGGTATTCATATGGAAAATGTAAAACACTGCTGTGGTTCTTCGTGTAGAGAAAACAACCTTTTCTGCTCTCTTTCATGTTTCAGTTTGATGTCGATTGTTTTGAACAACAAAAGAGAAAGGAATCAAAATTTGGACTGAAGCCCATTTACTGAAATATATGTGTAGAGAAGTACCAATGATGCCATACGGGAAGGTTTAGACTGTGCTTTAACGAAGCTGCAATGACAGAAACTGAAAAGAACAAATGACAAGGCAAAAGCATCTTTTGATTTCTTTCAAAATTTTATTACAACGCAGTGGGATTTAGGTGTCTATATGACACATATATTACCTATCTGAATGACACTCCCCCACCCCCCCTTATTTATATTCTACTTGGGTATTTGGTTTGGAAAAAGAACAAAAAATATTATTGAATGGTGATAAGCAAAATATATAAACAAGTAATTAACTATTCATTTGTACAAGCTGGTACGGTAGTTATAAATTAAGTATTTGTGGATTCTCACCTTTGTCTGTATTTACTATGAGCTTTCTTAACAGGGGATACAATATTTTGTCCATCCCAAAAATAATCTACTGGGATGTTTGTCTTCACGTGACATCAGTGGATTGAATTCAGTTCTGATACAATTCCAGTCTTTTCAAAAGTTACATCTGTTATATGAGGTCTGAACATGTGATACTCTTCTGAACTTTCCTGAATTTTCCTCTTTGCCCTATACAAAGCTATATGTATGCAGTGTTTAGTTTTATTCTTGATACAGTTTTCCTCAGCTGTTTAGGTAAAAACAATGTGAAGAGTTGTAAGAATATCAGGATTTTTTTTAATTGTAGCAATGAGACGTAATTTAAACAGCTGTAAATAAGGCAAAATGTTAGGATGCCTGGTTGCTTTAGCTCTTTTTCTCCTTTAGTAGGACATTCCTAAAACAGATGAAAGAAAGCAACTTGCCTCAGGCCACGTTTCTAATTTCCCTTTATTTTACTCAGTTTGGCCAGTTTCAGATGTTGAGTATGTACATTTATGGCATACTAGATTGGATACATCATTTATGAGCATTATTTTAGTCCAATGCTTATATTCAACCCACATTTACACACTATCTTCATCACCAAGTCTGTCTCACACACTTTAGGTTCAGAGGTTGCTTGAAGAAGACTCTTATGTGTTTCATTATAGCAGCTTAAATATATGCTTCATCCCCTTCCTTTCCTGAACAATGCAAAGAATTCCCATAATTTCTGTAAGCAGATGCACCTCATTTGCAAATAGTGGAAATCTTATGCTCTCCCTCTACCAGAGTCTAAAGACAGTGGTGGGTTTCAGTCTCGAAGCTCCTTTGCATGTAGAAAATGAAAATGACAGCTGCATTCTTTAAGATGCAGGGCAGTCTGTAGCAGCCCACTCTTCTGGCCCTACCAAATCATCGTGTCCAGAAAGTCTGCTGCAGTGACTGACTGCTGGGTGGTGACACGAGGAACACAGTGCCAAGTCACCTGGAGCTCACGCTCGATGTCTGTCTCAATTTGCCTGAAATGCTCCTTTTGTATATGTTAGGACCACTACTGTGTGAGTAGCAAAATGAACAGATTTCTAGCAGCAATTAGTCTTTTTGTGCATTGAACAAATGTGCTTTCTCTTTTAAACAAGATTCTCTTTTCCCACAACTTCAGAGGTAATATTTATTCCCCACAATTAAGAGGAACTATATTTAGGCTCACCACTGCTACAGATTTTTACTTGCAGATGCCTATTTTCATATTAATGCATTTAGCTTTATCTGTGGCCTCTCTCTAGGCATTATATTTTTTTTAATCAACCATAAATTTCATTGCTATTAATCATGTTTTCCCCTGTAATTGCATGAAACATGCCAATAGCAATTACATTTGATTCATCTCCCATTTATATCTCTTTTACAAAATAAAAGTCTTCGACTGTTCTTGCTATGATCCTTAGACTGAAGACCGTTTAAGAATCTCCTCCTCAACAGGCTGAACATTAACTCAGTAAGAAGACATTATCTCATGTTTTAACATGTTTTGACTTAACATTTACAATTACATCAAATTTTCAATAAGCACCCATTTTGTATGTTCCCCATTCATGTTTATCATGGCTTCACATGTCACAGTTATTTATTTCCCTAGGATTCTAAACAGGTATACAAAAACAACATACATAAAGTACGTTGCATTTCACAGAACTGGATACATGGTGGTCCTTGTAATTATTCAACATGTCAGAATCTTTTAGTAGGAGAATACAATTAACCCTGTGCTGCTTAAATCTGTCTTTTTATTAAATTTATGCTCAGCAAAGCCCTTTCTAAACTGTATACTTGTGACTACAATTTATTTGGTATCTTCAGCATAGCATCAGAGTCTTTTTAAAGCTTATAGTATCTTTCAGCCTATTTTTCTTAAGCAACTTCTATGCCTTCATCTATGTTATTATTCGTTAGTTCTTTGTTTGTGGTGGGAAGAGACTTCACCACCTCCAACCTCCTGCCCTCCTTCCCCCAAAGCAGGGACAACTAGAACAAGTTATTCAGGACAGTGTCCCATTGGCTTCTGAGTATCTTAAACTCTACAACCTTTCTGGGAAATCACTTCCGAGGTTCCACTACTCTCACAGTAAAAAATATTTTCTTATGTTCAAGGGAAGTTTCCTTTATTTCATCTTGTTCCATTGCCTCGTGTCATTTCATTAGGCACCACTGAGGAGACTCTGGCTCCATATTCTTTACTCCCAATCATCAGCTATTTATGCACACTGATATGATATCCCTGAGCCTTCTCTTCTCCAGGCTAAACAGTCCCAGCTCTCTCAGTCTCTCCTTCTGTGTCAGATGCTCCAATTCCTTAATTATTTTTGTAGCACTTCACCGAATTGCGTAATCATTTTCATAGGCCTTCACTGCACTCGCTCCTGTACCTCCATGTCTCTCTGTACTGGGAAATCTGGGACTGGACACAGCACTCCAGATGTTTTCTCACAGGTGCTCAGCAGAGGGGAGCAATCAGCTCTCCTGACCTGCTGATGGTGCTCTTAATGCATCCCAGGATGCTGCTGGCCTTCTCTGCTGCAGGAGCACTTTGCTGGCTCATGACCATTTTGTCCACCAGCATTCCCAGAACCTTCTCTGAAAAGCTGCTTCCCAGGCAATCTGCCCCCAAGGGTGCACTAGTGCACGGGTTATTCTTCCCCCAGGTTAGGGTTTTGCATTTCCTGTTGTTGAACTTCATTATGTTCCCATTGACCCAGCTCTCCAGGCTGTTGAGGTCTCCCTGGTGCTAAGTGTCTCATGACCTTTCCAAGATTCAACAATATTGAATTATTAAATAATAAGAAGTGGCCTTGCAGTGACATACGGTCAATGAGTCCTTGTGTTGAGCCTGTTGGGCAGCCCTTTTTGTGGTCTACTGCTTGCTGATCCATCCATACATATGATTCTGTGTTTGCTGCTTCTTTTCTCCTGCTGAGGTGTTTTGCAGCTTCTATCTGAGTTTGTAGATTTTTTTCCTGCTCTCTTGATTCTTTTCTTGATCATTACGTTAGAAATATGAGCTATAGTAAAAGACAAAATTTTACTATTCAATATCATGTTCTTCACCACTAAGCAGTCTGTCACTCCTCTGGACACTAATCAATAAAGGTACTCTTAATTAATTGCCTTAGTTCCCACCTTTGATATAAGCATAAAGTAATATTAATATGAAATTGTGTGCCAGGAGTGTTATTTCTGGCAATGTTAACGTGACAATATGGTAGGATATGGGAGCTGAGGATGTGTCAACTTTCTGTTTAATCAGGAACTTCTTAGATATGAGTGGTACTTTGATCACCTATAAAATAACCATTGTTTTGGCATGATAGTGTCACTACTATCATGGTATGATAGTATCTTCTGCCTGGAAGCTTTTAGTACAAGTATTTATTCTCAGCAGCATCAACTTTTATTCCAAAATGTTTCAAAACCCGGATTTACTGTGAGCATGACGAATTTTGTGCATCATATTTGCAGGGTACTGAAAAAAAAAATATTTTAGGCAAAAAAAAAAAAGCTGGATAAAAATGAAACGCAGCTAAGTAGAGAACTAAATACATACTAGCATTGGTGGACACAAGCTTTACAGAAATTATACCTTGTCAAAGTAGTAACAGGTCAGTTTTGCTGCAAGTTTCATCATAAACTAAATAACTACACTTGTAATTCTTCCAGCAGTCAAAATTGCAAGATGTCATCATTTTCTTTGTCTCAGTGACTTCAAGAAATAAATATATGGTCTGTTCAATGCAGAGAATTAATGAGCAAAATGCAAGAAAATATCAATTTGAAGCCGTAAGGCTTTGACACACCAAGAAGGAACCATGGGGTAATGAATTGCTGTGTGTCAGCTCCTGTGAGGTAACCACATACGTATCCCTCCTCTCCTGAAAGTGCAATATAATCTTAGGTGGTTTTTCTTTCAATGACACTTTTACTTGAAGTAAGAGAATGCACACAGAGAGTTCAACACGGCAATTTCCTATGTCCCAATAATTTGTTCGTGTTTCCTATGTATCTGTAACAGAGGTTCAAATGCAAAGGTGCTACTTAGGATTACCTAATTAATATCCTGCAGAGCACTAGACAGCAATTTTCACTCAGTAATTTTCAGAGTCATCTCAACCACTGTTTGTAATCCAGATTACACATCTAGAAGGACATGACACCATCAAACACACCACTTAAAGACAATTAATTTGAAACCTCTCCTAACACGTCATTGATTGTACATTAAAAACTTGAGTATTTTGCTGCACTGGACTTCAGTACTGCAGGGGATGTGTTGCCTTTCCCTGGTTTTAAAATTAAAAGCCAGACACGGTTAAGGGGAAGAGTGGTTTTTACCTCGGTATTTATTTAAGGATCCTTAAAGGTGCACCACTTCGTCCAGGTGGAATGCCCCAAAAAGTGCACTGGAATGCACACACACGATAGATCACATACACAATTTACAGTCCTTGCAAATTAACATATCTAGCAAAGATTCCCCAATGAGAGGCTCGAATAAGCCCCTCATTTTGAGGAATCCCCCCCTGGGTGGGCCTATCTTGGTTTACAGGATGTGTTCTAGAAAGGACCTTGGTTTCTAGGGCTTTCTGGCCTCCAACTGCGAGGCTTCCAGGATGTTTGGTCTCCCGGCTTAACGGAATATTGGGTCTCAGCTACGTTATCAGACTTAAGGAATTACACGTATGTGGGCTAAAAGCACTAAGGATACATAAAAGCTATATAAAAGGGCATATAAAAGGGGTATAAAAGAAAAGGTAAAAAATCATCATGGCATCAGAAGAAGAATAATAACGTTTTCTCATAAGTGATTTCAAAGGTTGGTTCACTACTTTCTACTTTGAGTGCATCTGTTATTATCTTCCAGATGCAATCCACCCTATTTTCCTGCTCTTAAATGAACACTGGGATTGACATAATCAGACAGATCAAAAATCCATCAAGCCCCATGACAGAAGATCAACATGGCTGCTTAGGGACTTAGCATCAGAAACTGATCAAGGGCAATATTTCATAGGAATATTCTCCATATTTCCAGGTACATCCTGCATCGGAGCCTTCTGTGGGCTGCTTCATTTGAGACCTCAATGGACCCATCTTTCCGAGACGTGTCTGGTCCCTTTTCTTTAACTTCCTCATCCTTGCTGTCAAATGCTCAGTTATTGCTACAGCTGATGAAGAAAGCTCTGCAGCTGTGGAGCTGGCATACTCACCACACAGCCCAACAAATTAGTTGGACAGCACTCACACAAGCGGGGAAAGAATGGGTGCTCTACCACCATCCTCCTCCAGTGCTTAGTTAGGACTGGCCTAACAATTACTCCAAAGCAAATATGAGAACAATAAACAACAGGTCACATACTAGTGTTAAAAAATGCAAAATTTTGGCACTCTGGATGCTGAGAAGAGATGCTTTCTCTAACTTAGAGACAAGCAAAATCAAAAGGGCAGTAGAAACTGGCTTTTCAGCAGCCTAACTGGAAGGAGCAAGTAAGGGCCCCTTTGGGGAGTGGTAACTAAGTAACTAACTAAAGAGGTTGCAATTCAAGAAGATGAGAGAGATGGAGGAGGTCCCTGGAGAGCTGTGAGACTGATTACCAATGCATACATATGAGGCGAGTAGAAACCCAGAAGAAAGCAAGAGATGTCAAGGGCATACCTCTGTGAGCAAGACGTGCAGAGCTGTTTGGGAAAATATTCTGGAAAGCCAGGCAGATTTTGTGTTTTGAACAAAGACGCTGTCTCATTGTGATGATTTTGACTACTTCCTAGAAAACAGGATGCTGCATACATTCCTGTAAATTACCAGGGTTGTCGCTATTGGGCTATTCTCCATTTCTCTTCCTAATGAGGACAGGCTCTTAATATTGGCTAACCACTGCTACCAAAGGCAATTAATTTCTTCTTTACATCCAAAACTGAGAAACTTACCTTCCATTTATAGAACAGCCATCTCAGTAATATTTGCATATTTTACAGCACAATAAAACAGATTTTTTTGTCATGAGGTTCCAAAGTGTGATGTAACACATAAGATTTATTTATATGGAGATGTTAAACCCTGAAGGTTTGCTGCGTTTTATTAAAAAGAGAACCCTGATTCAGTTTTCCCAGTGCACTGTTTAAAAATCAATTACACAACTACACGTGTAAAGTGATAAAAGATCATGATACTATGACTATATAGTAACAGTTTCAACTGATATAATAGTTTCCTTTGTAGTAATTTAATTCTATGCCTTTTAAGAAAGTGTCATACTAACTACTTTCAGGAAAAATTGGCCCCAGTCTGGATACCTTTGGGCATTTTACCCAAATGGCTTGCTCAGAAAAATGAGTGATAATCTGATTAGCTTTTCCCCAAAACACAGTTTTCTTTGGAAAGGAACGACCATGCTGTGTCTGAGACAGATGTGGAAAAAGTATTCACCCTTTTTCCCAGAGAAAATAAAGATTGTTGTAAGCCCACCTTGCCTACCCCTTTTCAGGAATGAAACTAAATTTATTGTTTTAAGATGAAAACCAGCCAGTTTCAATGAAGTAGTGTTATATTTGTATTTATACTAATTAAAACTGATGTGGAAATGCCAAAAAGCTTTTTTTCAAGTGCCTTTTGTGTTACACTAAGTCCAGAGCTCTACCACATGAACTGAACAGTGTAATTTGAAATGCAGTTGTCTTTTTTTTCGCACTCCATTACTTTGGCTGAAATGCAGGTCCAAAATAACACCCCTCCAACAGTCAGAGTCCTGGCTCTAAATTCCCATATTAAATTTAATTATGGTCATTTCCCAGGTATTTGTTATTCTGTCAGCATTGTCCCTTAGCTGAACAGCCATTTTCTTCCCTCGTATTTTTCTCCCCCTTATAGATATATGGTTCAAGAGGTAAAACATCAGTACTGGGGTAGACTCCATCAGTGCCTGTGCTTCCTAGTGGTTTTAGTTACTGTTTTTCTTTCATGATCATGACACAAGCAGCATGAAATGTGCTGATGTCACATATTCGGGAGCATCAAGAATGCAAACCAGGACTAGAATATCATTGAATCATAGAATCGTAGAATTGGTTGAGTTGGAAGGGACCTTAAAAATCATCTACTTCCAACTCCACTGTGGTGGAAAAATACCCATCAAATTAAATACAACAGTCTAAAATGCAAGATGCTTTCCTAAAGTCTAATGGCAGACTTTTTGCTCTGAGAACTTTTGTTCTTTGTGCTTATGGTTGAAAACAGGTTTTTGCACGTATTTATCATACATGAACCAATAGGCAGAGGGAGCCCAGAACACATCGGGAAAGGCACTGCAGAGATACTAAATATCTCTGTATTCCACAGTGGAACTCAAATGTTTCAATCTGATGGGAGTGCAGACAAGAACTGGGACATAAGTAATGAAGCATCCATTTTGTGAGGCATTTATTTGTTAGCCTCAATCTCTGTTTTATTTTGTAATTCCCCGTACAATTACAGTATTACATCAAGGTATTAAATACTTTAAATCTGCTGAAAAAGAATGGAAGGCGATTAGATGAGATGTTGTGATTTAATTTTAGCTCTTCTCACCATTACAGCGCTTTTATTTTACTAATTTTTTCCTCTGTACCTTTGCCAAGTGTGGAAATTAACATGAATCTCCATGTCAGTCTTCCCCTGCTGTGCAAGCAATTTCTAAACATCAGGTTGAACTGCATAAGCAAAGCAACCTTGTGCTGCAGCCAGGCTGTTTCCAAAATGTGAAGTAATTTATGTACAGCTGCACTACATTTTAAACAATGCTGTAAATATGAGAACAGCTTAAAGCTTGTATTTTAAAACTCTTCTTAGCTGAGCAGAAGAACAGCACTCCAACACTTAAGAGGAGCCCATTTTCAGATTCCTCATAAAAGATTCTCAGTGACTGTGACTGAACCCTCATAACCAAAACCTTCCTCCAAAACCAGCCCTTAGAATCTGGTGGGGTGTTTTTGGTGGTTTTTTTTGTTTGTTTGTTTGTTTTGCATTTTTTGTGTGGTGGGTTTTTTGGGGTTTTTGTTTGGTTGGTTTTGGGTGGTTTTTTTTGTTTTGTTTTGTTTTTAATTTATGTTTGTGGTGGGGACATAACACAACCACACCACCCCACCCACACCACACCACACCACACCGTACCATACCCTCAGCACATGAAGTGGGGGTAAGAAGAAAAGAGGGGGCCTTTCAGAGTGATGCTGTCACCATTAAGTGTGATTGGGTCCTGCATTCCTGGGAATGGCTGGACACCTGGCTGCCCGTGGGAAGTGGTGAATGAATTCCTTGTGTTGCTTTGCTTGCATGCATGACTTTTGCTTTACCTATTAAACCTTTATCTCAACCCACAAGTTTTCCTCACTTTTACCCTTCTAATTCTCTTCCCACTCTCTTCCATTGGGGAGTAGAGTGAGTGGCTGCACGGGGCTTCACTGTGCAGCTCTCCCAACCACAAGAGCTGTACTGGGAAAAGTGTAGCGAGCAAGTAAAATGAAGTGGGTTTTTCTCCTTTATGTTGTAATTAAGAGGCCACAGCTGATGTTCAGTTTAGGGCTTTTCCCTGTAAAACAACAACCTCGACATACCAGAATGAACCCACTGGAGGACCACCAAGATGACTAGGAGGCTGGAACACATCCCACCAAGGAGGTGAGGGAGCCCTGTTTGTTCAGCCTGCACAAGGGGAGTTTAATGGGTGCTATCCTGCTATTATAAGATCACAGGGGCACTTTCTTGATATGCCATAAAAAATGTATGAGGCAATGGTCCTGAGTGGCAACAAGAGAAATTTCTATTGAAACGTATAAAAAATGTTTTCACTGGAAGAGCGGTCAAACATTGAACCAAGTTGCCCATTCAAGTTGTGTAATCTCCATCTTGGAAGCTATTCCAAACTTGACTGGACAAGCTACAGGCATAGCTCCTCACACAGGTGAGGAGAAATTTGTTTGGCTTGGTGAAGAAGAAAATATGGTGTGAGCTCACAGTGGCCTGCAACTACCTGAAGGGGCAATACCGCCATGACAAACTTTTCATGGTAGTTGCAGACAGTTTTGCAAGATGCCATAGCAGCAACCTGCAGTGAGAGAAGTTCCAACGGGACATTACAAAAAATGTCTTTGCTAAGTGTGGTACAGCACCAGGACAGAGACAGACTTCCTCTTTGGAGGTTTTCAAGTCTGAGATAGACAAAGCCATTGCTGACCTGTTTATCTGATGACAAACCCTCATTCAACTAACTATTCAGGTGGACTGGATGATTTTCAGAAGTCTCTCCAACCTGTAAGTTTATATTTCTGTAATTCACAGTCTCCTATATTACACTGTTATCTCTCCTGCTGTGTTCCCTGGCTATCTCCATTTCCCCCCTTTCCTAGCAGTAACTCCTGTTCTTTCCAGAAAATAAGTCTTCTATTTCTGTCTGTTCTTTGCCCACTTTTTTCAGTGTTTTACACCTGTTTTTTGGCTCCTCCTCCACTAGTGATCTCTTCCTTCATTTTGACCTATGACATATGGGTTTTTGGGTCATACAACCCATTCAGGCATCTCTCCCCTATGTCATCTCATTTAATAGGTATCTGTAAATTTCAAATGCCTGCACAGCCTCCTCTCTCCCTTCCTCTGCCCTCTATTTTCATATCACTCTTTCACCAATCCTCCAGCTGCAGTGCTAATCCTCAGATCTTTTCTTGACTGGCATCACTTCATCAGTAGGTAATTTCCATCAGGTACCTTTTCAAGATTAGAAAATATCCTACAGCTTCTGCATCAAGTCCTTTTCATGCCTGTTCCATTTTTAGTTGGATTTTGTGCATTAAAGAAACTGTATTTCTCTGTCCCTTCCCTGGTTTTAATAGACCGTGGAGGTTTTTTCGGATGTGTCATATGGAGTCAACAACAATCTGTTCGGACATGAAAATACATAGTAACTTATGAGAACTATCAAGTTTGTGAAAGACGATTTTGCCTGCCCTTTTAGAGACATGTGGTGTATAAATTAGTTCTGTGAGTAAGAGATCAATTCAGATCAAATTTCCCTAAATTTAAAGAGAAAATTGTACTTCCTTCATCTCACCCTATAAAAAGATTTTTTTAAACGCTCTTTATTTCTTTGCTTTTATAGTCCCTGGACTTTTCTCAACATTGGCTACTTCCATTGTTAAATCTCTGCAGTTAACTGTCCATCAGCTGTGATTAAAAGCAGAAAGCTGCAGCTGGCTCAGATGCACGCCGTCTGTGTCACTCAGCTCCCCTGGAGAAGACTGTAAACTACAAACTGCAGCAAACCACAGATCCCACACACTCTAACCCAGCCAACTAGCACCAACCACTGCAACCTTCACTTGCATTTGAAATTAAGTCGGAAGCTGAGAGAACATGACACAACTTTTTGGTATTCATTGAAGCTCCCTAGATTGAGGAGATGCAACATGACCATGTAGCTGAAATGTATTTAGGTTTGGGATGTGGTGATACATGAGTAAGTGACACAAATTTCTAATGCTGCAAACTCCTCTCTGTGTCATGATTTCCACATATTTGGTGATTTTCTTTAGCATACCAGCTCCTAGAGTCAAAAGACTACAAGAAAACACCAAACTTCACAGGTTTTACACATTGAGGACATTGACTGCAGTCTTCTGCTAATGGTGTACATTAAACAAATCTATTTACCTTGAGTTACTCCCAGTCCTAAAGATCTATTTATTGAACTGCTTTGCTCATGAAAACTGGCAGTCACAATATTCTATTTATGCATGTTTACTGCAATAAAATAACACAGAAAAACTTCCTGCAGCACATTGTCTCAACCCATACTTATAGACATTTACTTTAGAATAAGTGGTTCAATGACAATTCAGATCCAGATAAAACATCTAAAACTTGACTCTTCTAACCATCATTCCCAGTTTCGTTTGGTACATATTTTTATGTCCTTTTTCACTACCTTTATATTAATAGTCTCACAGTATTTTGGAATAGGACTAGAATATCCTGTCACAGCACAGAGACTTTGCTGTTTGTAGAACAAGCAAGGATTTAAATGAATAAGTGATGCTGAAACAAAGCAAAACGAAAGAGTTTTAAAATCACATTTTTTCAGTTGATGGTAAAATATAGCACAACTGAAGAATACTGTTTTTTACTGCTTGCTTATTTAGCTTTATTTTTTCTTTTATAATGAAAATGCTTGTATTAATTCAAATTTACTTCAGCCTTTCTCTGTTAGTATAGGCAACCCTGTATAAACAATGACACCATTTAATACTGCAGATCTCTTCTATTAGTTGGATACCAGAAAGCCTTTTAAGAGCATGCAGTAGTATAAGCTGCCATTTTCTTTCTGTCCTGACTTCTTTATGTTGCCTCACCACAGTTTAGGTGCTAATTTTCTGCAAATCTTTGTCTTTGAAATACGCAAACATAACTTCATCACAAAAAAGTGAGATAACATACTGACCACAGGATTCTCAGAGTGATCCTCTTAGGGCCTTGCTCCTTTACCATCATGATTTGAAAAATCTTCCATAAAAGTACAAAGAGACTCATGAAGGGCATTAAGGCTGTGATAGAAGCTTTTGTATGACCTTTTGTGGAATCAGGGGATTTAAATTAGTTCTGTAAATAAAGAGCAACCCAGATAAAGATACTTGAATGAATAAATAACTTGGAGAAAAAGGGAACCATTTTGTTCAGATTAAAGCTGAATTCTTTATGTGTTCTTTTTGCTGAGTTGACTTTCTTCACCAAGAGAAAAGAATATATGATGGGGTAAAAACCTCAACTTCTTTTCTCTCATACAAGATTTGCAATCAAAAGACTGAAAGAGTTGGTAAAATTAGTTAAATTCCATGTAAAGGCCAAACAGTTATTTTTCATGTGTTGCGTGCTTACAAGTACGTTTTTTAATTCAGGGTGCTTTATCTATTTCTTCCGAGCTAATGCACAAAAAGTTTAGTGGACTGTAGGAAGTAGGAATTAGAAGACTTAAAAATGTGATAATGAACAAATTAAGATAATTCAAATAGGCAATCTCTGTTCACACCTAACCATTGCTTTACTTTTTTTGTATCAAGTTAATATGGAACACAGTTATAATTTAACTAAATTCCTACATAATAAGCAGAGTTAATTGCACAAGAAAATGAAGCAGTGTTTTGCAAAACCTGAAAGTCTTCTAAAGCTATCTGTTTTCTGGGATGATAGTTTTAAAACTATAGTATCTTCTAAATAAATAACTTAACAAAGAAAACACTAGGTGTTGGAGAGAGAAGACTCTGTACAGAAGACTGCTTTTATATATCCAGAATCACACAAAGCACTTCAAATTTAATTGTTGATTCCTAAATTTTCCCTAAAGGCCACAAAATTAATTCAAAAACTTGTAGACATCTTCAAGCTATTTTATATTACTACGAGATGTTAAAAGGTTTGCTACACTAACAAGACAAATACTACAAGACCAGAAATCCAGAACCAAACTATGAATTTGTATTTCTCAAAAGTAAAAAGGTTCACAACAAAGCAGGCACTTGAGTCAAGATTTAATTTTTAATATTTCCTCACCAATAATCACCAGCCTTTATCATCTCTGAGCAATTGGAAAGAATTTGTGGAATACACCAGTGAACCTAAGGCTATGTCTATGCCAGTGAATTAAACAGTACTTGTGAGTGTTCCCAGACACTGGAATAGGACTGGTCTGAAATTATTAGAGCAGTCCCTGACATGCTTTTGGCCTGTACCAACTAGCTGTCTCCCCAGCAATTCCCAGGCATGGAATTACCACATCCCACAGACCATTAGCACCAAAGGATTTGCATCCAGTCAGCCTGCTCTGGAGGCTGGCTGTGCTTGTTTACTGGGGTACTTGTGAGTCAGTCCATGCCAGCTGGCTTCTGGGCCTGGGAATATTCTTGGGAAGGGTTTTATTTGCTGGTATAGACATACTTCTCTCCCTTTCTCAGCAGTGCTCAGGGCAAGCAGGATGCTTAAGGAAGGTACAGACCAAGTCAATAAAGTTTCATTCAGTTAGAATCACTTTTGATAACCAAATCCATAAGGATGAGGTTTTTCCTTTTTTTTTTTTTAAACAAGCCACCTTTCCCTTTTATTTTAATCCTACTGCAACAGATGCAACACAAAATTCAACTAAATTCAGAAACTATTTGAGGTGCAGCTTGTTTTTTCTGTAAATTGATTAATCCCATGCGGTATGTCAGGTTGGAGTTACATTTAAAGGTAGAATACGCCAATATTCAATGCTATAAGTAACCAGAAATGAGTGCCCACCACCTCAAGTCCTGGAAGCCAAGAGAGCAGAGCATCTTGCTTCTGCAGAGTTCCTCTCATGTTCTGGACAAATTGTTTACAGCTCAGTCCATAAGGTCTAACCTGTTAGGCTATGGGATTATGCTTCCTCTCTACCTCCAGTACAATCTGTTTAAGCCTGCAATAAGAATATGATGCCCTAAAGCAGACCACCAGCTACCCTAATGGTAAAGGCAACCCCAAAGAGATGATGATTTTAAATACTTCCAGCTGAAGAGAGACAAAATGGAAGGGCCAGAGGTTCCCATTTGCAGGTTGAATGCTCTAGCCATTGGGATAGAAGGTACAGTACAACCAAAGTTTACTTTGCTCCCTTCCGACTTGTAAGTACTTACTTTCAGAGGAAATCTAGATTCTTACCTTACAGTCTTGGGATAGACATGCAAGTCCCAAATAGAATGAATTTTCAGACAAACCTACATGCTACCAGTACCTTTGAGATAATTTCAAATGACTCCTCAGAATATGATGTTTCTGGGTTATCCTAACTTTGCATAGTCCCCAAATTCTGGGCTTTGGATTCCACTCTTGCGTCCAAATCTCATAAAATTTAGTTGTGCTGTGCTGAAATTATGGACACCTAATTACTGTAATAACTCTGGCTTTTAAATCTCTGCTGTATTTACACTGCCTTGTCACTTGGGGCCAGAGTCAAAATTCCTTGGGGACTGCCTGCAGGTTGATTATCACTTTGCTTCTTATGTGGAAAATCAAGATGCCTCTCCAAAAAAGAAATCTGAGGCAGAGATCAGGACTGGCTCATACCTGAGCTCCTCCAGGCCATACAGACATAGCTTCAGCCAATTTGGTTCTTGGAATTCAAACACAGATTTCAAAGTCAGTAGAAACACAGCATGGCTTTAACTCCCCATGTGTAATATGAGGAGTAGCAGAGTTTTTCTACCTTACAGCGATCAGGAAGATAACACATTCCCATTCTGGAGTCACTCAGGCAGTACACCACGGGAGCCACACAAAACAGGCAGCCAAAAAGATGGAAACTTTTTGGGGGTGCAGAGGAGGCTGAATGATGGAGGCAGTTATGGATCACTGATTCTCAGGACAGACTCCCACTGTTCTAATTCCTAGTGAAAGCTTCTTTACATGCACTGACTGAGTACAGCTGAAGGACAAGGTACTTGCAGCTCTGTGACAAAGGAGCAGAGTGTGGTAGGTGCCAGCCAAAGCAGGGAGCCAGGGGAATTCTCAGCTGGGAGAACCTGGCTGCCTTCCAGCCTTGCTCATTGCTCATCTGCATAAATACATACATACATACATATATAAATATACACACACCCCGTATATATATATCAGAACTTTTAAAGGAATCATTATCTTACATATGTCTTCTAGATTGGCTAAGATTTTTATCTCATATCTAGTCACAGAATAAATCTACACATGCCTCATCGGTGATTATCCTCAGCTTCCACACAAACCACACTGTTAAACAATCACATTGATAGAAATTTCTATGCCTCTCTTTTCGGAAAAAAATTAGGACTAAATATCCCAACAGTGCAGTAGTTGGAATATCTGTACTGGAGAAAAAATACAGGTACGCACTCCAAAGATCTTCAAAAATACATAATATCTCTTCACACCTAGCACAGATATGGGTGAGCAAAGGTATTGGCTAAAGGCAGAAGGGAAGAAGGAATACCTAAATGGATTTCATGATAAAAGTAAGTGTTCATTTCTTCCACCTTACCCCCTCAACTTTACTACTTTCCAGGTAATTCTAATTTAATTCCTTTCATTAACGTCTTACAGCTTGTTCAGCCAGCTCTGCAGACAATTGATTTTTATTACTACATGCCTCAGTGACTTTCTACACTAGGGTTGTTTTTTTTTTTTCACTGACTATATGGTTCTTTAAATCTCTCCAAAATTGTATTTTGTCTTTTCATAATTTAGTCTGCCTTTTCAATCAACCTCATCACTTATTTACCACATTCTTCTATAAAACAAATTCAATAGATAGTATATATAACAGCAAATATTTACTATTATGGTTGCTGCTTTCAGAGGTGTGATTTCAAGGTTTTTATTATGGTGCTGCTGCTAGTGAAAATTGCTGAAAAGACAGAAAAATAGCCTGATTATGATATTGTAACTATGTGACATGTGAAAGAACAATATTTGGAAAGCACTTTTGAATAATCAAAGAGCTTTTACGATCCACAACTGCGAGTATTATGTGATGGTGCTGAAACTTCTTAATCAGATTGGTTTCACCCTTAATTAGAAAGGCAGAGTTCACACTGACACCTGCTGTTAAGATTGCCTAACTTTTTCCATTATAAGACCATTTTCAACTTGATTGTGTGGGCTGATCTTTTCTGGAGTAAGTGTCATCTTCAGAATTAAATCAAAGGATAAAAAGAGAGAGTCAGTGTTTCAGATGAACTTGTGGTTTTCAAGAATTACGTGGGGGATAACGGCTTGCTTACTTCATATGGACTCTCTGTTATTTCATTTTAAAAAGTCAGTTATCTACATCCTTTGAAAATAGAACTTGAAAATCAGCACGTTCACTCGCTGAAGTTCCCTAGAGAGGCATTCATACTTTGCCAAGCTACAAGCCCCAGAAAAACCAGACAATACACACTGACTTAAGTGGAAGGGTATTATAATTTTGTATCCAATGTATTTGAAGATTCTACTTTCTTTTACCTCAGACAAATCACCAGGAGTGAAAAAAGACAGCTGGGGAACTGAAACACTGACAAAATATGTAGGATGATGAGGACAAAGGTGTTGCAGTGGGATGTATAAAACAGAAGAAGAACAGACAAGTTTGGTAAGACATGCAATGCCAGTGAAAAGAACAAATATTAACAAGAAAAAAGAGAAGGAAATAAGAGGAAAAGGATAGGAGGCCACAGGCATTTTAACGATGAAGCATTACATCAAAACTCTAATGTCTTGACACTGCTCTGATCTTTAAAAACTGCCGTAATTTTTCATTTCCTTTTACTCACATGTCCACAATAACGATATCATGTTTTTGTTGCTTCTTTGGTACTAAAAAAATTGATGAATTTCAGTGCCAATGACCTAGGCAGTCCAGGAGATAACTCATATGGAAGATGAGCCTGCAGTTGTTCTAACCTCCCCCACAAAAAGTCAGCATCAGGCTTATGTGAAGGTGACTACATACCTGGAAATTGAGTCCAGACATACGCTATTACAAAATCATTTGTTCTTCTCATAGAAGTGATATTGCTCCATTCATGTTACATAGGAGATATTCTCCATAAAAGAAATGTTGTTTGAAATTACTGGCATCCCTAAAATTGCAATTGTTGAGTGTTCATCTGCTAAGAGCTACGTATGAAATTATTTGCTTTTTAATTGGGATGATTTTGCACCTTCTTCTTCTCTCCATCACCTCTGAAGGGAATTTGGAATCAGAAAGTTTTGGGGTTTGACACTGAATTTGCCCCTAGTTTTCGATACAATTTTTGAAAATTCAGTAAACCCATCTGCCTTTGCTGCTACAATATCTATAAAGTAAATATGGGTGACCTACGAGCAATATACAGAGCTTTCCACGTGCACATTGGCAACTACATTTTGGCCCAGGTCAGCAGATGCTGAATGTAGCAAAGACTACAATTTACATTAGTAAAGGGCAATCCTCCATGTCCTTCTTTGATGTCACACAGCTTGGCATTTACACCTTCCTTCTCCTCCTCATACGACCCCAACATGTCATGGTCATCTGCCACCTAAATAACACTTCATTAAGTAGAACACCTGCAGTGATTTTAACCACAGCCCACCATAATTTAGCCACCACTGGTCCATATTAGAGCAGCATTCATGAACTGGTTGGAAACTATCTGGTTCTCTCAGCCCTATGGGGTTTTAAGAAAATAGATGAATTGATTTCTTTTCATTATTTAAGTAATGAAGAATATTAAAATAAAGATTTGTTATGATGCTGACTGACTGATGTGTTTTTGAGCTGGTGTATTCTTCAAATACTGATAAAGATTCTAGAGAAAAATTAATTCAAATAGCTGTGTTCCTTATGTAAATTGGAAATTATGGGTTTCATTTTAGTTTAGAGTCTCAGGAGGTCATTTGAAAGTGTCATGTGGAGATGGATTCTGAAATATGTTAAAAGGTACGTGCCTGTTTCAACAAAACAGTTAAATGAGTTAAAACATACAATAGCTGAAAAATTGCAAATGTAAATGACTATCAAACTAATTGTATTTGATTAAAAAGGAAATTCTTCAGTATTTAGTGTTGAGTTGCGGTCATACACCTTGCTAAGTCTCTGTGCACGGAACTGCTGAGCAGCATTCACCATGTCTTTGGATGCCCCCAATGTGCTACCAAGAAGTATTCTGCTTAGTACTTTAGTATCTCTATTTCCCTGTTTTTATGGTTTTTACCCTCTGACTTTTCCTTCAACTCTATTTCTTTATTATGATTATAATTATTTGTTGCCCCGAATAATTTAGTTTCTTCCTGGTTCCTTTTTCCACAGTTTGCCCCTTGTCATTAAGAATATCTCCTTTCAGCCTGAAGAGTTGTATTGATGTGATTTCTAATATATAAGTTATTCTATGTCTCTGACCATCCTAGTTGGCCTTGACTAAATGTTCTTCAGTCCCTTGTATTTTTTTGAGATGGTAGGGAGGGACAAGACCAGAACTGCACAACATATTACAGATGGGGCAAAACCACAGATCTACATTGTGGCAGAGTACCAGTCTCTCTTCCGTTCTTCATTCTTCTCCTAATGGCTCCTAATATTTGATTTACTCTTTTGAACACTACTGAACACTGATGTTTCTGTGTGACTATCGATCATAACTCCTAACTCTGGTTCCAGGCAGCTCATGGAAGTGAAGTTAGTATTTCTTCTCTTTGTGTACATCACTGAACATTTCTCTACACTGAATTTCAGCTGTCATTTTATTGCTCAGTCACCAAGTTTTACTACCCTGAATAAATTAATATCATCAAACTTGATTACTTCACTGTTAGCATGCTTTTTAAAGTAATTTATAGCCATGTTGAACAGCAAAGGCTCTAGCATAGATCATACAGAACCTCATCTGTCACTATCTTCTACTGTGAAAACTGACCATTTACTCCTGTCTTCTAAGCATTTAACCATACAAGGGTCTTCCCTTTCATGACATAGTGCGAAGTTTCTCTAAAAGCCTCTAATAAGACATTTCTCAAAAGCCTTTTGGAAAAAACAAATAAGCCACATCAACCACATGGCAGTTACCCACATGACTGTTGGTAAGACTTCAGAAAGGCCAACAAAAACACCATTTTATCAAGATACTAAGTAAGTCTGTGCTTGATAGCTAATCTGCATGGTACAGACGTCATGCTTAAAAAAATGCTTAAGAATTTTGTACTGCCCCAGGTCTCTTTCTCTCAAAAAGTTGCCTTCAGATTTTCAGTTGTCCTTGGGGGCCAAGGCAGCTTTGAGAAAGTTACCACTGTCATGGTTAGGAATCATTCAATTCTTTTAGGCTTGAACTCCTCCTGAACTCTATCATGAACACCACCTTGTCCTGGCAATGAGCTGCTCTTTGTGTGCTCTGTTTGCCCCACGTGTAGTCTCCTGTAGCCACTTCCTTTCCACGTGGGTCCTCTGAGAAGTCTCTCACAAAGACAACTTTAGATCAGAATCTGCCCTCTTTCTTGTGCAGTGAGTGCTGATGAAAATAATTAATGTAGCTCCTCTGGAATGGCCTAACCCTCCCCTGAGTGCTCTCTTCATACCACAATTACCATCCTTGCCCTTCAAATTTTGGCTTAATTCCTGCTTTTGATATATTGAAAGAAAGATTTGTTGCTACTTGTGAATTCCTTTGCTAGATGTTCCTCAAAATTCTTCTTGTCTTCTTGTGCTTTCACATGTTACCTGCCAGAATATACAATTTTTTCTATTCTTTTAATATGGACATCAGTTTTTTGCAGAGCGTCTCCTTGCTTTCATTATCCTTGTCACTAGCTCCTTAGTATGTGGGTTTTCTTTTGCCATTTCCCACACTTTTCTTCATAAGTAGGTGTGTTGGCCCAGTGCTTCCAGTGTGGTGGTGACCAAAAAAATTTCAAGTGAACTAAGAGGACTTCATCCTTTTAAACAAGGTCCTTCTTTTCCACAGTTCCCCTTTTTGAGGAGCCCAACTGCAGTTGCTCCTAGAAGAACATCGAAGCGGAGCGTGCTGCAGCAGCCACTGCAGAGCAATCCCTGAGCTGTGAAGCTCTGAGGCAGCCCCTGGACGCTGCTCTGACCCAGCTCAGGGGCTGCAGACCCTTCTGGGCTCTGCCCAACCAACTGCCCCAGACCCATCTGCTGAGCAATCTCCGTGTTCCAGTCTCGTGGTATTTGACCCATTGCTGTATTATTCTATTGCCTGATTTGCCTTCTTCTTTGATGGTCTTAGGATACTGAAACCAGCGTTGCCATCTTTGCTGGGCAGTTACAAACCAAATTATGCATTTCTTTGATTTAGGCTTTGAAGTTCAGTCCATGTGGATTTGTAAGGTTGTTTGATGAAGCAGAGAGTTTCTTCATTATATTCTGACTTCTAAGTAGTAAATAACACCACATCATCACCATGAAGGCCTACTTAATTTTCACCTTTGTCAACAATTTTTTTTTGTTTTGGTGTTATAATCTGTGGATTAACTTTCTTCTGTCAAGCTTCTGGTAAGTGTACTATGCCACTTTTTCCACTTAGGGCTGCTTACATTGATTCCCTCATTGTGTATCTCAGTTTTTAAGCAGTTGTTTCTGCCACATTTCCTTGTTTAACTGGCAGCCTATTTGATTTTTCTCTGCTTTGACTGGTGTATCCGAAATTGCATGGCATTACCAGTACCACAATTTCCACTTCAAACCACATGTTCTTCTGAACATACTGGCTTTCTCAACACTTTTTTGTTTACAAGCTCACAATACTCCTGATTTTAAGTGCCAGAAGCTCAGTTCCCTAATGACCCCTCTTGTATGTCTTCCATGTACGAAGGCAATGTTTCTAAATCCTAGTAAATCTGGCTCCCTGATTTTTGCAGCTTTAATATCTGGCTGAGGGGATGGCATTTGTGTTTGGCACCAGTATATTGTGCTTGCCAAAAGCATAACAATACAAATCCTTTAAAATGGGGTCAGTTCCATAGTCTCTTTCAAGTATGGCATACCCTCCTGGACCATTATGCCAGCAAAGCCCAGAGTGACAAGCTGTGGAGAGAAGAAAAATTAGTGTGAGAGTGGCAGGGAGGGAATTCCTAAGTGAGAACAGCCACCAACTATTTCACAATGTGCAGTTACATCCCCAGAAGGGCTCTGCCTAAGTAACATTTCTTCACATGAATTAACACTGTGAAAACACAGAACAATTAATTATATTGTATTGTTTGCTATTGCACAAGTTTCCAAAATTACAAGACTATGAACATGAACATTCAGATAGTTATATTGACCTAGAAAAGTTCAGGCTTAAGTTTAAGACAGAAATATTTATATCAGATTTTTCTAATAAAAGTTTAGAAGAAAATTTTATTATTCTAATAATATTTCTGTTGTTCAAGGAAGTATAATTGCTTACTTTCTTACTCTCACCTGACCTGCAAGCACATAGTTACTTCTTTTTGTGTTTTCTCACTGTGAACTCATTTATATTAATATTGCTGCGTGTGATACAGAGTGAGAGACTCCCATCAACAAGCAGGAAAAATATAGGCTTGTGAAATTATAGAAATTCCTTAGTTATCTATCTAAAGAATGGATTAGCACTGGTTATAGCAGCTAAGACCTTTGTCCTTCAAGAATGAAGGTAGGAAACTTAATTTTTTCTTCCTCAGGATGAAAGTATTTAGTCTACATTGCTACTACAGGGTGAGTCCCATGCATAGTCTAACTCTGAAGTCTGTCAGTTTGTTTCCATTGAAAATTTTGGGAGAAAAACATCTCCTGTGCACTTAAATTGAAGCTGCTGGGGTCTGTGCAGCACACAGATACCAGGGCTGTGTAGCATGTCCAAATATGGAAAAATACAATAGATTTGAGGAAATACAAGCAGTGTCCAAATACAAAGATTTTTTTTCTATTAAAAAAATCCTTCACGTGAAAAGACCAATGGTTCAAACACGGTCTTCATAGTGAAAAGAGTATGTAAAGTATAATTTGTATGAATGGAAAGCCTTATTTCTGAAACTGCTCTGCAGGAGGGGTCTTTATCTGTGGAGGGGAGAACGATGTCCTGGGACTGTACTCGTTGCTTGTAAAGGTGACTACATATTCCAATGGCACCTTGACATATAAAGACAAGACATGGACAGTTCATGCTTTTAGAGGACTTGTAGGATTTTACATTCTCTCAAGAATTAACTAAAGGGTTTTTTTTTAAAAAAAAAAACAACTGTGGTCAAGAATCTGGGGAAGACTGGTACTGAATTATACAAGAAAGCTGAATTCTAGAATTGTCCGATTAAAATCCTCATCATTTAGAAATTGGAATGAAGCTGCAGGAGATTGAACAAAAATGTGCAAAAGGTTAATGTTACCATTTTGAGGAGATACAGACAAACACAATATGGACAGCAACTCTAGCAGAGCACTCTCAGGGACAATTTGGCATGTAAGAGAGGAAAAGAACAAAAAGACAGCAAAAAGCCTGCCCAAGAATCCACCCCCATCACCAAAACCACCAAAAAGAAATATAGAGCAGAAAAGACAGGCAAATTACAAGATCACATAAAATTGCTCACGATGAACTATGAAGAAAAAATAAGGTCATGGACAGACCTTCTGTTTGGGGTCACACACTTGCAGCAGAAGAAATTATCATGGCGAAACTTGCAGTCAAGGCAAAAGGAAATAGGAGAGGGAAAAGGAAAGGATGAAGGAGGAAGGGAACAAAAAGGCAACATAAAATAGAAAACATAAACTTCAGCCTATCATAAGACATCAAGACAAGGCAGCATACAAACAGGAAATTAAATGCCAAGTTCACAGTAAGGCATCAGTGAACCTAGTAGGTTATGAAGACTCCTACATTATTACTTGAGAATAGAGAACAAAATTGAAACCATAACAAGATAGATTAAAATTATAAAATGCATGATCATAAAACCACAAGGACCATGCAATAACCCCCCCAAAAAAGACACAGAAAGAAAACATACAGAGAACACTTACAGGCTGAAATTTCAGGTAGTGCAGACAACACGCAAACTAATGTCATTGAAAGAAATAATGAAACTTATTAGAGGTTTCGGACAAATTATTTAAAACATTAAAAAACCTAAAAAAATCAACACCCTATACTATCTAGAACAGATGATATACTGGCATCCCTGCAGCAAAGCTGCTGAAAGATTAGCAGGTTGTATCTGAAGGACTGGAACATCTTCCAGGCATGTTACACTTGAACAGAAAATACAGTTCAGCTGGTGGAGAACCTGCATCACAGGGTATACATTACTTAAATAGAAGAAAAATAGGAGAATCAAATGCAATAGAAAAGAGACAGCTCTGGTCATAGAGCCTCAGACTGACAAATGTGATAGTAAAAACTGCACCCTTAGGAAAGCTACACAAAAAAATGGTGATATCTGTGCTTGATTTTAAACGTGGAAGATTTAAAATCCCAGTGTAGGTGCCAACCTAGGTAACATGGTTCTGTAGGATTTCGTAAGAATCCAATTAGAACTCTGACACTGACAACAAATGTAACGTCTATCCTTTAGATGATCAGTTTGAGTTACTGCCCAGCTGGCAGAAGGTGAAAGTCATACAGATGTGAAATATCTAAGTTCAGTAACATATGTTAAAAGAAGCTGCTAGGCTCAGTGCTGTTCTTATTTGATTAGTCATCCTGGTCTCAAAATAGATTTCACCTTTAGTACAGCTCTACTATCACAACATACTACAGTACAACCCTACCATACTATACTGAATTTCCTCTTAAAATACTGAGCTGTACATGCAGCCTCATGGCTGCCAATGAGATTTTTATGGATATTATTCAAAGGGCATTTACCTTTTCAATTGTCATTAAAGGGGGTGGGGTGGG
>VWZT01001224.1:132588-319272 GCA_013397055.1 Pachycephala philippinensis
GGCGAGCGGCGGCCGTGGCTGTGATGGCCGGCGGAGGAGGGTTCCTCAGGCCTGGTCCTCCTCGTCCTCCTGCCGCGGTGCGGGTCCCGGCGCCGGGCCGGAGGAAGAGTCCGGGCCGGCTTGCTGCGGGCAGGACGGGAAGGCTCCGGCTTCTTCCGCCGCTGCTCTCCTTCCCTTCCTTCCCCCGGCCAAATTAACGAGAGCTTCGAATAAAGGATGATAAACAACTGGAAAATTAGGTTCAGCTCGTCCATCTCTCTGATTTGCAAGGAGGACGTTATTTTTAAGTTTGTTGTTGTTGTTTTCCTTTAAAAACACCTTTGCAGTCGTTTTCTTTGTGAAAATACGTGTAAAAAACCCCAAACAAAACTGATTTTCTCTCCCGACGTGTAATAGTCTCACACTTCAATTTTAAATTTTTTGATTGTATTTTATTGCCGTTTGTGTCTGGAGAGTACTTCAGGACAGGATTGGTTTGCTGGGCTGGCGTTTTGGGGTTTTTTGACAGCAGTTGGTAGCTGGTGAGTTTTATGGCTCTTTTGTGTAGTTCATTCCTGTTGATGTTACTGTGGTTCTGTGAGCAATATCAAAATAAGGCCCACAGACAAAAAATGCTGTGGTTCAGGTAGGCCTAAAGCCCTCATAAGTGACTTCTTCAGCCACAAGCATGTAGTAGTAGGTGTTTATTTTAAATACGTATTTTTTAACAGAATAGAGAGAGATTTTATAAAGCATTTGAATACCATGCCTATTTCAGTCATGAAAAGTCAGCCAATTAATATTTTCAGTATATATTTAGAATATTTAGTTTTCTCAGTGCTTGCACATGAGCTCTGGCTCTGTAAGGGGAATGTGTAGGTGAGCCTTCTGTGGAATACTTTTCTGTAGAACTGAAATGTGCTGACAGGCAAAGAAAAAGCTGTACTGTTACATGAGGGTTGGGAAGTTGGACAAGACGTTTTCTACAGAATGGAAAGCCAGATGGGTCACAGGTTCCTACCAGAAGTGGCTGGGTTTTTTTTGTTGTTGTTAATTCTGTTGTGGCCACTGATCTTAGTTTTTGATCAGTGAGTAATAAGGATATAAAGAAGGTCCCAAAGAACATTTGCTGTGAGGTTGGGGGTTGGTTTTTTTTTGTTTTTTTTTTGTTTTTTTGTTTTTTGTTTTTTTTTTTGTTTTGTTTTGTTTTTGGGGTTTTGTTGTTTTTTTGTTGTTGTTGTTGTTTTGTTTTGTTATTTTGTTTTGTTTTGTTTTTTAATTTAAACTAAAAATCTGCTTAAAGATCTACTTAGTTCTCCAGTAGTTTTTGAAAGGGTATGCAGGCATCATACGTGTATGAACTCCTGTAGTAATGGTGTGATGTACAAATGAGAAAAGGATGGGAATTGAGAATTGAGACAAGCTATCCAGAAAAATACAGCCTAGTAGCTCTATTCATTTTGTTTGTAGTTGGACCTTGATCTTAGACTATTTCTTTGGTAAGAGGTGTGTATGGCAGAAAAGACTTACTGTGAGTTTCATCACATTCTGTATTTTTTGCATATTTACTTCCTTTAAAAGAAATTTACCGATTTATTAATGATACTGTTTCATAGAAGTGGTTTGAATGCAGACAGCAGTTGAGAATTACAGGGTCTAGGGCTGTCACAGGGATTCGGAGAGGACTGCCTTAAATAGGCAAGTTTTGTGGGTTCTGGTCTTTTTGGTCCTTGAGATTTCAGCAGTTTGGGAAAGCAGCAAAGTCAGTGTTGGCAAGCATCACGTTTTTTTCTGCACTTCTCTGTGATGAGAAAAAGGTCATGAATGAGGAAGCTCTGGCTGAACAGGACAACTTGAATCTGGGAAATGTAATGTTCTCAGGGCATTTGGCTGTTTGTCCTGTTCAGATACAGACTTTGAAAACTGGTTGTGCATTTCATAGGTTTCACTTTTACCAAGGAGGAATTTTATTTAGAAAGTAGGCATTTACAAAAATAAATTCTGTATCTTTTACTTAGGAAATTGCATGGGTTTAGGGGTTTTTTTAAAGTGTGGTCCTTGGAATTCCTACAGTCGTGCTATGCTGATGTCTTTCATGGAAGTGTTGCTCTCTGTAGTTGTATAGTCTGTATATTTAGGGTAATACAGCTCTGGGACAAAATAAGGTTGAATCAATAATGTTTTATGTAACTTCCTTAGACTTCTTTAACCACCATGCATGTCAAAGACTAGAACAAGTTCTTTGTTCTAGGAAAATTAAATACGTTGGATAAAAAAAAGACCTCTAGGCAGCAGTAGTCAAAATAATATCTTGACCTCAATAGCTGGTATTTTAAAATACCCTTTTTCTCTTTTGGCATTGTAGTATTTTCCCAAAACTATCTTGCAATTTTAAATTTTTTTTTAAACTCAGTTGAACTGCTCAAATTGACCTCTCTGGGTACAAACTGAAACATGGTACATTCTGTCTGAGCGTAAGGAAACCCTTCATTACTGTGAGGGTGACTGAGCACAGGCATTAGTTACACAAGGGAGTTGTGGAGTCTCCTTCCATAGAGGCCCTTTCTGTTTTTACCTGTGATGTTTGTCACTGAATAGCAGCAACATGAAATGAGCGGTTTTGACTTTTGCTGTCTGATCATTTTCAAAAGGAATGCTTTGAACAGCAAAATGAAATATTTCAGGGTGTACTGAAGCAGTTTTTAAGCCTAGAGAGTATGTCCTTTATTAAACCCAAGGGCTACTTTTAAACAAGTTTGAACTGAATTCCTTTATGAGTGCAGTTAAAACTTGAGTATTTCATGTCTTCAGAGGGCCTGAATTGTAACAGAATTCACATATGAAGAGTGATAAATATTAAAGAGACCAAGGTAAGAAACATGGAGATGACATCGTTTTAAGTCTGCCTCTGCAGAGCTGGCTGTATTTTGTTTGCTGCCTGTCAGTCCTCTAGCAGCATTTAGGGTGTGGGTACATTGAATTGGGGAAAAGTCAATTTAGAGGCTTTACATTCCAATTTTATATAACTGAAGAAAAATGAAATCTAAACTCACCGGTTAGGTCTTACCAAATTTTTCTTATGTAGATTATTTTAGTAGTTGTGCATTAAGGTTTTATGTGGTGACCTCTGACTGACAAGAGAAGAATAGGTGAGTGATGTTGTGCAAGAACAAATAAAGAGGTTGTGGTACTGCTTGTGTGGTGTGCACTAAATCTCCTAAATACAATAGGTATAGGTAATCCCTTTTGAAAACATACAGGAGGAACAACTGCTCAAACTTTTGCCTTAGAAAAGTTAATATTTTGGCTTTAATGGTGATACTGTTATTTGGTCATTTCACTGTTCTGCAGTAAAACAATCCACATTTATGTACGAGGGACGTGTTGTGTGATAAAGATGATAAACTTACACTACACTGGCCTGCTTTAATTCCACATTAGTTTCTCACTATACTTGAAATAATGTCTGTGTCTTTTCCCAAGTAATCTATGCAGTTGAATAGCTTATGTTCTGTGTGATAGCTTCAGCCCTTGTTCTGTCCCATGTCCATAGCTTTCAGCCAGTTGCAGAAATTTTATTTCCTATTGCATTTGTGCTCATACCTTCATACCTCATTTAATCCCATGCATTAAGTGCTTCCAAATATAATTAAAATTTCTATTTGAGATCTCTCATGTCCCTCTTGAGTTTTATTGCTGCAGTTGGATTATGTTCAGTCTCTGGAAGAGGGAAGACCATGTAGTAAATCATTTAATTCATTCAGAACTTTCTGTTAACAGTGCAGTGGCTGGACACAGGTAAAGGTCATGGTTTCAACCATGAGAAATCCAAATCGTGTGAAAAACAAAACAAAGAAAATGGTAGCTTGGTATATTCATATGCAGCTGTCAAATAAAGTGTAGCTCCTGAAGTATTTAGCAATAAATGTAGCAATATTTACCTGAATGTCAAGTGAAGCTGTTGAAGTTGGTCAAGGAAATGGCAATTTTCAGCTGTCTGTGTAGGTTAGGATGATGTGGACGGTGTATCTATGTGGTGGGTTGACCTTGGCTGGCAGTTAAGCACCCTCCAACCACTCACTCACTTTCTCCTGAAAGAAAAGTGGAGTGAGAGAAAGAATGGGAGTAGCAAGAGCAAGAAAAAGCTTGTAGATTAAGATGAAGGCAGTTTAAGAAATAAAGGGAAAAAGTTTAAGAAAAAAAGTTACAAAAACCCCAAACCAAACAAAAACAAAACAAAGAAACAAACCCCAAACCAACCAAATTGCCAACCAACAGAAAAGCCCAGCCAAGTGATGCGAAGGTAAATGTTTGCCATCTCTCACAGAGGTGCAGTCTGGTGCTGTCTCTGAGCAAAGAACACTACCTTGGAAGAGCTACCCCCAGGTTTATATTGCTGAGCATGATGGTTTATGGCTTGGAATATCCCTTTGTGTTAGCTCCAACCTTTCTCCCACCCTCAGCCTACCCACTGTGGGGGCAAAGTGCAAAACAGAGAAGTCCTTCATGCTGTGCAGCGCTGTTCAGCAATAGCTTAGGCAGTGATGTTAGCAGCATTGTTTTAGTCACAAATTTGAAACACGGCACCATATGGGCTGATAGGAAGGAAGTTAACTCTATCCCAGCCAGACCCAGTGCAACCTACTTAGCCTCTAACTGGCTGTGATGGAGCTGTTAATTCTGTGTCCTGTCAGGCTTCTCTGCAGCAGCAGTGCTGCAGTGTGGCAACTGCTTTGTGTTGGCACAGGCCGAGTGACTGGTCCTTGGATGTCCATCCCAGCAGTGTGTTCCTGGAAGCAAAGTGTCTGGACTAATACTACCTTACACTCCGGATTAAGTGTTGACCAAAGCATATGGTGCATAATGAGCCTTATAGGAGCTAATCTTGATTGATTTCTGGATTTTGACTCAATACGTGGACTGGGAGTTGAGTCTCTCCCCTGCTCCTCCCGTTAGAAGTCAGGAGGAATGCCTGTTGGTTTTGTTTAAGAGTGCTGAGCTAGATTTAAACTAACCTGTTTCTTTTATGATTGCAGAACTAAGCAAAATGTTTTAATGATTCATTATCATTTGTGTTCTACGAGTTCAAGTGTAGTATGAGGAAATATCAGTATTGCCATCCCTGCTTTGTTCTGTTGTCCTACCACTTTCTTTCCACTCATAAATTAGTAAATAGGTTTTGATGGGGTCAGACCCTTTTGTCCCTAGGCTTGCCAGCTGCCATTTAACTTCAGTGACAAGTTTTCAGCCATGAATTTCACAAGCTTGAGTGTTTTATTTTCAGTGTCCTCTCAGTCGGATTCGAGGAGGTTATTAGAGATCTAATAAGGCTGTGCTGCATTCACAGCTGAATGAATCCATCTGCGCCTAGCAGAGAGGGCTGTGGGCTGCCATGAGGCACAGTGCTGCTTACATAAGGAGGGAATGGCTGGGAGTGCTCTAATTCTGTCTTCCTCCTTCCACATTGAGTTGTCATCAGTAGCTTCTAGCAGAGAGCACCTGCTTGCTGACTCAACTCCTGAGGTCAAGTGTTGGTGAAGGCTGTATCACAGCTGAGTTCACCCAAAGTGATCGCTGCTGCTCTGTGAGGGACAATAAATTCAGGAAAGAAATTACAGGTTGTAACATAAAGAGTATTCAAGTAAGACCATCTTTAAACTGGAAGTGTGTTATCGTTGAAAGGTACTTTGCAAATCTCATTCTGCTATTTTTAGGCACTGTGGACAAACTGTAAGAATACAGACAAAAATATGTTTGATGGTGCATAATGAGCTAAGTGCTCCCTGTTTAGGTTAATTGTATTGATAGTTGAGTGTCTCTCCCAAGCTGTGAAGGAATAAGGTTGATGTATGTTGCAGTTAGACTAACATGCAAATTGAAAAACAAAAATAGAAAGTGACAGTAGTTTCTGCACTGTTTCTATGTAGTTAATACTAATAAATGCAAATGTTTGAAACTTTCCTTCTGTTCAGCAAGGTTTATCATTTGTTGTAGTGTGCAGACCTGAAAGAGTCACTTGTTTTTTCAGGAGGTTTGTTACTCTGATAGTCATTTTGTGTTTTCTCTCTCTGTGTTTGTTTAAAGATATCAGTAAGAAGCTGCTCTCTAGTAAGAGCATGCCAGTTTTTCATGGGATTGTGTTGACATTGTGTGCTTAATCAGTTAATGTCTTCTTGAACTAAAACCTCAGAGTTTTAATTCTGTGTTTTTTGTTTGAATGGCATGCTGAATGGCATTAATTCATTATCAAACAGCAGACTTGTGTTTTCATCTGCCAGAGTATACCTGACAATAAATGGATTGCTTAATTTGTGCGTATCTAATACGTATATTTTTCTGAGAGCATAAGCATCATACTGGTTATTTATGATATGCTTGCTAATATGATAAATGATGAATTGTGTCCATCAAATGCTGTGTCAGTTATGTCAGTGTTTTGATTTTTTTCACATTGGTACCCAGGGAATGTTTAGAGCTGTTGCATTTTTTTAAATTGACAAATTTCTCAGTGCATTTGAAAGTACAGGGTTCATACCCCACTGCCAGCTTCTTGAACGTGCTTTCGTCTGCGTGGTTTTTTGGTATTCAAAAGTATTGGTCTTTAAGATAGGTTCAGTATTTTGCAGTGTTTGGCTTGTTTAATGATCCAAGCTGATGTGTCAAAACCATTTTTCTCCTCTGATATAGGGAAAGATTATTTTATTGTGGATTTATCTGAAACACGGTAGCGTAGGTTATTGCGTCAACTTGTTATGAAAGAGGTATCAGTGTAAATAAAGTTTTCATTGGGATACTCATTCTTCTAACAAACAAATTTTGTCAAATGGTTATTTCATTTTTGAAACTTTTTTTTTTGGTAATACTCTAATGAAAACAGACCTGAGTCATGTGACACCTGCCTGAAAAGTCAGAATATGCCTCACTTGCTTGTTACTTCTTTAATTGACAGTGTCTTTCCTGTTTTTACTGTCTTCCTAATTCTAAACACAGTGTAGCAGTTTAGTCCTTGCTGTTACCCAGTGCTGGATTTCAGGAGGGATGTTTTTCTGAATGCTCTCCTTGTTAGTAGAAGAGTAAGATATAAAGTGACTTCCTACATCTTTAATAAAAAGGAGTTGTGCAACCCTCTGAAATACCCAGTATTTGGTAGGTGATAGAGAACCAGACTGTTTTAGTTACAATACAAATGAAAAAAGACATTATAGTCTCATCTCACCCATAAGCTACTTCAGATGAAGTGTTAATGAATAAATGAGTTTGTGTTTTAATTTAAACCTGTATTAGATAGCAGTCCTGCCCTTTGAGTAAAAGTGAAGCAATTGAACTTTCAAAATTCTTTCATATCCAGACTGGACTGTTGCTGTGGACATACTGGCTGTAACTACCTAGAGCAGACTTCAGGCTGATTTCCCAATAGCTGAGCCTTTGAAGACTTCTTGAATCTAACCTAAGCTGATCTGCTGTGCCTTGTCCTTAAGGATTTCTGCACTGAGAGTCATCTGCCAAGAGAAGCTGCACTTTACAGTGCAGTTTGTGATTCTAGGGTCCAGTCCTGATTCCTCAAAGTCTGTCCTTTGTTTTCTAGCAATATGAAAGATCGGACCAAAAAAACCTATAAGATTTGGCTTTGGAAAGATTTACAAAGATTTTCTTTGAAAGAGTGATGCTTAAAATGTTACAGATGTAAGCAGTCCATTTTCTGTATAGGTGCCCTCTGTTTCTTCTTCCAAGGGATCTGAGTGCCTGTGGGAAGGCAGAACAGCTTGGAGGCAGCTCAGGGTTTATGATCATCCATGAACTAGTCTTGAGATCTTCCTGATGCTTTGGCATAGGATGTGATATGTTCAACTCCTCATTTTTCAAAGTTCAGGTTGTTTTTCTGTTCTTTTCTATGAAATATTTTAGGATTATGCATTTGTTTCCTCTTTCAGTTTATTTTAGTGGTTATTATTTCTGTCTTTTTACAGAAAAGCTGAAGTACTTTCAGGTACTGCATCAGGTGGTCTGATTTAATAGAATTATAGTCATCAAATTCTGTTGAAATACTACAAATACTTAATTTCTCATTCTATAGTTAAACTCCTTTTTGGATTGCAGAAGAAAGTTCACAGCCTGTAGATTAATCAGTATTACAGTCAATACAGGTATGATACACATTTTAATAAAAATTATATATAGAAGTATTATTGACCCGAGATGGATGCCACTTGGTAGTGTTATTCAGAAAGTAGTGAGCATGTTGGGTTTTTGTTTCAAAGTGTAAAGAAGTTGGCACTTTTGATGATGTCAGTGCTAAATTTTTGCTACTTCAGTTGCTCTAGGCATTATTTTTGCATATTGTTCAGTGCCTTTGATCTCAAGAGTGAACGTTTAAAGATAATAATCTCTTTGGCTCAAGGAGAAGGTTTGAAGGCCTTTCTAAAGTCATGGTTTGGATCATTTTTCAGTTGTCAATTTAAAGTGAGAGGTCGGGCCTTCATGGGGTTGAACAATTACTCCTTTTTCCAGGGGAAGGGAAAGCCTCGTGCATTACGTTTTCATATAGGCCAAGTATAGGAGTAGATTTTTCTTTCACTTCTCTTGTGGTGCCATTATTTACAGAAACTGATTTTGTGTCCTTTATTCTACTCGGGCATATTTATCACAAGGATGCTTAAAGGATTGTGTCTTGTAATTAAAACTGTGGTTTTCAGCTTTTGAAGAAATGTGACTATTTCAGGGTTGTTATTGATAGTGTCTGCATACTATTATTAAAGGATGCAATAAGTGTAAGTGTACATGTGATAAAGATCACTGATATTTGCATCATTCTGTTAGAGAGAAATACTTGATAACTAAACTTTGCAAAGCAAAATTTAATTGGGTGACTTAGTTCAGAAAGGGGAAGTATAAGTCCCTAGGACATTGTTTTTAGTTTTGATTTCTTGCCCAGAATATATTGTGCTGAAATGTTTCCTACAGCTTCCTCAACTACAAGCTTTTAAAGTTTGCTTATGAGAATTTTAGCAGGGAAAAAAAGATGATCAGGACATAAGGTACTGATTTTTTTTTCCCCTTGTAAATGGTGTGGTGAATGAGAGAGGACTTTGAAGTGGGTGCAGTAGAGTGGAAATACTGTACGAATTCTAATCTTCAGCTTCCTCGGAGGAAATGTAAACAGGATGCTGTAAACTTCTGTTTGTGTTGTTGTTACTCCTATGCCTACTTCTTACATACGTGGGGAAAAGTGCTGACTTAAACAGAAACATCAGGCCTTCCATGTCTAGATAATAAAATCAGTGTTCCCTTCTTCTTGTGTTCTGCTGTTGATTCAGTTTTAGTTGTGGCAGTGTTTGAAATTGAATTCTACAGATTTTTTCTCTTTCATGACCCTAACCTGAAGCACAAGTTGAGCCCTCCTGCCAGTTGCTTTTCTTAAATTTAGTCTTAAATAAAGATAACTTCCTTAGTTATACAGTATCTTCTCAAATGTAAAATGTGCTTAACTTCCTTGGATTAATATTTTCCTTATATCATAAAGTATTTGTATGATTGACTTCACTCATTTGAGCAGGAGGATATAGAAGCTTGCAACTTGTATGTCAAAAGTTGTATGACTGTAGGCATTCAAAAGAAAACCGTATGGGCTTGGATCTGTTTAAAGAAAAGTACATCTCTTTCCATTGAATTAATGTGTACACACTTAGACTTGCAGTTTATTGCATCTTTCTCAACTGTTTGAAACATTGGTGTTGGTTTTGCAACTCTAGAGGTTTTAAAATAGATTTTAATAAAGGTTTTATAATGCCAGAAGAAGAAAGAAAAGACGTCTAAATTTTTCTTAAGGATAGAGAGAAAGGAGGGAGGGCAGAAAACCTGTGTAGTCAAAACTGCTGACTATGTAAATTTAAAAGCTTTATTACAAACAGGTGATGTAATATTATTAGAAGTAACCTCTGGCAGTATCTTACTCATACCTAGTGTTTTTTGCAACATTTCATTTTGTTGCAAACTTGGTGGGTGCTCATGAAGCACAGAAGTAATTTATTTCAAATTACTGGAAAAAGGTGATTATTTATGTCTTTAGGGACTGGCAGTTTGAGGTATGGATGTATTTGGTTGATCCTGTGTCAGTGGAATCAGTAATGTTTGTGTCTGAGATCTTCAAGATCCCTTGAAGTTACAGTGTTGGATAAGTCAAAAATCTTAGAGTAATTGGAATAGTTTCTGCTTCAAATGGTTTTTTACAAGAAATTATGAGTAGATAAAATGTGACTTCATACAAATCTTTTGTTGTTTGTTTTGTAGATGATGTTCTGACACCGAATATAGAGAACGGTAATTTTCCCTACCAAGTACCCAGCTTTCATAAGTGTGAGATCTGTTTGCTGTCTTTTCCAAGAGAGACCCAGTTCCAGCGCCATATGAGGGATCATGAGCAAAACGACAAGGTATGAATTGTGGTAGATATAACCAGTGTATATTGGTATTTTCATTTAACTCTTGTCAGGCTGGTGCTGTGACCACTTCCCTGGGGAGCCTGTTCCAGTGCCCAACCACCCTCTGGGTGAATCATGTTAAAGTAGTAAAATGTATTTTTGTCTCTTGCTCATTCCTCTCTCCTACTAACTTCACTCTTTTTGGACAGTCTCAGTTTTGAGTCTCTGGTTTCCTTAGTTTCCCTGCTTTCTTTCACTTTGTGCTATTGTAATGCTGTATTTTTATTTTCTGTATTGAGATGCAAAGAAGATAAAATAATTAATATTGGTATTATTAAGCATCATTATCCTATGTAGGTACTTGAATTGCTCTTTTTTTTTAGTGTTTAACATTTTGATTTGTATGGTTATATGTGTCAGTCAGGGTGTAAGTAGCTTATGGGAAGACTGAATTTTGTCTTTATTTTTGTGATTTTAACAAACAGCCTCACCGGTGTGACCAGTGTCCGATGTCATTTAATGTTGAATTCAACTTGACACTTCACAAATGTACTCACAATGGCGAGGATCCTACGTGTCCCGTGTGCAACAAGAAGTTCTCCCGAGTAGCCAGTCTGAAAGCACATATAATGCTACATGAGAAAGAGGAGGTAATTAATGAAACTTTATAACTTAATTTTGAAAAGACATGTCATAGTGGTGTATTTAATCCCTTACCTGTATGCTGTAGATTGGAGGATTGAATAAATGATTTTGTTCCGAAGAAATATAAAACTTTAAGTGGGGGGTCTGTTCTAATATTAGTTACAGAAATTAATAAATATCCTGAATATAAGTAAGTGTTCCCATTGTGTCTTTATGAACAAAGAGCATCTGTGCAGATTTGATAGATACCATATCATACTATATATAAACATTAACTAATTGGTTATTTACACGTACTTTTATTTTGAAGATGCTTCTGTGGCTTAATCTACATTGATAAGCCCACACATAATAAACAGTGTGTGATCATGTTTGATGGCAGATGTCATGGTGAGGCACTTTCACCATCCATAGTAATAGATGAAACTGTTCCCTTATCTACAGCTCCCACCTCAGTTTTTGAGTGGTTGTTTTGCTTGAGAGTACTTCTTGTTCCTTCCCCTCTCACAATTTCATTTTCCATGTTGATAGAGTGTTGGTTAAATTCTTAGCAAACAATTAATACGTGGTGGTATATTTTGCCATTTCATAGTCATTACTGCATTACTACAATTGCCAGAGTTGATTGCACTGCCCAAAATACCAAGTTTTCAATCATGTAATTGCCTCTTCCTCCTGTTAAGGCTTTTTTAAAATTGCACTTTGTGTTGGAGAATTGGAGCTGAGTCAAGAATGCACTTATATTGTCAGACTTCTAATCATAACTGTAACAGTGATGTGTTCCTCCATGCCAATTGCCGACAGCTTACAGCAGTTTTGATCTGTAAGTTTGGGATAATAGGCCTGTTTGCACTTTTCCCTAAACCAGATGCAGGGCATGCAGAAATACATCTGTAGAGATTGTATTTCTTCTTTAATCATATTTTAGTTCACGTTTTGTCATGTACACAGTCAAGTAGGTAGCCAAGTTAAGTGGACTTGAGTACAATTTTGTTGCATATTTACATATCTGTAATGATAAATGACTTAATGAGTATTATTAAGGAAAATTGATTTATGAACTGCTAAAAACATCAGAATAAGGAAGCTAAGCATCAAGAAGGACACCCGCGGGTGGTTTTTGATATTTGTTTCTACCACTAAGTGATTTTTCATGCACTACAGCAGCTCTGAGTTTGTTGCCTTGGTGCAGATGTCAGAAGAATAGGCTGTGTGATGCCTTCCAATTTAAAATTCAATCTGCTGCTTGAAAATTAAATTTATAAAAATACAAACATGTTTCGATTGCTAATGAATGTGTTTCTTATAATGCCCAATAGTTTGGTGATAAAACAGAGATGATTGTAACAATTAATTCACAGAAAACTGCAGGAATAACTTTCACAGTAGTTATGCACAGGATCTGTAGGAGAGCTGGAATTTGACCTTGAAGCAGAGGGTATTGGTGATGATACTAGCTGTCATTGAGGAGTTTTCCACAAAGTGCAGGACAACAAGTTACCAGTGGAGTACATTCTCCCTCGTATTTGCTCTTCTTCCTTTTGCCGTTAGAAGGGTTAAAAATCTGAAATCATAGCAAAGGGGCATAGAGGGGGACATATATTAGGGGACATACATAGCAGTTAAGGAGATGGCTTCACAAACTGAAATTTGGGGAACTTTACCCTTATTTTGTGCTGCATTAGGCAGCTTTGTCTACAGATGAATGAAGATGGGAAAGACAAAGAAATTAGAGTGATTAGATTCTTGAGTGCTCCAGTGAGATTTGGGAGAGTGGGTCTGTCTGTGAAACTTAGATTTTTGTGATTGATTGCTCCTGTGAGAGGTTCTGGAAGGAATTTTCTGGGCTATTGGTACTGAGCTTGCAAGAGACTGTATTTTCTCCTCAGTTCTTTGGTGTTTTGTGTGTGATAAACTGGTGTGAGGGCAAAACTTCACATTTGACATTCCTCACTAATATGGGTTAGCTTTCTCTTGAGAAATCATAAAGAACATACCTTGGGTAAATATGCCCCATCTTCTAGAGGATTCTTGATTTTGTCGATTTCCTCAGTGGAAATGTACAATGGTTTTCACTGCCATGTTTGCCCTGGCAAGACATAAATGCTGAATAAAAAGCTGAAAAAAAAGATTATTTATTGCATTAGAACCGCTACTATGTTTTCTTTTTACATGAACACGAGGGTTTTTGGGCTTTAGGAAAACCTTAATATGTTGAAAAAGTTAAAACTGATATTTGGTGGATATAAAGTGAGAATTCCTTCATTATAAGATCCTCTTGGTCTGATTTTTTTTATGTTTTGTTTGTGTGATGTTGGGGTTTTGTTTGGGTTTTTTTTTTTTAGAAATATTCACTGTATTTGACTTGTCCTGTCTAATTAAATTCGTGAGCAATGATCTTTTGAAAAAGTGCAGATTGAAATCCTTTACAGATGCTAGGAGTCACAGATACTAAACAGGTGAAGATCATGAGTTCCAAAGTGTTCTTCAGATGTTGCATCTGGTAAGATAGGGAGAGCTAATACAGGCAGAATCCAGTGAGTAGAACTTTAAACTTTTTTTTCTGAGTTTGGGAATTTTGTGTATGATCAGCCCCTTTTGTTCAGTGTTAAAATGTGTGTTTAACCATAGTGAGTTACAGTGTTCAGTTACTTGTTCTGTGTGTGGTGGTGAATTATCTTGTTTGCTTGAGAAGCAAAAAAATAAATCTGGTATTGCCTATAGCAGAGTCTGTTTGACGTGATATATTGCTGGGCTTTTTGTAGTTTTTCTGCTTTACTGTGATCTTGCTTTCCTACAGCAAATTCCACAGTACTGAATAGAATCATGAAGACTTTCATTGTCTCAAATACTTCATCTTAGGCTATTTTTTTGTTTGTAGAAGTTGCTTAATAGGGATATGTATATTAGCAACTTTACATGATACATATGCATGTATAAAAATGCTGAGGAGTGATTCAAAATCTCTCAGTTTTGAGGTTCATGAGCTTGACATAGTAATTGTAAGCTTCTCTTCATAAAATTTTCCCCCACTTCTAGTTTAGTGTAATCATAAACTACATTCATTGTGTAAGAATGATAGATGCCCCTAAGAAATATTCAGATTTGAATGTATGTCCTAGAAAAAAAGAAATATTAGTTACTTATTGTCTCACACTGTAACTTGAGTCCAGTAATAATGACATTTAAGTTAGATTAAACAAGTAATTTTTGGGTTGGTAATTAATTTCGTTAAAGGACTTCCCTTTTTAAGCTTTTGTGTGGAAATGTGATACAGCAGAATTTTTCCTTTTTCAGACTTACAGAACAACTTTATTGTCAAAACAGTCCAAAACTAACATTGCATACCTGTGTTCCTCTTGATTAAAACAGTCTTGTCAATATCCTTCTTGAAATGAGCACTGTTGTTTTCTGTTCTTTGTTTTTGTTTTTCTTGTTGATCATTATGGGAGAGGAAAAAAAGGGGGGAGGATAAAAAACATTTCAGTTTTCGGTGATAATCACAATTACTGAAAAATAAGCTGATAATAAAACCTGTCTGAAGTTACTTATGCACACCAGTGAAGAACATTTAACAGAGATGGATATTTTTAGACATTTAAGATTAACTCTCAGCTTAGGTTTTCTAAAATAAAGATACACTGACAGATAAAATTAATGATTTCAAAAGGCCAGAGGAAGTCAAATAAATGCAGAGCTTTTAATTTTCACTGAAACAATGTTTGACTTTGATTCTTACTCTGAATTTCAGAGACATGGCAACACTTTTGCGTTAAACATTACAAGTATAATATCCATTCTAGATTACATGGAATACTAACATAGCTGGGAAATGGTGTGTTTAACACTGCTATAAAATAACAGGTTGAAGAGGTATCTGTTAGAAACATGTGTCCCTCTTTATTTCTGTTGTGTTTTCTGTCAAGATAGCTTAAGAAAAGTCAGTGCTAACTGTGGTGGGATTACTGTTTAAAGGTGACAATCATTATAATTTTAACCAGTAAAAGTGTGAAATCCCTGAATCTACAGTTAAGATGCTTCTGGTTAGAAAGTACTATTTGTTACAGATGTTTCTGTGGACCGTGGTGTAATGGCACTGAGGTGAGCTTCTGTGTGTCTTGAAGCAGCCCACCAAGGAAATAGGGAGTGGTGATGGTGGTACTGAACTGCTCGTTTCTGCTGCCGTATGAAGTTTTTCAGAACTCAGTTCTAGTGGAGTTTCTTAAAATATAAATATTAATATAATCTTGCAGTGATTATTGTACAGGATTTATATTACAGGGCTCATAAACTTTTCTTGCTTGTATACTTCTCTTGCTGCTTGCTTCCAGCTGCTAATGTCCATAGAAGGATAAGTTAATCTACTTGAGCAAAGCTTGTGCTTGTGTACCACTGTTTCGAAAAATCAGTCTCTATTATCTCTTTCAGAATCTTATCTGTTCAGAGTGTGGAGATGAATTCACTTTACAGAGTCAGCTGTCCATACACATGGAAGAACATCGTCAAGAATTGGCAGGCAGTAGGATCCACAGCTGCAAGTCTTGCAAAAAAGAATTTGAAACTTCCTCGCAGCTAAAGGAGCATATGAAAACTCACTATAAAATAAGGTGAAAATCATGGGATTGTAACAAAATGAGCAGATGTTACTTTTATGGTGGTAGCTGGGAAAAGCAGTAGTATTTCCAGTCAGCAAAGTACCACGATTTATGCAGATCATTCCTTTTCTTTGGTATGCTGTTCTAAAATGGCACTTGCTTTTTAAAACTTCGCTTAAGTGGGTGGTTATTTTCGGAGGCCTTTTTTTTTTTTCCTTGTTTTTGTATTTCGGCACGCATACTAAGCATAGTTCATCTGCCAGCTATTTGTAAACATGGGTTAAGTTTCTCTGATGCAAAGTGATTTTTGAAGTGTGTTTATGATTTTAAGTGCTAGTAGCAGTATGCTGAAGCAAATGTATATTAATTTTACATAGCATTTATTATAATGACAAAAGTTTTCATGCTTTGATTCTGCAAAGATGTTACTTGTTCTTTGCAGTTTAATCATCTTTCCCAAGAGGTCCTCATTACAGCCCACGAGTTTCTTGTAAATCTGAAAAATCACAAAATGAAGGGGGGAAAAAAAGAGGTGTGGTAAATGCTGTTCTTATTTTTGCTGAATATTTGTTCTGGCCTTTCTTTCGGCTCTCTAGTTTAACTTTACTTTTATCAAAGTGAGAATTACTTTAAGATAGAAGGAAGAAAAACTTCTCTTGGTTTACGTTTCATATTAAAAAAGCCTAAAGTCTTGACAGGTGATCTCTCTTTTAATCTTTACTGTTTGCATAAAAAAACAGATGAGGAAAATTACATATTTAAAAACAAGAAATCTTGTCTATTCCCAGTTCTTTTTATTAGAAGGTAATACAAATTCTAAGATCTTAATAGTTGTGTTGCAGGAGGTTTAAACAAGTCTTGTAAATTGCAATCTGCAAACAGAAATTTAAAGGTTTGAAGTATCAAGTTAGGTTTGTATTGAGTTATATAAATGTATTACCTACAAAAACCATTCTTCTTGTGGACAGCTCCTGTGTAGAGATGTTAGGATGAATAAACTAGTTTGATTTGTAGCTAAATTAATGTTGGGAATTTATATTGTCTGTTTCTGTGGTTCTGTGGAGAGTGTGATTTGTATTTGAGGGCCAGCAGTGAATATTTGGGTTGTTAAGTTCTTAACTTGCTCTTACTAGACTTCAGCAGGTGCATTTGTACTTGAGATTTGGGAAATTTGCATATTCTAGTTAAGAGCGAAGGGCTTGCAATGTTCAGGCAAAAGAAACAGAGTTGTGTAGAGTTGAAAGTTCCCACCAAAATACCTGTGAAGTCACTGTATACTTCTGGCAGAATGTACCCTGAAAATGTCTGTAGAGAGCCTCTAAGGTGTACTGGATTTTTACTACAGAAATAACTAAAATTCTTGGTGCATGTAGGTACTGAGAAAAGAGCTGTTTATGTTGTTCTTTCAGTATGATTATGGATTTTTGAGTTTTCACTGTTGCAGCTGATACTGTGTTGCCATCAAGTTTACACTATTAAAAATGATGGGGTAAAATAAGCTTAGTCAAAATAACCTTTCATATTAAAATTATTTCTTTTCTTTCTTTTTTTTTAATCACAGGGTATCAAATACCAGATCTTACAACAGAAACATTGACAGAAGTGGGTTTACCTATTCGTGTCCTCACTGTGGAAAGACGTTCCAGAAACCGAGTCAGTTAACACGACATGTTAGAATACACACAGGTGAGGCTGGGGAAGTACTTATTTTAATTTCTTTTTGTTTTCCAAAAACCAGTTAACCTGTGAAGTACTGTGTATTTTTTTTCCCTGTTGGGACTTGAAATATTATTAATACATTTGGCTCATTAGATGTAGTTACCTGTTGGTTTAAAATAGACTTTATGTAATTCCTTCGCTTAGGAAGTCTGTATGCTTTTAAAATTTCCAGATTTATATGATTAGAAACAGTTAAAAAAATGTAAAATACTCTATATATTTCATTTGTTACCAAATATCATCTACTTTAAATTAGATCTTACGTACTCTAGAGAGCAGGATCTAAAATCTGCAATTGCAAAAAGAGCAAAAGTACATGAGAATTAATAATACTAATAAAGTAGTGGTCTTGCATTTGTTTAAGTTAATTTATTTAAACTTACAAAGTGATCTTCAGAGGTGGTCAGCCTAGGCTGTAATTTTAATTGAAGAAGTGCAGGTGACTCTTCAAATTTGCAGAATGAATAGGGAATGTTTTTTGCTAAATTTCTGTCATAAATATGTACATGTTTAAACCTTAAGCAATTGAAATAATTGAAAAATACCAAGCATAAAATAATACAAAAGTTTTTGAAGTGTATCGATGACTATAAAAGAATAGTTCTTATGTTTTAGCCAGATATACATATTATAGCAGGAGTTTGGCTTTAAACAAAGCCTTCGTTGAAGATGTTCCAGTGATGTGCAATTTGTATGTATTTTTCATACATATTGAATAAATTGCCATTTGTCTAGTTTGTAGCTAATTCAAGTATTCATTTATGTAAGTGTGCAATTCTGTTTGTAATATCAGTCAGTGTAATACCACTGTTCAGACAATGATGTGGTGAGTTGCCATTTACAAGAATGGCCTTGTTTATTAAGAAATAAAAATACCATTGTGTGGCACTTTCTTAAGAACCTTTTGAAGTTTTACAGATCTAGTTATAGAAAAGTAACACAAGAGGTCACCCTTGTACCTGCTTTAAAACCATTGCTTGAAAGTAATATCCAAAAAAGGTCAGTGAAAATTAACTTCAGTATTTCAGATTCTTGACTCTATTTAATACGTTACCTTATTCTAGTCATACTTAAACAATATTATAGTTTGCTGAGGATGCTTTTTTAAAACTTCAAAAAGTTCAAGGGCATTTATAGTTCTTCGGAATACTAAAAAGACATTTGTCTGTTGGGAAACCAGAGACAGAAAATGCACAATCTGCACATGACAGGAGGTCATTTTAAGTTCCAAGTAGCTTGCAAATACTCATTTAATTTGTGAAGTATGTCGGTACTCTAAATCTGCAGACAATCTGTCTGGCATTCAGCTGCTTGAGGTACTGTAAATATGTAGAAAAGAAAAACTCTGCTGTAAAGAATTTAAAATGCTCAAGTCTTGAAGTGTTAAAATAGCAGGTCTGTGCACAATGTGCAGCATTACATTAGCCTCTTAATTGCAGTACTTTTTTTGTTCATAGCTAGTCATTTCGAGCACTTACACCCTTCTGGGAAAAAAATCAAGTCTCAGGGACTGCAATTCCCACATTAATAACTAAGTAATGAACCCCTTATTCCCCCTCTCAAATCTGTATTTTATTAAGTTATACTTGAGAAATACCAAAATTCCACATTTCCACAATAGAATTAAGATTTCATTTTTACACTGAGATTTAGTTATATAGGCAGACTTAACCTGAAGCAATACTTCTATGTGTCCACCAGCAGCTCTTACTGGAAGCTGAGCTTTTTGCCTATGGAAGCCCAATAGGAATTTTGTATTTCCAGATATGAATTAGTGTTCTTTGTTTTAATCTCTATTAAAAAATAGACAGTTAAAACCTGCAATCCTTAAAGCATCTTCAAAACCCCTAAACAGCAGAACAGAAGATATACATTCCTTCAGTGAGTTATATGCTTGTAATCTATTTCAGAAAAGTAGTTGCTTTTGTTTCTGACAATGTGAATTTAATTAAGAATTAGTAAGTTTAAAGTAGATGTAATTACAGTTATAAAATTAGAAATCATATAAAAATATTTATTAGAACTGATTTGATGTGCACATGGTAGTACTTACTGGTGTAGCAGACATAATATACTGCATGCTTACGCTGGTCTTGGCTATACAAATGTGCAAAGGCAAAGTGTTAAATATTTTCAAGGTCCTAGAGCTACCACAGCTGAACTGTTTCACTAAAAGATAAAGAAGGGTAGTAGTGAGTTCACAGTGGGGGTTTCTGGAAGTTAATTAGTACACATGGTTGTAAGAAACTGAAATTTATTCTTAGTATGTTTAAAATATGTAGCATTGTAATCTGTTTATGCTGTCCTCATATGTTCTGTAACTTAAAATTTCTGTGGAGTTTTTCATGCCTATCTGTTAATATACAAAAGCTGTAATTATGCACAGCACTGAGGGCATCAAAATTGGGAAATCGTGACAGAGCATTTCTGTAACAACACTGACTAGTTGTTCTTTAAATATTCATTATGAACAGTTTTAAAAATTATTTTCTCAGCAGAACTGTCCTAAACATTATTTCATTAGATATTTTCAGTAGGTGGTTGCAAAGAATGAATAGCTGTTAATATTTATTGGGGAGCAGGAACCATATGCCATCTTTTGCAGTGTTGCTATAAGACCTTTCTGATTTTAAATTAGATGAAAGGTTAAATTTTTGACTGTTCGTTATTTATTACTGTCCATTTACCCTCTGGGCCTGTTTGTTTCTGTGAAGGTATATGCATTTGATAGGATTTGGTGTAGAACTTACATGGGTTTCTTTTTTTCTTTTTCCCTTTGTTTTTTTCCTCCAATGATTTTGCGCAGCAGCTTCTGAGATCTTCCAAACCACAAGTTGAGGGAAGCTATTTTAAATAATTGCTTCATATAGATTTCCTTTATTTTACCCATTTGAACCAATAGTCATCAGCTAGGTCACAAAACTTTTCACAAGGCAACATTTTCGTAAGTGTGGGTGCTGAAGTTGGTGGTCGAGGTAAACAATTTTATTGTCGAAACCTCCTAATAACATATATAATAATGTGTGTGTTTTATTTTAACAGTTTTACTTTTAGATACAGGAAGCTGCTGACATTTACTTAAAGCTCCTTACCCTTCCTCCTCTCAGTCCTCCTGCTGTTGTTTCCTTGCAGGTGAAAGGCCTTTCAAGTGCAGCGAGTGTGGGAAGGCCTTTAACCAGAAGGGGGCTCTGCAGACCCACATGATCAAGCACACGGGGGAGAAGCCCCACGCCTGTGCCTTTTGTCCCGCCGCCTTTTCCCAGAAAGGCAACCTGCAGTCACACATACAGCGAGTTCACTCTGAGGTAAATGCAATTATTCATCGAGTCCTGAGTGCTAACATGCATCTTAACTCAGTTTTGCTATTCTCATGTGCTCCAGCCAGTGTAGATTTACTGCTGTAGTGTAGATTCTGGTTTGCTGCTTTTACCTGTGAGCTTTCCTTAGCCTGGTCTGAACAAATGTATGCTTAGGAGAAGAAGCAAAACCGTCATTTGCCAGCATCTCTTCAATACATGGGTAGATTAATAAATAGTGGGGTTAGGTGTACAAAAATGTACCTATGTGAGTCCTGGGAGAACAAGGGCTAAAATCAGGTGAAAGTAAGCCAAAAGCAGCCAAGCAGAAAATGGTGAAAAATGTCAAGGACAAACAGCAACTCACTAATTCCATTGTAAAACATATTTGTCATTTGTCTTTGAAGTATATGTTTTGCAGCCTTTTACAGAGGTTTTTTTGGTTACAGGTAGAAGGAAATTCCAGAATAAGATTTAAAAAAATTGTTTCAGACCTCTTTATGTCTGGTTTTTTTTTTCTTCTTTTTGACAGTTTTTAAGATTCAAAAGGTGTTGCTGGGAAAAGTAATAGAATCTTCTGAGCAACATGAGCTGTGCAACTTTGTTCAGTAATTTCCTTGCAGACTTTAGTGATTTGTGGTTGGAAATACCCATAGAAAGAGACCTAGTTTTGTTTTGGAACTTGTGAAATGCTAGAGGTAGCACTTTTTGCTTCTTTTTTCTCCTGTGTGCAGAATATCTTCTTTGTTCTCACTCTTCCCCTAACTCTGAGATTCGCATTCTTGTTTTCCGTTTTTGTATTACAATGGTATATATTACTAAGTATCCTTTTAGAATGTTAGTTTCTTAGTTTTAGGATATGCTTTAGTATGTGGATATGTCTTAATAGTTTGTAATACACTTAATTATGTGAAATCATATAACTTGAGTACTGTGTCCAGTTTGGGTCACTCAGTTGAGGAAAGACGTTGAGGTGCTGGAGCAGGTCCAGAGAAGGGCAGTGAAGCTGGTGAAGGGTCTGGAGCACAGATTCTTTGAGGAGCGGCTGAAGCAGCTGGGGATGTTTAGCCTGGAGAAAAGGAGGCTCAGGGGAGATCTTGTCGAGATCTTACTGCTCTTTACAACTGCCTGAAAGCAGGCTGTGGTCAGGTGGGAGTCGACATCTTCTCCCAGACAACCAGCAACAGGACAAGAGGGCACAGTCTTAAGCTGCACCAGGGGAGGTTTAGGTTGGACATCAGGAGGAATTCCTTCACAGAAAGGGCAATTAGACATTGGAATGGACTGCCCAGGTGGAGCGGAGTCACCGTCCCTGGAGTTATTTAAGGAAAGACTGGACTTGGCACTCAGTGCAATGGTCTAATTGACGTGGTGGTGTTTGGTCATAGGTTGGACTTGAGGACCTCAGAGGTGTTTTCCAACCTAATTGATTCTGTGATTCTCTGACTTGGTGTGACTAGTCATCCTCAAGGTTAACAGCTCTCTATATGTGATAGCTTTTGCTACATAAAAAAATGCACCAACATTGATTTAATAATTTAAATTGGTATTTTTCAGTGTTAGTTAGGATGCAGTAAAAAATATTTTTCACTTTTTTCTCTGTTACTCTGTTTTTCTGTAAGAAAGAAACAAGCTGTGGCATACAGAACTTTAGATAAATGCTACCTCTTGATCACATTCTGTGCTGTGTTTTGCAGTCCTGAGCCTACATTTGAGTTACTGCTTTGGAGAATTTATTGATTTTTCTTTTCTTTCTTGCTGTTGCTGTGTTTTCTTCAAGCCTGCATGGAACTCTATGAATTCTTTGTTTTATCCTGAGACAGTTACAAAATAACATTGCAGCTGATAATGAATTACAGGCTGATCCTCACTTCCTAAAGCACTGTTTAGTTGTAGCATATTTTATTACTTAATACCTCTTTTTGAAAGTTTTGTTGGCAGTTTAATGTCACAAAATACTAAATACCAGTACTATGTTGCATGTTCTGCAGTATGTTTTGTTTTGAATACCTTGTTGCTCCCTGCACATTGCAAGTACTACAGTGGATGTTATTGCTGTGTGATGGACTGAGGAGGGCCGGTGAGGATGTTTGGAATCTGCAGATTTAGCTGCTTTAATTACCTTACCCCATTGGTGTGAAAGTCTCAAACAAGTGGCTGCTGATCACTTTCTCATTCTGTGTGTTCAAATTCAGTTCAGACTAGACATTAAAATTCCCTGCCCTTTACAGTGTTGGTTTTGCCGGCATTTTTTTATCTCATACTTCCAAACTTCCTTTTGTATTATTTATGATGCTTTATCTTCAGCCACATCTTATTTGATAAAGTTGCATTTCAGTGTCGCTTTTAAGTGGGGAATGGTAGGAGATTGTAAAGAGAGAAAAGTCTGAGGCCTTGTTTGCCAGAGGACATTTGTTTTGCTGTCTGGTGCTTCACAATGTTGAGAAATGGTAGTAAGCAATTATAGTTATGCACGTAGATTATAGTTCATTTATATCCAGGAGGTACCAGCCTGATTCCATAAATGGATATTGGCAACTTGAAAAAACAAAACCATTTTAGCTCTCATAATCCCATAGTATAGTGATTTATGTAGTACTTGTTATATAGAAAAATAATGAGAAACATAATATTTGGTAGATGTAGGGAAAATTTACTTAATTTTTTTTTTTTAAGGTGAAGAATGGCCCTACATACAACTGTACAGAATGTAGTTGTGTCTTCAAAAGCTTGGGTAGTTTAAATACACATATCAGCAAGATGCACATGGGTGGTCCACAGAATTCTGCAAGTGCTTCAACAGATGTATCTCATGTTACAGCGGTAAGCTTTGCTTGGTATATTGTGGAAATGCCTTTGAGAGTTTAATTAGGTCTATGTCTTAATTACAGTAATTCTTCAGATAGGTTAGCACTTCTAGCCCTGTAGCTGTCTTTTGTCTTTTTCAAGTTTTGTATGATTTTTGGTATTAATTTGCAGGATTAAAAATTGAGAAAATGTAAATTGGCCAGCTATATGCAAAAAAGTATTTACAATTCGAGGGTTTGGTTGAAAATTCTACAACTAAGTAAAGTATAATTCTTGTTCTTATGGATTATGTTAGCCTCCTCTGATAAAATAAAAATGATGGGGAAACAATGTATTAGTTTCAATTCATTTTCAGAAATTGTTTCTATAATTCTAGTCCATATAAACACATAGTGGATTCTTCTGTGTGTATCTGGTAACTTGTTTTAAATGTTAGCTTCTTATTTGGCAGATTATAAAGGAAAAAACATAGCTTTATTGGAAGCAGTGAATGTTTTTTTTTTTCTTTACCAAGATACAAAAAAGAGCTAAAATTCAGAAAATGCCTCTGGTTTCGTAAGACTACTGTATTTTTTGAGCCACTGCATACTTACTTTATCATAGTACGCTTCTTTTTTTTTTGATTAGAGCTACCTTTTCTACCTTTACTCCACTCTGTTTTGCCTAATCTCCAGCTCATGCTTTAACGTTCAATGGGTGATGAGTAATACCAGACTTTGAAAGAGGAGGGTTAAAATTTGAAGTCTGAACTTCATTTTGCAGCTGTGTCTTGTTAAAAAAACTGTCTAGTAATGTTGTTTGGAAAAGCTTTTTCGTTAGATTTTCTAAAGCTGTTTTATAGGGCAGATGCTATTTGTTTCTCCGTGTTAATTCATAAAAAGGAAGACTAATGTGTCTTTCTTGTTTGCAAGTACATATATTCTCTATGCCTTTTTTTACATTTCTACATTCTCAAGCCTAATCTTGAAAGCAGGATGGAAAAGAATTCCTTCATACTACCTCATGTTTGTTTTCCCTGGCCAACTCTGTTTTTATTTTTTTGGTTTGCTTAAATATTTTGGATTTGCTTAGCATATTCATATTACAGCAGTGTGGTATTACCTCTGTTTGCATGAATACTTCGCTGCTTGCATGCAAGAGGGGAATAGCAAGAAATGCCATACAATAGTCTAAGCAAAGAGAGAGAAGGGAGAAAAACATTCTTTCTAAAATTAGATGCCAAGAAATTTAGCAAGGAGGAGCAGAGATAAAAAATGACATGTCAATTGCATATTAGAGAGGATTATGCTTTTTATTTTTAATTTTATATCTGAACCTGCGTATTTAATTATTCTTATTTTTTTATTGCTGTGGAAACTTAGTACATTATTAAATTAGCGCTAGCATTCTTAGATTAGAACTTTCCTTCATTCTGCTCAAAACTTGCAGAGCGGCTTTAACAACAAATCTCCAGTATCATGATTCTATTCTGAAGTTTGCAATCAGTCTCTGTCATCCCCTGTTACATACCTGGGGATAAGCAGTGATGTCCTTATTAAGTGCCCATTCCAAAAGCTGAAGTTTCCTGAAGTGCTGTGCTACCAAAGAATGCACTCTTGTGTGGTACATGAGTACATCTTTTAAATTATAGTGACTGTAAGGCTGTCATTTTGCTGTCATTTGCTGCATTAGTATTTATAGCTAAGGTGATTTTGTGTACTTTCGTTTCTCTCACATAGTCTGATTTTTCTGTGCTACTTCTCTGCATTGTATCAGTCATGTTTTTCTTCTTTTTGACAAAGGTTTAAAATGTTTTAATTTCTTTGTAGGACTCTGTCACCCAGCCTTTAACAACATCCCCTGCTAATCTTTTGCAACCTGTTGATAACAAATGGAAGAATGTAAGTGTGAAGTTTTTGTTGTATTTTTGTGTCAAGACTCTAAGTAGGAGAAACTTCACCTAATTTTGTGAATTTTCATTTAACTGGTGAAAAAGGATATGCTGAGATACTTTGTGATAAGTTGGATCAGCTGATATGTGAAGGGAAGCTCCTTGGTGAATGCAGCTGGTTATTTAGAGGTGGAACAGGTCTTGAATGGATTCTATTGCCTCATTTGTTTACACAGTCATAATTTTGCATGTAAGTCTGTTCAACAGCTCTTCAAAATGGAGGTAAATACTCTTCTGTATAAAAAGATCAGAGAGTATCAGATTCATAAAAATACTGGATTGCCCTACCCCTCTGCCTTCACTTTGCAGGGATTGCCATGGTTTGGTTGGAGAGGGAAGTAGCTGTGTTCATACTGGTTGAGTTGGTTGGAATTTAGGCAGCAGAGGAACCATGGAGCTCAGGAGGAGCTGTGGAGCTGGGGAAGGATGATGCAGGGCTGACTTTCTGGAACTCCGTAGCGAACAGTTGTGATGTGCAGGAAGGCCTGTATGTGCCAGTCCCCCCAAGAATGCCAGCATGTTTCGTCACAGCCATACAGCGTCTTGTTTGTCAGCCATAGGTTGCAGCATGGTATTTTAGGGACAGACCATAGACCATCTTCCCAACTTCAGCTACTGATTATTTCCTCATGTACTCAAATCCACAAAACCAAGAACTGGGAAATGTGGCAGTATTGCTTTTAAGTCACCATAAACAGCCTGTTCACTGTAGGCAGGGCAGAACAGGTGGAGGGGTGTCACTGAATGTGTGTAATAGAAGGGTTAGAATGCTTGAAAGTCACAGTTGGCGATGGAACAGTTGAGCACCTGGATAAGAATCAATGGGCAAGCAAATCATGTAGATACCATTGTGGGAGTCTGCTGTAGACCTTCCAGCCAGGATGGTGACATTGATGAATTATTCTTTGAGGAACTAAGGGACACCTCTGAGTCAACTGCCTTTGTCCTTAAGGAAGGCTTCCACTTGCCAGAAATTAACTGGGAGCATCACACAGCTGGTACAACCTGGGCCAGAAGATTGCTAAAAAACCTGGATGACAACTTTATGGTACAGGTCCTAAGGGAGCAGACTCAGAAAGATACCCTCCTTGATCTGCTGCTTGTCAGCAGAGAAGATCTCATAAGCAAAGTGGAGATTGGCAGCCATCTTGGCCACAGGGACCATGAAGCGATTGAGTTTAAAATCTCTGTTGACAGGAGGAAAAGTGCCAGCAAAACCTCAGCTCTGGATGTGAGGAGAGCAGACTTCAGGCTGCTCAGGGAGCTAGTGAATAAGGACCCCTGGGAGAATGTTTTTGCAGGTGCTGGGGAATGTTGGTGTGGTCACTTTTTAAACGTCACCTTCTGAGGGCGCAGGAACAGTCAGTGCCCAAATGTAACAAGTCAAGCAGGCGAGGCAGAAGGCCAGCTTGGCTGAGCAGAGATCTCTTCTTGGAAATAAGACAGAAAAGGAAGGTGTATGCCCTGTTGAAGCAAGGGCAGGTGACACGGGAGGAATACAGAGATACTGCTTGTTGCTGTAGGAGAAAATCCGTGTGGCCAAAGCTCAACTGGAGTTGAAGCTGTCCAGAACTGTGGGGGACAATGAAGAGTTTTTTCAAATGTATTAATGGCAGTAGACAGTGTAAAAATAATATTGGCCCATTACAGGATGAGGATGGTCAGCTCACAAATAGGGACAGAGACTTGGTCTGTTCAGCCTAGAGAAGACTTAGACCACGTTGCAGTCTATAACTTCCTCATGAGGGGAAGAAAAGGGACAGATGCTGATCTCTGCTCTATGGTGACCGTAGACAGTGTAAAAATAATATTGGCCCATTACAGGATGAGGATGGTCAGCTCACAAATAGGGACAGAGACTTGGTCTGTTCAGCCTAGAGAAGACTTAGACCACGTTGCAGTCTATAACTTCCTCATGAGGGGAAGAAAAGGGACAGATGCTGATCTCTGCTCTATGGTGACCAGGGACAGGACCCAAGGGTCCAAGGCCTGAAGTTTTGTCAGGGTAGGTTTAGGTCAGATATTAGGAAAAGGTTCTTCACCCAGAGGGTGGTTGTGCACTGGAACAGGCTCCCCAGGGAAGTGATCACAGCACCAAAACTGACAGAGTTCAAGAACATCTGGACAGTGCTCTCAGGCACATGGTGTGACTCTTGTGCATGGTCCTGTGCAGGGCCAGGAGTTGGACTTGATGATCCTTGTGGATCCCTTCCAATTCAGAATATTCTATGATAATGTGATGAAGAGTGCCAGGTTTTTTCTAGTGAGAGGTATGAGTTGGAAGCAATGGATGCCATTGCCTTCTGCTCCCAGAATAGCCAAAAACTGCCGGGCAGTTTTCCAGCCACTCTGCCCCCGGCCTGTAGCGCTGCCTGGGTTTTTTGTGACCCAAGGGCAGGACTCAGCACTTGGCCTTGTTAAACTTCACTCAGCTGCCTATCGATCAGGTCTGTCCAGATCCAGGGTTGTATATCGTGTGTGTTCCATTCTGGCAATTTTTAGGGTTTTTTCAGTTGTCTGTTTATAGTGTTCACTACTTATGAACTGTTTTCAATGATACAGGAGGAATCAGAGCCATCAGAATCCTTAAAATATGCTATGGTGTGTTTATTAGTGAAGAGATTCAAGGTGCATTAGGTGCCTTGCCCATCAGATGAAATACTTAGTGGTGATTTCATCTTCTGTTTTGAAGAAGAGGGAAAAGTCTGTCCTCTTTAGAGAAGAGGAAAAAAAGGTTGAGGGTCAAAGCTAGGCAAATTGGCACTTGGAAGTAAAGTATGAAATTTTAGTGAAGATAATTTACTCTTGGAGCCACGTATTGAAGTTGGATGGCAACAGAAAAAATTAACCACAATAAACTACTTGATTTAAGGAACTGCTCTAATTTTTTACAGTTACTATGACTTGAAGGGGTAATTCACTCAGAGCAGTCACACTGTCTGTGTTGCACAGCAGATCAAACAAACCAAGGTTCATCACAAGGTCCACTGTTCCAATTGAACAACAGTGGAATTATGAAGCAGTAATGAAACACTTCATTCTCCATGTTAGCTTTAAAATCGGATAGTCAAATGAGACCTAGAAAGAGACCTCTGGAACTTTTCATAATTAACAACAAATCTTAAGAGTAATGGTAACAAACTTCATATATGTGCATGTGTGTACCTTATTGTTCAAATAAAGATAACCTTGAGACTGTATATAAACTGCTGTATAATACACAGAACACACTGGCTAAATGCATGTATTGCTGTAATTTTCATATCAAAGATGATGTAGAGAAGTTCCTTCATTAACAATTAATTTTTCTCTTGCTAAAGTGTGGGAGAATTTTATACACTTTTAGTGTAGGCATCCTGCTCTACATAAAAGCTTCCCTACATTCTGTTTCCAGAAAAGAAATTATCTCTATAAAGAGCTGTTACACTCTTCAGCAAATTGCTTTGCTTCAGTTCCTGTTTATTGCAATGAGAATGGCATATAATGTGTTATCCATACTGAGATGTTTATATCACTTTTCCTAAATTGGAATCTGAAGAGAATGGAGCCTTTTTGTGTCTCACTGGTGAGGTGAAAAAAAAGCTTAATGGTTAAATCAGCAAAGTAACAAGTGATATTCTCACATGCATGCAAGAGAAACAAGATAAGGATTTGTTTTATATCATCTCATGAGAAGGCATTAAGAATACTTCATCAAATTTACAGGACATAATCTGAGTAATGCTAACGTTTCTTAATATAATTCTTTGTAACCATCCAGTGACTGTCAACTGTTTAGTGTAAAGTGTCAGCATAAAGAAAATCTCAGTGAAGTTTTCAGATTATAAAGAAACAGTACACATGTGAAGCCTAAGATTACTCTTTGCTAAAAATGATCTGATAGAAGATAGCCTTTTATATCTGTGTGTGGTTGCACATGCACCTCAAAGTGCATTTTTTTAGGTGCATTATTTTAGGGAACAGAAGTGGATATTAGAAGCAAATAACCAGTGTGTTCCAGGATACCCAGCTATGGGGCTAACCATTGTATAAATATATATTTCTCTTTTCTGCAGTAAAGCAAATTGTTGAAAGCAGTTGTTTCAGTAATGGTATACTGATGCAGTCTATTTGTTACAAGAAGAGAAGTTTATAAATGTAGGCAGACGGGAGTCTTTATTTCTGATTCTAAAAATAAATACCAAGGCTCTTTATCACTTTTTTCCTTCATATTTGTTACTAAGGTAGTCTAAAATACAATTCCAAATTAAAGATTGAGAAATTAGATTTTTACACTTCAAGATTTTTAGTATTTTGATGGAGCTTGATGTGTATTTAAATGAGCTTCCTCTAAAGCTAAGTGGTTTCAAACTTTCCAAATTGAAGGGGTTTTGATACAGCAACACATGTAATTTACTAAAAAAAAATTCCAAGTAATGGAAAGTTGTTTTTTCCAAAGGACCTGCTTGAGATAAATGTGAACTGTAAAAAGATAGCCATGTCAGTTTATTTCTTTTGGGAATTACTTTTTATGCGGCCTTTACATGTGGAGTTTTATAGCTGATCCCTGTGTTTTCTGAATTGGTTGAAGATTCCATCGTTAACAATAAATTTAATTCAAGCTGTAAGCTTAAAATTTCAAGCTTGGGAAGAACTGGAAAAAAAGGGATATACAAAAGCAATCCTATAATGGAGTGAGCAAACTTTGAATGAGGCTCTGTATAATCATTATGTCTTATACAAGTAGCTGTCCTTGTAGTGGACAGTTAACAGACATTTCAGGTAGGGGAGTGGGACAGGTGAGTTCATAATACATACTGTGGATCTTCCTCGACAAATGTACTGCTGTGTATTTCAGGCCACACATTTTCGGTCTCCACTTCTTCAGCAGACAGAAAACCAGGTGTCTCCAGCTGCTGCTCATCAGGGTCAGCAGACTGTCACTGATGTCATTCAGCAGCTCCTTGAGTTATCAGAACCAGGTCCTGTAGAAAATAACCAGCCTCAGCAACCTGGTCAACAGCTCAACATTGCAGTGGGGATCAGTAGAGATATTTTGCAGGTAAGAGCTCTGTGTGAGAACAGCTTTAAATTTCAGTGGTTCCTTTCTCATTCTTTCTTATATTTTAATGAAATTCGTTCTCAGTATTTTCAAGTAAGGCATTCCTTATGGATTTCTAAACAATGTATCAGTCAAGAAAGAATTGTGAAGATTTTTTGAACTGGTATGGACTGCACCAATATATCTTTTGTGTAATAATGCAAAAGAAAGGCTATAAATACTGATTATATGGCTTTAAGTGTACACCCGTGTATGTGGATATTTTTATTGATACCTTTAGCTTTTTTTTTTTCCAGTTGCCTAGAAGCAGCTTGTAGTGTGTCCTTAGGTTATGTGTTGTGATAAGAAATGAGGTGGAGTCCCCAGGCAGGTGCAAAAGGGAGCCACTTTGTTGCAAAGACCCGGCCCTTTTAAGCAGTCAGCCATTTACCAGTTTACACAGTGTTAAAGCATAACAAACACAATTCAACCAACCACCACACACCACGATGTGAGCACTCAGCAGTCACACAGCATGTTTTTCTACCCCTAATTCAGCTGTGTCTCTTTCCCACAGTCCTTCTCTACTTAGCCGAAGTAACAGGCCTGAGCCATTATTTTACAAAGCCTTTCCTTTACAAGGCTTTACTTATCAGTAAAGTTTTGCAGTGCTTAAAACACGATATCATTGAAGAGGGGAAAAATATTTTTATCTGGTTAAAAAATGAGAATGTATATGTGGCCTTTACCCTGTTCGAATTAGTAAGGGCTTTCTAAATATTTCCTATTTGTGCAAGAAATTTTTTTCCGAGGTCAACCAGTGTTTTTCCTAAAAAACTTAGTATATTTTGTCCTTGATAATGGCAGAAGGAGACGCAGTGTAACAGAAGAAATGTAGGGTGGTGAATTACTGTCTGTTCTGCAGCCTGCACCACATAAAGGCACAAACAGGATGGAACAGGGCAGAGAATAATATTCTTCAGTGTTAATGGTAGCCTGCTAACCTGTAAGGTACCTTTTCATCTCTAGACTTCTAAGTACCATTTAAATTTGGTTTTGGAAGACCCAAATGTTATATGTAGCTATGTGCAGGTTCACCCTGTTACCTGTGCTGAGTTCTCGATTGTCCAGAATGTGAGGAGGAAGAGCAAAAGTAACAAGATAAATAACTATTATCCTGATAGCTATTAAAAAAAAAAAAGTTGTTATTTTCTGAAAGGCAGCTGTTAGCAAATGTGTAAGTGCAGAAAATCCTTCCTAGAATTTCACAGACAATCAGAAATCAATGCTGTGCAATAATGTGTTTGCAGGTTTGAAATATAGCTGAAATTCTGTGAGAATGAGACATTTAATTCCTCTAATTATATTTGCATTGTATCTTCTAAGTACTCATGTGAGAAAAGTTGGAGTAACTGTGGAATTTTTCTTTCTTAATCTAGAAATTTTTTTGTTCTTTTTTTAGCAAGCATTAGAGAACAGCGGGTTGTCATCAATTCCTGTCTCTGCACATTCTACTGACTGCAGCCAGGCCAAGGCTTCTGGGGCCCAGGATCAGAACCCAGATGTCCCGAGCCTCTCAAATCATCAGGCTGATTCTAATAGTGCTGAACAAGATAAGGAGCAGGAGAGTACAGATAAACTAGATAAAAAAGAAAAAAAGTTCATTAAGAAAAAATCACCGTTTTTGCCTGGTAATGTTGCCACTGCTTTCTACTTCTTGTGCTGTAAAGAGTGTAGTAATTGTGGGTGTGTTTATGGCTTTATAAAGGGATTTCCCGAAATGTATTGTGGATTAGTTATGAACAGTATTTGCTCTTACCTAAAACACAGTGTAAGGTATGATCAATAATATTTATCATTTTCATTATAAAATACATTTTCATTAAAAAAAAACATGCCAGGATGGCATGAAGTGAAATTACACTTCTAAATCTTTTGGATTAGATCTGTGGAGTTATAGGAAAAGGACAAAAAAAGTATGTGAATCTATTTTCCTCTCCCAGCATCCTTCTCTGACAAGGACTGGGTTTTCATTGTGTGTCCCAGAGCAGAGAGTTCTTGCAAGGGCTGTTCTTCCCCTCTGGAAGTGAGGCCTCACAGAGGCATAAGGGCAGGACTGCACATCTTCACTGATCCCTTGTAGGGAAGGATGAAGGCTGGCATTATGGATAATACTTCATGTCATCTGTCTCTGGAATCACAGTACTGATACAATATTGTCACCATAAATACATGTTGTTATTCTACCTTTGTACTGTATTGTGTATATGTGAGCCCGCATTTTGTCTCTGTGTGCTTAAATGCAACTTCAGTTTCAAGGTTGCTTGAGCTTTATGGCTGCTAGAAGTTGTTTGTTCCAAGTAAAGCCTTCATGCTTTAGTGGCCAGCCTGGTATGTACAGTGCTATAATGCAGCCTTTGATCTTTTCTGTAGTATTTTCATTGGTACATTGATGTTGCTTTTACTTTTGCAAGGGATGGAGAAATTGATCCAAAGTAAAAACTTGTCTTCTTCAGTATAGCTATGATAAAAATTAACTTCTTCCTCTGATAATAATTATTCTGTTATTGTGTTTAACAGTAACAACTGTAACAACCCTCTAGCTGTGACTACAAATAAAAATAAAAGATCACTGCTGTACAGACAAACACAACCACTTTTGGTTTTTGATAAAGTAACATGACCTCAGTGTGTTGACAGGAAAATAAACCACTATGTGGACCAATTTAAATGAGCAGACAATCTGATATTGAACAACATATATGAATAAAAACTCTGATAAGATTTAGAAGGGGTTCCTTGCTTTTTTTGTTGAGAAAAAACATGTTGCCTTAAGACAGACCTTAGTGTTCTTGGATCATAAAACAAATTTTTTTGTAAAAAAAGTAGCCCTTAAATTCTAAAAATATCAGAAGGACGTGTGCAGTTCTTCTTCCTTTACAAGTTTACAAAATGTAGTTTAGGTCTGAACTTGCAAAAGACAGGGTCAAGCAAAGTATTTCCTCCAGTTAGATATGTGTTTAGTAGGTAAAATAATTTGGTGTGGTTGTAGTTAAGGATTTATAGTCATTGTTGGATAATTTTGTGTTAGAGATGTTATTTATAAGTTAACTGTTATATTATATTGCATTACAGCTGCATTCTACATTTCTAAGTGGCGTAGAAATTGTGTTGTTTGAATTTCAACAGGATTCTCTTGGGGGTTGGTTTTGTCATTTCAGCCCATCACCATTTTCATGAAGTAGAATATATCTGATAGAGAAGTTAATCTTCTATGAAGTGTGTTGTGATGGCATCTATTTCACAAAGTGTTTTTTGTTGTCTGATTGCTTTGTACAATAACGTCAATGTAGTGGGATTTTCCAAGAATTGTTAAAAGGTTTAGGGAGCATTCATTTTGATATTCCTTGTTTTAGGTTCTATACGTGAAGAAAATGGAATAAGGTGGCATGTTTGTCCATACTGCTCTAAAGAATTTAAAAAACCAAGCGATTTAGTGCGCCACATTCGCATTCACACCCACGAGAAGCCATTCAAGTGTCCCCAGTGCTTCCGCGCCTTTGCCGTGAAGAGTACTCTAACAGCACACATAAAAACACACACTGGCATTAAAGCTTTCAAGTGCCAATTTTGTATGAAAAGCTTTTCCACCTCAGGGAGTTTAAAAGTTCACATTCGCCTGCATACAGGTAAGGCCTTGAAATCACTTTGTGTATTCTATGATGTGGGTGAGACCTTGAATGAGAAGAGACTGTGAAATGTGTAAGTTGTAGACATGTCTGTCATGTCACTGTTAATATCTATCAGAGAAGGAATCATTTTAGTGTTGTACATGATGAGTGTAATTTTTTTGTCATAACTTTCTAGTGTTTCACGGCTTTGAAACTTTGGGCTCTTACAAAAAACATGGATATTTAATTTTCTGATGATGAGTCAGCTGTTATTCCTTTTTAATATCACTATTCTGAATGTATTTAACTGTGCTTTCTAAAGAGCAATACTCTTAAAATTTGAGTTCTGATTTTATTTATCCCCAGTCATCTTTAATATTTACTCTGCATCTTCCCTCCCTTTCCCCACACTTTTTGGTAATTTCACTGTAACATTTAGGACTGGTTACTTCCCATTTTATGTTCTACATTACAGTGTTGTTTCATGTTTTCACCATCTTACCTGTTTTCAGCATCTTACACTCCGTATCCTAAAACTCCTCTGATCATATGGTCCTTGTTTACATAATACATGATATCTTCAACACCTCTTTTTATGTGATTGAACTATCCTTTCCATAGAGAAAAATGATTTTTTTGCTTTTGGTAGGCTACCTGGTTGTTTTCCAATTTCTTTCTTTGTCCATGCAGGTAAATAGAGTTTCAGTAAGATAAATGTGCTGCTCTTTCCTTTCATTCCTGATTATGTAATTACCTTCTGCAAAAGTATCATTCATTGGCTTAGGTGCATTTGGTATCCCAGGTGTTTTATAGTTTGATGTGTTTTATCTATGAAATATCAATGTTGGATTCATCTGCAGAAAGTCTTTCACTTTTTTTTTTGTAAACTTGTAAACCAGTATTTTTTTCTGTTAGTTTAATGTCAGGCTTTCTTTATACAAGAATTCAGATTAATTCAGAGTGGCAGAAGCACTAGGTGGCTTAGAAAATAGGTAGTCCAGTGTTTATGGAACTGCTCTTTAGTTTCGTTTAATGTTTTAGTTATTACATTGTGAAGAGTGGTTCATTCTTCTACATTTTTTCTGCCAGTGATTGACCTTGATAAAAGCTTTCTTCATAATACCCAGTCACGTTTCCTAGCCTTCTAAGTTCAAGATTTCCCCTTGAACAAAACCAGAAAGTTGTTCAGCTTTGCCTGTCTCTAACTTACCAAGTTCTCTAGGAAATCTCTCCCAAGGAGATGTTTCTACTGGATTTTGCATTACAAAAGTCTTTCTTTGATACTTCTGTTGGCATGCTTTTTTGACTGCCATCAAACAGAGTTGATGTTTTCAGAGATGGATCTGTAATTTTTTTGACTTTGTCCCGTCACAGTTCCCTCTCTTTTATCCTATTATATAACAGATTTGTCTGTGTGTTTGCTGATGCCTTTTTCTCACAGTTTTTTAAAAATTTGTTTTGGAAGGACTTTAACCTGCCATGTGCAATTCTTAGGAGAGCTTCTGAAACACTTGAAAATTGCTGTCACTTTCTCATCATCCACTTTCTTGATAACAAACTTGATTCAAGGGATATGTTTCAATCCATTAGCAATTCAGCAGATTAGCTGTTACTTTGATTGGTTTTGTGGATCTGTCTTGAAAACCTGTGTAACAATAAACACCATGAGAGAAAGCAAAAAAAAAAAAAAAAAGTAGGAAAGAGAATCGGTATTCTAAAGCTACATTTCTAGGTTGATGGAAACAAAACTTTAAACTAATTTTTTTTAAATCTTTTGCAGGTGTTAGGCCTTTTGCTTGTCCTCACTGTGACAAGAAGTTTAGAACATCGGGCCATCGGAAAACTCACATCACTTCACATTTTAAACATACGGAACTAAGAAAGCTGCGACATCAACGTAAACCCGCAAAAGTTCGAGTAGGAAAGTCAAGTGGTCCAGTGCCAGACATTCCTTTGCAAGAGCCCATCCTCATAACTGATTTAGGTAAAGATTGAGTAAATCCATACTCTCTTGAAATTCAGATGTCAATGGAATATAAAGGTCACATTTAATCACGCAAAAGCATTCAGAGCTCACTCATCTTCAAAGATGCACTTTGAAATAAGTCATGAAAAACAAACTTCAGCAGAGTGCCATATTTTATAGTTTGCTTGCACTAGAATTAATAAGAAGAGGATTTTTTATTTACAGTGAAATTGTATAATCCGTACCAGTAAAAAAGGATGTGCATTTTTATATTAAGGAGTTTAATTTAGGTATTATTAGACTGTTGGTATAGAAGAGATGACAGTTCATGGCCTAGATTCTTCTTAAGATGATCATGTTTATTCAGATTACAGATATTAATGAGTCAGTGTGTTACATTGTTTTAAAGTATTTGTTATAATCGTGACCTCAGCTGAACTAGTGGTAATCATTAGTGGTCATATTTCAAAAAGGCAGCATAATTCTGGAACCTGCTTTGGAGAATTCATCCAGTTATTTTAATTCTGTTGTATAAATATTGTTGCAAGATTGTGTAAAATGACTTTTTGGAAGAAGTTGTACAGCCCAATCAAAAACAATATGTTGTTTTCCTGTAGAGGTCTATGTGGTGAGTGGGTGAGGTTTTTACTCTTTGTTGTTTGATTGAACAGTCTGCTAACCCCTGGCTTGTCTGCTGTGCAGTCATCTTTATGGTGGAATCTTATATTGGTAATACCTTTAGCTTACATCAATAAAATTTTTATCTCTCTTTAAAAATACTTTTGCTTTCACTGCATCCAGGAGTTACTGAAAGCAAGAGTAGGGGTTATTTTGGTATCACATAGAAGAAACTTAAATTTTTGGGGTACAAGCAAAACTTAGCTGACAGCTTCAGACAGATCACACAGTATTTCTTTTCTGAGTGAACCTCAGAAACAAGTATAATCCCATTTCTTGATTTTAAAGAAAAGCTCCACTTCAATACAATAAAGATCTGCGCACTTGAAATCCGATTGTTGGAAAAATATTAACAAGAAATACTATAGAAGTTGTTTCCTATGGATGCTGATAACATATGAATTCTGTTGATATTAGAATGTTCAATGTAAAAATAATTTCTACTGTTTATCAGGAAGGTGTTATGTTTTTTCAACCCCTTGGCAATACTTCCACATTTTTACTTCTTCCCCACCCCCGAAAAATAATCTTAGTTCTTTCAGAGGTGTCAAGAACCTAATAAAGTTACTCTGTAATAGTGTTAATCTTTGAGTGGCACTTCTATTGATATATATTTTGCTTTCTAAAATAGTCTTAATTTTTCTAAAAGCCTATGAAAAAAAGTCTGCAAATTGTTCTCTACCTGTTTCAATACTTTTCACAAAAGGCATATTAAATATTTGTCAAGTTGTATACCTGACACACATTGATTAAATATCATTTGCTAAGTTCAAGATTTCAAGAAGAAGATATTACTGGATCAGCAATGAATTCATAACTGCCAACCTTTTCTGAAGTTAGTGCTTGTTTTGGACAAGGATGCTACTGTAATGAGGTGGACCTGTCGATAAAAGAAGAACTTACCACTAAAATAGCATGTACAGTGTAATATCTATAATGCTAGATAGATGGATGCATAATTTTAAATAAGTGCTGAAAACATTTTCTTTATATTTTTGGATACTACAAGTTTAGTCATGCTTTCTTTTCAAATACTAGCTCTTCAGAGTACTGCAACTTTACCAATCAATTTTTCCTTTCTGTGTGTGTGTTTCTGTATGCAGGTCTTATCCAGCCAATCCCAAGGAATAGCCAGGTCTTCCAAAACTATTTTAACAGTAATTTTGTGAATAATGCAGAGAGACCATACAAATGTTATTATTGCCATCGAGCCTATAAAAAATCCTGTCATCTGAAACAACACATCAGGTAAAATAAACACAATAAAGGAAGGAAATGTATGTAAGAACAGATTTATGGAAAGGCATGAAATTTATGTAGTATTCACTGAAAAGACTTTTTTTTTTACCATCTCTTAAACAGTGAACCAGTGGTAATTGATTTTTTTTTTTTCTGGTAGAGTTGGAGGAGGCTTTGGACTAACTCATGCCTATGTGCAGTTCTAGCAGTACAAGTGGTTGTGTTCAATGTGCAGTTTAATTCACTGACACTTGGATTCTTTTTCCCTAAGCAGTGTGTAGAAAATAACAGGCATTGTTTGTGAATTCTTGTGGTAATTTTGTAATTGCATACTCCAGATCGCCTGCTTTGTACGTAACTCCTATTTTTTGAGAAGGAAATTTGCCTTTTGTTCTGGATAAAAAACCTAAAGAATTTGAGCTTGCATTGTAATCGAGTAAATGTTGTCGGGCTCATTTTGTTACTTGAAGCTCAGTTCAAGTTCCGTGTAGTCAGTGCTTGTTACAACCACAAAGTCATGGAGTCCTAGAAAAATTTAGCTGGTAGGAGAACCAGTGGAGGTAACTAATCCAATCTTGTTTTGAAAAGAAGAGTAGCTTCAAAGTTAGATGAGCTTTGCAGTTTTACAGGCAGTGAGGCTTAACATTTAGTCAGGTTATGAAACAGTGCTCTTTGACTTACAAACTAGAAATAATTAGAAGAGGAAATACAAAAAAACCACACCAAAGATGGTTATTGGAATCTAAGGGAAGAGTCCATACAAGCAGATGGCAATCTGCTTGTTTCTGCAATGTAAGCTCTGTACTGCTTTCTCACTTTTAATAGCTCAGTTCATGGTGAGTTCCTCATACTCTCTTTACAAATCAAGTTCTGTATTTTTAAGTTCTCAGACTGCTTTGAAACAGTTCTTGCATTTTGTATGCTGCCTTAACAGGAGGACAGGAAGCTTTACAATATCGCATCTTTTCTTTTGTAATATCCTACCTAGATTTCTTACTGTCTTCTGTAGACACATTCTAAATGGATTGATTTAAATGAAAATAATTTTGAATTATACTGAAAAGGCAAAAATATGATGTGGGTACCAATCACCTGCTGCTGTGCTTCTTTGCTTGATCCTTCAACATAGTACTGAGTGAAGCATGGCTTTGTTTAAGGTTTCATGGAGGAATCAGAAACTTTTTTCTTTTTACATTTTTCCTCTTTGTAAATTGGCATGGCTGTAACTAAATTGCTACGCTTGATACTTTTGTGGACAGTGTGTCCTCGCGGAGTAGTGCTGATCATTGCTTGCAAAGCTTGTTTCCCTCTCTGAAAAGGCGGGAAATTTGTAGCAGGGGGATTTTCAGTAGAGCAGGGACTGTGACTAGTGTGTCAAATTATCCTCCAGGCACACCAAGGAAGGTCAGGATACCCTAATGGTGATTTTTGTACTGTGTATTGGTAGCAAAACAATAATCTTAATATCTGTCGTATACTTTGTTATGGCATCTAATGTGGGGTCATAGGCTTTTAAGGCCCCTGTAATCATAGGCTGTCCCTAACTTTTCCTGATTTTGTTAAATCTTGCTTCTTTTATCTTCCATTACTTAGCATTCACACTGCCTTCCTTTTAGCTCTCTCCTGGGATGCTACAGTTGTAACCCTTACAATTATTGTTGCATTTCCTAACCTGTCCTTCCAGCTGTTTTGTATCTCAGTGTAGTCCTGAAGGGAAACTCCTCTAGCACTTCTGGAAGGACGGAAATAGCGAATGCTGTGTACTTTGATGACATAAGTGAGAGGCTTTCCCCACTTGAATATTTTTTTCACATGGCATTATTTGAGACAGGTTGTACTGTGCCTTGTTCAGGAGGTATTCAGGATGGACCGAGTTCTTTCCAAGAGTTTTGTTGTTAAGTGTAGTGGTAGTATGTATAAGGAGAACCATATCTTTTTTTCTCCTAACTTTTGTGGACAGTTTTTTAGCTGAATTGAGGAAAATACATGTGAGTGATAATATACTAGTCTGAAGAACTACTGTACCATCTGGAACGGAAAAATTAAACCCAAGTATTGTAATGGAGACAAAGTGTGACCAGAAAAGGAGATTGGACTGTAGAACATAATGAAAACTACTCAGATAGTATTGTTTTTAGTCCTGCCAGGTTGTTTGTAACTTAATAAAGTTTAATTTCTGGATTTCCTTAATTGAACCCTCTTCCTCAATTCTGCTCAGTTTAAAATTGAGTCCTTTAATAACTTTGTAAATCAAGCTGTTAAATCTGTTTTAACTTCTGCTTTCTCTTAAAAAGGTCACATACTGGTGAAAAGCCATTTAAGTGCTCTCAGTGTGGAAGAGGTTTTGTGTCAGCTGGAGTTCTGAAAGCACATATTAGAACACACACTGGATTGAAAGCTTTCAAGTGTGTTGTGTGCAACGGGGCCTTCACTACTGGTGGTAGCCTCAGGCGACACATGGGGATCCATAATGACCTTCGACCGTATATGTGTCCCTACTGTCAAAAAACATTCAAAACATCACTCAACTGTAAAAAACACATGAAGACTCACAGGTATGTTTGCAGTTTTTATATGAATCTTTCAAGGTAGTTGAGCAGCCATTCCTTAAAAGATACCTGGAAAGGCAGCTTTGCTCTCTAGCAAATGTATATATTTGAATAGGGATTTTTATTTATGGGTAGCAAACACTTAGGTACCTTTGCAGGTATAGTAAATTGTCGTGTATAGTAGAAATAAAAAATTGTTCACATAAATAGGATATATGTCCAACTGAAACCATAAAGACTTTCTCACCTTTCTTTGTAGATACGAACTTGCACAGCAACTTCAGCAGAATCAGCAGTCTTCTTCAATAGATGATTCTACAGTAGATCAGCAGAGCATTCATGTTTCTACACAAATGCAAGTGGAGATTCAAAGTGATGAGCTACAGCAGTCAGAAACTGTTGCAACGGATCAGCAGGCTATTTTAGAGTTAGATCAGCAGCCAGTAGTAGGCACAGAAGAAACAGCACTAGAACAAGAACTGGCTGATCAGCCTTTAGAGCAAGATGAGGGTGAGTATTTGAAATATGATAAGGTTTATAATGAGGTAAGTTTACAAGTTCTCAAGTAATTGTTTCTTGACAGGAACTAGAAAAATACATAGAGTAAAGGCTGCTTACCATATACTTGCAGTATATAGTACAATTTCATTCATTGATGTTTAGGTTTACTGTTAAAATATAAAAAGATCAGGATTTGCACCCTTTAGTTGTAACAAGCAAAACTACTAAACAAATATTCACAAAAATAATACATCCACAAAACCTTACTGTGTCAGTTCTCTTACTGCTAAAAGGCACTACTGTATAGTCTACTTAGAAGGTAGTATCTCTGTTTTTAGGTGAATGTTCCGGGTACTTATTCTGTTTGTAATAGTGGAGCAAAGTATTTTGGTTTTGCTTATTTGCTCTTTTTCATGGTGCAATGAGTTATGAAGTACAACAGGGGAATATAAATAGAATGTACTATAAACAGAGATTTAAATATCTGTTCAGCTAATAATTGTTTAGTTTATTTTTAATGCAGAAATTGAGTTGACTATAAAATATGGGAGTTTTGAAACAACTGATATATACAGTTAATTACATCTTTTTTCCTTGATATTTTCCTGTTTTCTTTCCCCCTTTCCCCTCTCCTTCCTTTCCCCATTTCAGATAGATTTGTGACATCCCAGCATGCTTTACAGGAAAACATCACTCAGTTTGAACAACAGACTATAACACAGCAGCCATTTGATCAACAGAGCTTATCACAAGGTTAGTAATAAATAAAGGAGGTAAAAAGTAATTTTTATAAATCTAGCTTTACAGCATAGCTATGATAAAACATTTCTAAAGTGAGCGTCTGTAGTCAAACTAACTGCAATGCAGAGGACTTGCAAAAAAATCATCATTTTGAAGCTATACTTGGTAGAATATTATGAATACTTCTTTTTTTTTCTTTTCTGAGCTGATGTCTAGTCATTACAGTATGGGGTTTATAGTCAAGCATTTCATATTCTTTCCTTGATTATGTTTGAAATTGCTGTGGCAGTAGGTAGTTTGCACAAGTTTCCCTCTCAATATATGTGCTCATAACCTGAGATTATCAGAAAGACATTCCTAAGATTTGAGTGAGTATTTACTGGGATTCATTTTGGAAAAAGACAGTGCAAAATATAGTCACATAAAAATCATACTTTCACCTATCCCCAGCAGTTTCCTTTTATATTTTATAGAGCAATGAAACTAGAAAATTAAGAGATTCTAGGCACTTGGAAACTACTTTTTTCTCTGTAAAATACAGAGAAGTATGTGTAGGCATGTGTAGCCTGCAAATAGTGAAGAAATTACTGTCTTTCTTTGCTTTTCACAGCTGGATTTCTTGAATTGTTTCATAGTATGAAGCTACTAAATTTGTTTGGGGTTTTGTGGCAAGGGGGCTGCTGCTGAGGTGGGGAGTGTTCAAGGGGTTTTCATTTGTTTTGGTTTGGAAGCATACATCACTGGCTGATTCCTTGATCTCCTTGTTTCTAACTGTAGGAAATAACTTTATGTAGCTGGTAACCAAGAATTGGTATTCTGTCTGCACAATCTTCTCTGTTCTTAGTTTCATTCCCTTTTAATTGTGTAGTATCATTTGTAAAAACTTAATTGACTGTGGTAAGTTGCATCACACTGTGAAGAAATAGCATAATTTGCCAATTTTAATTCTCTAGGTTGTGCTGCTTTACATGTAAAGAAAAGAAAATTAAAGTCTCCACCTTTATTAAACAAGACTAATCCAGATCCTCTTACAATATTATGGTTATTTTCATTGGTTGACTTTTACAGTTTTTCAAATGAATGAGAAGATGCTACAGAAAAAAAATGCAGCTTTTCGTTCTACATTATTCTGAAGAGTGGTGGTGGTTTTTGTTTGGTTTTTTTTTTAATGGCTCCTTGGAATTTGAAAACCCAATAAGTAACTCTTGTTTTGTTATCTTATTTAAACTTCAGTTTCTATGTATCTTCTGTATTATATGAATATTGACTGATTTCTTGGGGAGGGGAAAGACTCTTCTAGAACTCACAAAACAATTCTTTCATCATCAAAAATCTAGACTGATCATCAATACGTTGTAAAATTGGTTCAGAGAAACAGAACATTTGTGGTGTGGGCTTTTTAAAGTCTCATTTGTATAAGATGTCTCCTATTCTACTTGGAATCTCATCCACAGATTCCCAACTCTTTGAAGTTTCCTTGAAGATCCTGGAGCCCTTCAAAATTTTTGAATTTCAGGTAGGTAAGCATTTGCGCGGATGCATGCGTTAAATTGGTCGACCCTCTCCCTATGTCTGCATCTGTGCTTCATGCTCCTAATTTCTTTTTCCTATCAGCTAGGCAGAACATTCAAGCTTAAAACACTGTCTTTTTTATTCTTGATATTTATAGGCTCTGTTCTTGCTGAAATATTTTGCTTCAGTGTTTATTAATAAAATGACGTAGGAGTTTTAAAAAGTCTTTGATAGGTTTTTTGATTTTTCTTTTTCCTTTTTTAAGGGGAAAACCCCAACTTTGCATTTTAGTCAGATGAGTCTAATCTCTAGGTCTGCGCAGACCTGCCAGAATTTTGTTTATTCTTTAAGGTTTGTTTGTAATACTTCTATTGAATTTCTTGTTTGTTCAGATAGATTTTCATCCTCATATATTCAGACTTGTAAAGAAGTGCAGATCCTGTGAGGGTGCTACAGTATCATAATCTATGATTCATTTGAGCTAGATTTGAAGGTGTAGGAAAAGGACTTATGTTCTTTGTAGTTTGTGTTCAGGCATCTTGATTTGAAGACTTTCTAGTGATGCCAGAACAAACAAATGTGTCTTTTATCTGAAATTGTCTTTGGGTTATTGAATATCATCTGTCACCAAATGTGCTTTCATATAAATTACATCACCTTTACGTCCTTTAAAGTCTCCCTGTAAGCACGGTTGAATGATAATTCAAATAGTGGTGACAGGCAAATGATCTTGAAAAACCAGAAGTCCAAATGCTGTTAATTCTATAGCCCATACAAATATACCCTTGCCACCAGAATGCTGTTTTGCTTTCCTAAGAAGCTGATCTGCAATCTCAGGACTTTGAATTCTGGTCTTTCGGTAACTGTTTACATGTATTTACAGTCAGCACTGTTCAGCTGGTTGCCAAAGTTGCCTAAGAAGCAAACCTGCAGAACATGTAATTGCTAGTCACTGATCCCTGCTGAGATGCACATGTGCATGTCAATGTTTATCATGTTAGAATTTGAATGATCTGTCAGTAAAGACTTGAAATTTTTTCTAAATTAAATACTGTATTTGCTACAACTATCATACTGTTGTTTTCTCATTCTCACGTGCAAGACACATCTTTCTACTAGTGAAATGATTTCCAGAGTATTCTGGTTTTCAGTATGTTTTGTTAATGTAGAAAATAATAGGTTGGATGATGTCCTAAAGCCAAAAAGACCCCAAGCAACAGAAACGATTACTTGTACTGAAAAACATGAAATCCAATTCCAAGTTTAGAGGACTTTGTACTAGGAGACTGCCCTTACTGCACAGAGCTTAAGATGTTCTCTGTTCTTTGAAGATTGATCAAAAGCTTCTGGGAAACAACATACAGTGATGAAAACAAGAGCAGAAAATAAAGGTTGTGAAATTTCTCTCTCAGACTGAATGTCTGGGTTCTGGTGTTTGGTGGTATGGGGGGTTTTTTTAGTGCTGTTCTGTAGAAATAGTATGGTGGTAGCAAATGCCTTTAGAAGGCTCAGAACTGTCAGATCTTTTTTAAATTTTGAGGGGAAATTGACCCTTACGCTAGGTATTGATTAAAATGGGGATGCCTCACGTATACTTCTTGTTACAGCTTTGGTTTGTATTTATTCCAAAACTACTTTAAGAACTAGCATTTCTTTCCTCAGTTTGTCCTCAAATACCTCTACATTCAGAACTTCTCTTCCTGAGCATTTTGTTGCATGATCCTGGGAAATTTTTCAGGATGTCAATAATTCGTTTAAACATTGTGAAATGAAACAGGTCATGGTATAGTGACTGCTTTTTTCCTTTTTAGCTAGGAAAATTTACCTACTGATTAAAAAAGAAGTTTCAGGTTTTTTAGATAGTATATTTAATAGTTATGTCCTTTTTTTTTATGTAGGGCATGGAATTGACATCACTTTACTTCAGTTTCTTGAGTGTTGTTTTTTCATATTCTCATCTGGTGTAATGGGACCGCCATTTTTCTATTAAGATACTTCTAAAATTTATTTGGAAAGTAGAAATTAGCAGCCCTCTTATCACTGCAAAACTTTTCATTGCTTTTTTCAGGCTACTTTTTTGTCATTTCACAAAGGGTAATTGAGGTGCAAGGTTCAGCTTTTACGATCTTTTTTCTTGTACTCTTGTGGTAGTTCTAGGAGAGAAAATATACAAGTTTCAGTATTAGGTTTAGTGACTAGTTGTGATCTGATTAATAGTGCCTTCAAGATTTGTTTACATTTGTGAGTTTTCATTCTATGGTAGAAGCAGTAGCATACAAGTAGGGGTTTTTTTCTCTGCTGATTACAACGTTCTTCTGCTGTGGAAAGTGTCTTTTGGGAAAATTTCTGCTTAAACTCAACACATCCAAGTTTTTGTTTTACTGTTACTCAAAACATTCTTTAAGCATTGCTTTTGGCCTTTGATGCTGTGATCATCTGATGTGGGTTTGTTTCTACCCTGTTTTCATAATCTTCACCCTTTTTGTCCACTAAAGGCAAACTGCACAGAAGTAATAAAATTGTTGCCCATACTTTAATTACTGATACCTGTGGTTTCATTTTTTTCCACATGACATTGTGGGTTATTTTTAAATACTAGAAGTATTAAGACTTAAAAGGGTTGATAAAAGGACATCTCTAATAGCATTAAAAGCACTGCAATCTGAGCTATATTTCCCTGGCTCTGAATCATTGGTGCTATCATTTCAGTCATTCATTTAGAAAAGGAGATGATTAAGATCTGCTATTTCAGGAGAACAAAACCAAATAAAAATTTCAGGGTTTTATACCAGAAATGTGAATAAAAATATGTTTATTTTTTACTTTGCAGTTTGCCTTTGAGAGGCTCTACTTTACTATTATCTAAAGAGTGGGAATATGTGGAGGAGATCCAAAGTAGGAGAAAATGGGGTTACTTTTTCAGAAACTGGAGTTCTCCTATTGGGTCATCTCCTCCACTCACCCGCCATCCTCCCCACTGAGCTTTGCATCCTTGTGATCGGCTTCCAGTGTAGTTAAGGGAGCGTGGTACCAACGTGGATAAAGGGAGATGGGTCAACCTGTTTGACACATGCATGCTTACATACAAGAAATTCAAAATTTCAATGGCTCTAAGGTAATTGTGGCACCCTGAAGGAACTTCAAACAGTGTTTTTCTGTGGAGGAGATTTTCCAATAGAATTCCAGCTAACGGTAAGTAACCCTATTATGCCTATTACGTAGATGCCAGAAACATACGTGTGTTTTGACGCTCAACAGTGAAGAGTACAACTATTACTATGTGGTAATGCTCCTTATTCTCTTTTGAAGGTAGTCTTCAGAAAAGTGTGGTGTTACTCAAAGTCCAGTTCAGTGTATTTTACAGGTTTATGACTGTTTAATTTCTGGCAGGTTTTACAGTGAATGACAACTACAATCAACAGACTCAATTTCCAGCTGTACAACAGCTGCAGGATTCAAGCACACTTGAATCTCAGGCTCTTTCAACGAGTTATCATCCACCAGCCCTTCTTCAGGTTCCAAATACAGACACTATTAACGTAGTAAGTACTACTTGAAGGCAGGATTCATTGTTCCGTGTTTGGTTGTGACTTTCTTGCACTATTTCATTGGTGATTAGGTAGAACGAGAAGTCAGAAAAGTTTCACGATTTCTTCTCTAGATTGCTTATGTTTTACAACTGGAAAATAGAAAGGTGAGGAGAGGATAAGTGACTTTGACTACAGTTTCTAAAAAGGAATTGTATGTTTTGATGCTCTAGACTTAAAAAATACTGTATTGTTGGATTGCGAGTTTAAAACTAAGGAGAGGATATAATGTTATGAAATAATTTTACATTATTGCATTATATTCTCTCCTAATTATTAAATTTCTATAGCTATGTATGATCAAGCAATAAAAAAAAGCATTGCAAATCTTCACTGATCATTCATGGAGCTTGCATATTGCAGTGTATGCTCTTCTTGCATGGTTCTCATTTAGTTAAATATGTAAAAGGACTCAATTGCTAAAAATACAGTTTGAATGTACCTTTTTATGATGGTAGAAGTACCTAGCATGGAGACAATCTGTTGTACTGTATTTACCATGATAATCTCTATGAGTTACTGTCCCTTCAAGCTTGTTTGCAAAGTGCAAATGTTGTCAGAGAACTGATGTGGGTTTTAGGATCTGGAAGACTTTGAGTCATTTCAGTATACAGGCTTTGGAATTTCTGTTTGCTTCAAATTCTGAAGCAGACTCTTCTTCTCAAGGATTATTCTGTTGCGGCTTTACAGGAATGTTCAGAAAGTAGTAAAGTCTGTTAGCAACACTGTTTTGCTGCTTATTCAGTGTTTAAAATGGCTGCTGTAGTTTTAAATTTAACTCCTCCAACACTAGAAAATCTAGATGACTTAGATTCATTTTTGTGGAGATTCAGAGAATTGTTAAGTGCACCATGTTGTCTGTTTATTCCAGTTCAGTAGCTGAACATTTCCATTTCCTTCTCACTATGAAAGAGATATTATATCGCACTCTTAATTTCCTGTCAAAATGTATGAAAGCATAAATTTAATTACTTGTGTTGACTGTAAATGCTGTAATTTTTTCTTGCCTATTTGTGTGTCTATATTTAAATGTTGTGTTATTGACATTTACTTGAGGCTTTGGTTTTTAGACCACTCGCTTGATACAAGATCAGTCACCACAGGAAGAACTTGAATTACACACCCAACGGCCTCATTTTCTCGAGGAAAATGAAGATCAAAGTAGGCGTTCATATAGGTGTGTTACGCTTTTAGTTTTTGTAACAGAATTTCCTGGATCTTTATGGCTAATGATTACATGAAACTAATGACAACAGTTTTCTTCTAATAGGTGTGAATATTGCAACAAGGGTTTTAAGAAATCCAGCCATTTGAAGCAACATGTACGATCACATACTGGTGAGAAACCTTATAAATGCCAACTCTGTGGCCGTGGTTTTGTTTCCTCGGGAGTTCTTAAGTCACATGAGAAGACTCATACAGGTAACAGAGTATACCAGCTCTATATAAGCTTAACCCGTGTTTGGGTTTTGTAAATGTCCTGTGTGAGTAAACTTAAACAAATAGCATGCTACTTATTTGTTTCTGTTACTTTAAGGAGTTAAAGCATTCAGCTGTAGCATTTGCAATACCTCCTTCACAACTAATGGCAGCCTTACCAGGCACATGGCAACTCACATGAGCATGAAGCCTTACAAGTGCCCATTCTGTGATGAAAGCTTTCGAACAACTGTTCACTGCAAAAAACATATGAAAAAACATCAGGCAGTCTCCTCAGCTGTAGCAGCAGCTACAGATACAGGAGGGGGAGGTAAATTATTTCATTTTTACTTTTACAGTCCTTACTACGTAAGAAATACAGATGTTTTGGTGGATTACATGAATGCTATAACAGTAATGATACAAAACAGCCTTCCAGTATGGATAATGTCTGATGTTCAGAGCTGCTGAAATTGCTCTGTTGTCTAAATCGTTTAAAGAAATTAGTTTTCCAGGATCTGTCCAGTGCATTAAAGGTATTGTATGTGACATAGATACTTTAGTATGTCACTGAAGTAGAAGATTTTTTGTTGTATATTACTTAACCTGTGTTATTGTAAAAATAACAATCATAAATCCAGCTTTTTTTAAAAAATGACGTACAGACATGAGTAGTTAGACCTCTGAATGAGATTAAAGTCCAAGCACGTAATGTAGTGGCTAAGTGTTTAATAATAAAGTCTTCTATTTTTTGTAATTTCAGATGACAGGTTAAACTAAACAGACATGTATTTTTTGTTTTGGTTTGATTTTTTGTTTTGTTTTGTTTTTTTACTTAACAGGTGCATGTGTTGAAGATGATGATGAAAGCTCTGAAAGAACTTCCAGAAAATCTCGTCCTGGTGTCATAACTTTTACAGAAGAAGAAACAGCAGAACTGGCAAAGATTAGGCCTCAAGAAAGTGCCACTGTTTCAGAAAAAGTTCTTGTCCAGTCGGCTGCCGAGAAAGACAGAATTAGTGAGATCAAAGATAAGCAAGCTGAACTAGAAGCAGAGCCCAAATATGCCAACTGTTGCAGTTATTGTCCCAAAAGCTTTAAAAAACCCAGTGATTTAGTCAGGTGAGGAATTGCAAAGTTTCATGTGTTTTTAATTTGCTGAATAGTTCACCAGAAACTTTAGCAATAACAGTTTCATATAACTCTCTCTGCCCAAATTGAAGTTTGACTAATATTTACGTAAAGTTTTCTTTTTCACAGTGGTTGAAAATGTGTCAAAATGTTACATATTCTGAATATGACTAATCCAGCCTTTTCATATTTATTTTCCTGCAGTATTAAAATTATTATTACAAAGTTTTGGAATAATTTTTTTTTCTCACTCTTAGACTTGCATATAAAAACATGTAAAAATCTGTTGAAAAAATGCAAATACCTAAATCACCTTGTTCTGCTTAGTGTAATGCTAGTATAAGTATTTAATTCTAAAATGAGTAAAATAGAAAATATGTATTTGTACAAACTGATACAAAAGTAGAAATTTGCTTTACACATGTATCCTGGAATTATTAGGCACGTTCGTATCCATACTGGAGAGAAGCCGTATAAGTGCGATGAATGCGGAAAGAGTTTCACTGTAAAATCCACCCTGGATTGTCATGTTAAAACACACACAGGTCAGTAAGGTTTTGCATGTCTTTGTCTGGGGGAAATCTGGTACTTGTGACATCATCAAATGAATCACATTAGAACATTCTGAGTAAACCATGTTATTACAGCCTTCTGTATTAGTAGGCTTCTAAAGCATAGTTCTAGCTCATGCAAAAACTGTATGTAAGTATCCAGAATATGTTCACATCAAATATTCTGTAGCATTTCAATGATAAATGATTTTCCTGAGTGAGAAGGTGGAGTTGGGGGAATCTTACAAAATTAAGTTGGACAAAAAAAAAGAGCTATAAATATTAATGTTTGTGCTGCTAAGTAAACTGGAAAATAAGGGTACAAAAATCTTGAGCATTCAGCAGTTTGAATCTTGCAAGTTGAATGTAAACCTAATATCTGTAATATTTAGATTTTTACGGTAGTTCTTTTGTATTACTGAGAGAGGTCTGATTTTAATAGTAGTATTTTTCACCCCCTATTTTGTGCTAATTAAAAAAAACCCTTCTAAGTCTTTCATACTTGTTTACTTCTTACCATTGAACTTCTGTAATAAACCCAGTCCTGAACTAATTAATTTCTTTAACTGTCTACAGTTTCATTAAGTTTCTTTATTATTTCTTTTCAAAAATACAAAAAACAAGATAGAAGACTTTTAATGCTCTAATGCATAATTATTTTGCTCATGGGAGCTCCCTCTTCATTTTACTGTACTTTCTAATGTTGTTTAGTAAGAAATGGTACTCATGTTACATGAAATTGTTGTGTAGATCAGTATCTTGTCTCAGACAGTAGCAGATAGTAAAGAGAACGAAAGTAACAAAGCAGGGATTTGGTCATGTACCTCCAGGTTCAAGCAGTTTACAAATTGTGGGACTGTCAATAAAAGATTGCATCTCTTTGCTCGCTATCTTTAATGGAGTATTTTACATTAGTTTTATCCAGTTGTTTTCTGAACCCAGAAAAATTGGGTAAAAAGGAATGGCCTTCAGTAGAGTCAGTAGTAGTAAGTTCCAGGATTCAAGTTTGATTTTCAGTTTGCTGTCTTGATAATTTTGTTCCTAAGCCCACTAGTTTTTTGTCTGAGAAATAATGAGAAATTGTTCCCCTTTCTTAATTTTTAAGCTCTTTATGGTTGTACAGACTTTTTTATAATATTAAATGGAGCTTTGTAAATTATTATTTTAACATCCTTTAACAGATTTTCCGAACCTGCTGTTCGTTCTGTCTTTCATGTTACATATAGTACAATTTTGACTATTTGAGTCTTTGCTCAGGTGCTTAAGAACTCTTCTCCTGACTTCCAGCCTTGTGAAAATTGTCTGTATAAACCTTTTGTGTTCAGTCTTAGAACTGTTTTTATTTAGTTCATGAAAAGACTCTGTCCTTTCGTCCAGTGACAGCATTTTTATTAAGGTCTTCTCATATAAAACCAGTGTAAAATTCAAAAAATCCAGATACAGTCTTTTTAGTGGAAATTTGATCTTCTTCAAAGAGCGCTCACAGATTTGTGAAGTGTAATTTTCACTGCAAAAGCCACATCACCTTTTCTATATTGTAATTTATTTTATCTTGTGGAGGTTTTCTTCCATGTTCTTTTATACTTGGGCCAGTTTGTGCTGGATGAAGTTTAGCTAATGTGCAGTTTTCTGCATTTGAGCCTGGATTCCTTTCTGGAATACTGTTGTAATCTGTGGGCAATACCTACATGTAATAGTTCATTGGTTTTATATTGAGACATACATAATTTATTTAAATGAACAGTAAAGAAAGTTTTTACAGTATTAGTGTCTGAAACTACCCTAAAAATAGTTCTGTTTGAAAAGCTACTCTGTTCCTCAGCCGTCAGTGAAAGTTGCCTGGATACGAACCTACCTGATAGCATCTGTAATCAGCATTGATCCAAAGAATTAGTTTGGGGCTTTACTGGAAGTACTGGCTGATTGGAAGTTTTTCCTTGAGGTATATGGTTCTTTGTGTGAACACTTAGATCCTGTATCCTGATGTAGCACAAAGTGGGATAATTGAAGTTACACACTAATGCATTTCTGTCTTCATTGCTTTTCCAGTTTCCTGATTATGTAACAGTTCTTGTTAACATGTTAGTTGTGTAGCCAGTAGTGTGGCGTAGCTGTCAATGGCATAAAACACATTTAAGTTTTGCTATATTTGGAAGCAGTGCCAATTTAGTGTTTGCCATTCCTCGATGACTTTTCATTTTGTGACTTGTGATTGTCTTCCCTCCAAGTTTCCCTTGTGGACACTAACTAGAAACTACTAAACTACTGAAAACATAGTTCAACCATCTTTCTTTTTTCTTTTCAGATTCCTAGTATTTACAAAAAAGGCCCAAGAGTTAGGTCATAGTCTCATTCCGTATTTAAATAACAGGACTTCAGATGTTCAGTTTGTTCCATCCTGCTTATTTTTTTTGTTGTTTTCTTTTCTCTGTCGTTTTCCCACCCCCCGTTTCTCCCAATGGGTGGGGATTTTTTATTTAGTGGGAAAGACTGCTAGATGGCTTCCTTTGTGGCACTCTGAATGTAGCAGATGACTTTGCTGCAGCCCAGATTCCCATTGTCTTACTGGTTCATGTTATTGGGCTCTTTCTTCTCCATTATTTGAAACAGAACATTGTCAGAGGTTTACTTAGTTTGGTTGAACAAGTGGCAACAATGTGCCAGGGTTTTGTAATTTGAAGTAAATTGAATTGTAATTCAGGAATTTGATGAGAGATTCTTCTGTGTAAATGGAATCTAGAACTCAATAGCAGAAATCTTAGGCACTACTGCTCTTGTGATTTTTTTACCAAATGCATTGGTTTCTTTACCTTGTTTAGCTAGGAAGCAACATTGTGCTGAAAGGCCTGGGAATTTCAGGAGGTATAGTGGGTTTTCAGCTGCAGTGGCATGTTTTCTGCCAGATATTTATATTATGCTTTTTGTGAATTGTACAGCTGTGCATATGGTTAAAGAAATAAATTCTGTCATTTGCTGTTACTTGTAGTACATTAAAAATTCCATTTGAGACCACGGATGTTTTTCAGATGTTATGCACTCTGAAAGGAGAGACAAAAAGGACTGTATATGTATAGACCAGATTTCTGTACTTCTGGATTACTCTGAGGGGTTGATATTTTGTTTTAGAATGTTACCTCACTTAATTTTAATAATTTCCTACTTGTAATCCATTAATACTGGTTAATTGAGGCAGCGTTGAAACAGAAGAATAAAGCTGCTGGAATTAAAAAGGAAATGAGTGGCTAAGTAAGTAGGAGCCAAATGCTGAAGAGGTCGAGATAAAACTTTTAATTCTCCAGTTTATGAGCTGTGTAGTTGAAACAACTGGATTAGTCAGGAAGATGAGATGAGGAGGATGGTGAGGCATGAAGGTGACCAAATAATATTCTGCATAAAAGCTTTAAAAGTATATTGAGTTTTCGTAAAAGAAAAAAGTTAATATGCACTTCATTGAGAACCTTAAATCATTTGAAAAGCAGCCAAGTGATAAAATCCAATTATTTCAAATTTATTCTGTTCAAATTAGTTTGGAATCTGTTACGGGTTTTGTTAAATGGATTATTTCGTCCTGTCAATCTTTATTTAGAGATTTAATCACTTATCTTTCTGGGTTTGAAACTTTTCTAGGCCAGAAGCTCTTCTGTTGTCATGTGTGCAGTAATTCTTTTTCTACAAAAGGCAGTCTAAAAGTCCACATGCGCCTGCACACAGGAGCAAAGCCCTTCAAATGCCCACACTGTGATCTGCGGTTTCGGACTTCAGGGCGCAGAAAAACCCACATACAATGTCATTATAAACCGGATACAAAGAAAGTTAGGAAGCCTGTTGCCCGGACTTCAACTGAGGGACTACAACCAGTCAGTCTCCTTAACTCATCCTCAACAGACCCTAATGTTTTCATCATGAATAACTCTGTTTTGACGAGTCAGTTTGATCAAAATTTACTTCAGCAAGGACTTGTGGGCCAGGCTATCCTGCCTGCTTCTGTGTCAGGTAAAAATGGATGGCGTGGCGGTGGTGGTGGTGGTGTGGAGATCAAGTTCTGAAATTTGCTTTCTATTAGAGTTCAGAAAGTTTTGCCAAACACTGCTTGCCAAACAGGTAAGAGTTGTACTGAATTTATGGTTTGATGCACAGTGGTGACATAAATAGAAATTTACTTACGTAAGAATGGCAGTTCACCTAAAAAAGTCTTCAGTTTTGCTGTGGTGTTGCACTGCAGAGAGGAAGAAAATGCAGATAACAAATAGCTGGAGTACTTGTACTCTTTGTGGTAATACTTTCTGTTTTTTTAAAAAAGAAAAGAAGCAAAACAGTTGCTCTGTTTGTCTACACTGGTTATTTATGTGAATAATGAAGTGTGTCTTTTAAGTGCATATCCTCTGCTGTACATGTGTAGTTATTTGTCCAAAATAAAAAGAAAAACCGAAAGAAAACCAACCAAAAGACCCCCAACCTCAAAACAAAACAAAACTCCTTAGCAATACAAAAAACCCAATGTGTAGGCAAGTATGTTAGATAATTAAGTGCCTAGGATATGAAGTCTCACCAATTGGCAGTGACTACAGCTGAATTAGTGCATTAAATGTGCCACAGGCCATTCTTTGAGGCCAACTGGCAGAGAATACCCAACATGCTTCATGTTGCAAGAAAGTGACCTTTTGAGAATGATCCTTGCTAATTTCTAATTTTTTTTCAGGTATTTTTTGTGTAAGTGCTCACTGACCCAATGTTTGTGTAAGTGCTCAGGTAAACTTGGGACAGGGACGATTTTAAGAGCAGAATAGTGTTCAGGTCTCTGGCGATGTGCCTTGGTATTATTAAATGTACCACTGGAACTGTGGGTCTTGGACTGTCTGTCATTTCTGAAAGCGAGACTGATTTTCTGTGCTGCTTTGGCATTTTTTTTGGTATATGTCTATGATTTTGCAGGTGTGCCCACAAATTCAAAGTATTACATCAGTCTCATATTTCACTGTAGCCATTCCAGCTTATCTGATTTGACCTAAGCTGTTGTCCAAAACTAACAAATTGTTGGTGTTCAGGAGATACTGATGTTATTTGACAGGCACAGTTAGTGATAAACCTGTGATGAAAAATCGATTGATGTTTGCTTGGATTTTTGAACATAAGGAGGAGTGTTTAATATGTTCAGATGTCCTAGAAAGAGGCTTTCTTAAATTGAGACTAGTAATGTGGGTTTTGCCCAGGGCAGGTATTTTTTGGGTTCATTGTAAACCAGATTATTATACTAAAGAATTCTGAAGAGAGAAGAATAGGTGTTTTTGTACCATCAACCAAAGGAAACTGGTTGATCACACTCAAGGTATTTGGAGAAGAAGGTATATGAAACACAAGATGACTTTTTCCTTATATTCTCTCAAGACCTTTTGTAGAGATGGTCTGTTTTCCACTTTTGAAATTAGAATCTTTTCAAGTTTTAAAGACTTTTGGATTTCAACTGCTAATGTACATTTATTTTCATCCATATAAGTACAGAGGATGAACTTTGACACTGTGATACTGAACCATGTCTGTGCTGTGCAAAATGTGGCAGTAACTTCCATATGTATATTCAGAGTCAGAATGTAAATATCCTGTGTGTGTGCTGCTTTGTTCGGGTGCAGCACACTTTCCAAGGAAATGTAAACCCAATTTCTCCAGATTTCTAATGCTACTCTGGAAGGATTCTTGTTTTGTAAGCTGCTAGCTAATGCCTAAATAGCAATCCTTAAATCACATGGGATTTATGAAGCTTTAAAACAGGCAATCGTCTACTTCAAATTATTGTCATAAATAAATGTGTGTGTACGTAGCTTTTATATTGATTTAATTTATAAAAATAATAACACTGAAAGAGGTAGTCAGTAATGGTAAATAAAAACATTACAATATAACTGTTTTCTTTGGTAGCTGGAGGTGACTTAACTGTGTCCTTGACAGATGGTAGCTTGGCCACTCTTGAAGGAATACAGTTACAACTTGCTGCAAATCTGGTTGGACAAAATGTTCAGATTTCTGGAATAGATGCCACTGGTATTAACAACATAACATTACAGGTAAGTTGCTCACTGCTACTTGCTTTTAATTCTATAGAGTCACTTTGAGGGCTGAAGAAAGATTAAGGAGCGTACATAATTCTGGAAGAGTTCCCTTGAGTTGAGTGAGCAATAACATATTGTATCAGTTGTACAGTGTTAGAAGACTTAAAAAATAGGTGCACAGTGGGATATTTTGCTGGTTTGTTTTCTTTAATTTTCATTTTTCTCAGTTTTTTTTACCTCTCTGGGATTTTGACGTACTGCTTTAAAATATGTGGTCTTTTTTTGTTTTAATTGCATTTTGTCTTTACATTTCAAAAGTACTTTAGATTCCCACCCAAAAGGCACCAGCCCTCTCACCCCCCAAAACAAACCCAAATTATTGCACAGAATATGGTTTTCTGAACATAAAGACACTGTGTTCCTTTGCAAGCTTTTAATAGTTGGATTCACTATTTAAATTCCCACTGAGCTTGTAAAAGGAATGACAGAAAGAGGTGAGATGATTGCATTTAAAAGTATTTGAGATGTGTAAAACAATAATTTTTCTGAAATTGGTTGTTTTTGATCAGTTGCACAGAATTTTTTGATGTTGGAGGAGACCTCTGGAGGTCACCAGGTACAACCCCAAGGTCAGGGAAGGGACATCTGCAGAGTTGCATTGAGTTGCTCATAGTCCCTCTGCTCAAGGAGTTTTTAGCATAAAATGAAGACATTTTAATTTTGTTTTTCTCAACTGCTAAACATCTCTGAAGAGTAAAATGTCTTATCTTTAAGTACAGAGAACAGCTGTTGGCTTGTGAAATGAGACCTTAATGACCCCTAGGAGCTGAAAAAATAAATAATTTCTGGTATCAGTCTTCTCTCTTCTCCACGTCTTTTCACTTTCAAAGTCTTGGAGACAGTGATAAGCATTATATGCACTAATAAGACAGTACAGAATACCAGCAGTGTGTTTACCTGGGGCCAGGCATGCTGATACCTAACTGATCATGATTTCCCAAACATTTTGCTGAGGGAAGGGAGGGAAGGTGAATCTGAATAGACTGGTTCCATAGTCACTTTAGAGACTGGCTATATACAGGCACATAAAAATTAAATTTAAATTTTAAATCGTTAATTTTAAATTTTCAGTACTATATATTCTCTATATGCAATAAATACGTACTCTGAACTTATGTTAAGAATATTCATTTAACCGCTTTTGTTAACTTCAGACTGATTGCTGAAAACTTGTTTTTCAGATCGATCCAAGTATCCTGCAGCAGACCTTACAGCAGAGTAATCTACTTACTCAGCAGCTGACTGGAGATCCCACCATGGCTCCACAGAATCCCTCTCTTCAGGCAACAGAAAATGCAGTACCAGCTAATGTAGTTATTCAGCCCATATCAGGCTTGTCTTTGCAGCCCACAGTAACATCATCTGCTAACATGACAATAGGGTCCCTGTCTGAGCAGGAGTCTGTGCTCACAACCAACACTAATGGTAAGCACCATCAGTAGTTTCATTGTGCTTTCAATTTCTTAATTTTGCTTAGGGTGTTACCCACAGTGAGAAAATGTCACTCCCCTTGCTCCCCCCAAACACCTCATTGTAATAAAATAAACTCGCAGTTTTTGCTTGAGCATCTTCAGCAAATTTTACAGCTTTGTGTTACCCCTTCTTAAAATAATTTTTTCAGAAGGTGAATTAGAGAGTAGGTGTAGATTAGATATTAGGAAGAAATTCTTTACTCTGAAGGTGCTGAGGCACTGGAGCGGGTTGCCCATAGAAGCTGTGGATGCCCCATCCCTGGAAGTGTTAAAGGCCAGGTTGTATGGGGCTTTGAGCAGCTTGATGTAGTGGAAGTTGTCACTGCCCATGACAGAGGAGTTGGGACTATGTGATCTTTAGGGTCCCTTCTAACCCAGGCCATTCTATGATTCTATATAGTGAAAATACATTAGAACTTCCATAGTCTTGAGCAAAATACAAAATCTTCGTTCTGATGATCTTAACTGCAGGGGAATAAATTGGATGTGAAAAAAATTTATATTTTAGATTGCAAGTTCTAGCATCTCCCCGTGGCTGCGTCGATTATAGTAGTTCAGAAAATAATGTATAAATTGCTTTAAAAAGTTATGTCAAAAATTCCACCAAAGGATATTCATGGAATTTTTTTTTGTTCTACCACTTATATTTAGGTGCACAAGATATTACTCAAGTCATGACTTCACAGGGTATGGTGTCATCTACAAATGGACAACATGAGATAATGTTGACCATAAATAACTCCAGTTTGAGTCAAGTTCTGGCTCATGCTTCGGGTTCTACTACTGCGACCTCATCAGGAAGTCCTCAAGAAATCACTCTTACAATATCTGGTTTGTGTTTTTAAAAATCTTTAATAGTACCAGATCTCTATTTCATGAAGTACCTGTACAGTAGCATATGAGGATTTTCACAGTCCAATTTTCCCATGGTGTATTTTTCTTATATTCATCAACTTTAACAGATACTCTCCAAATCTGCATTTGAAGACCAAACACATTTGCTTTGAGAATATGTTAGATTGGTTCACTGTTTTATTTATAGCCTCAGTTAACAGCTGGATTTTTATAGATTGATCAAGTTGATGCTTTGAATCTAGATACGTGAGATTCATTTTTGTCTAAATATTACTAATCTCAGTTATTTCTGTACATGTTAGTATCTGGATTTACATAATCACATCTGTATAAAAAACTTGTCAAAGCTCTGCATAAGAATCTGCATGTGTAGGAATTAATTCTATGTTTTGGTTGCATTATCTACTTTTATTATTTTATGATCTATTGTTTATAGTTGTAAGAAAAGTAGCAGAATAATGTTGACACGATTCCAGTTACAGAAGGACTTATTTCTATTCAGGCCAAGATCTTATTCAGCATAATTCTGGAAACACTGATCTGAATACTGGCTTAAGGCTGACAGCACCAACCATCAGCAGTCAGACTACAGGTGCTACACTGACTATAGGCAACGACCAGCTTCTTTCTCAGGGCCCTTCACTAAATGCTCCAGGTATGCATACAATGATATTTCTAATTGAAAATAATATTTTACTTAAAAAAATAAGTATTAGAATGAAATGGTATAATCTTGCACATCATGATTCAGGAACTCAGAGTGTTTTGTGTTTTCTCACAAGCTTTAACTCGTTATGTCAGTGTAAATGAACTTTATTCCACACAGTAAGAAAAAAATGAAAACAAGAAGATGTATCTTAAATTAGTACTTTTAGGCAGTTACAAGAGTACTGAAGAACTATATCTATAAACTGGACAATGACAAAATCTGCTGCCTTTGCTGCAGAAGTGATAAAATATCAAATTTGCTCTGGTACTTAAATTTTGAGATTTTAAGTATGTATATGAAATTCTACTTATATATGTTTGTATACGTACGTGACTGCCTGTGTATGCAATATTATGTTCATGAAGCTACATTTAAATGTAATTTTTCTATCTGAAATTATCATCTGACTGACAATTTTAGATGCTTGATTAGCTGTTTAACCAATTTCGTTGATTCCAAAATAGAAAGTCCTAGCAATGAGAAACAGAAATTACTAAGTTTACTTAAAATAAGATTGCAGTTCAGAGTTTATGTATGTAACAGATTTCTTTTCATTTTGCATATATTCTAGAACTTAATACAACAGGTGGAACAAACCTTCCTCCAGCAACACCTATATCTCAGTCTGCAGTTTCTGCACAGAATTTGGTAATGTCTTCATCAGGAGTTGGAGGAGATGGTAGTGTCACTTTGACTCTTGCTGACACTCAGGGAATGTTGTCAGGTGGTCTTGATGCAGTTACACTTAATATCACTTCACAGGTAAGATACTTTTCTGAACTGACAGATAAATTGATCTTTCTGTCTTACAAGGCAGGAATTGGAGATCTTTCTTAGAAAATAATTTTGTCCTGTAAATACATAGTATTTGGAAATTTAGTTAACTTTCCTTCTCTCTTCCAACCATGTGTGTATGGCATCTAGAAACACGAACTGTTTAAACAGAAGCGCAGATAAATTTTGCAGGGTTGTTTGTTTTTTTTTAAACGAACGAGGTTCTACTATTTCAAGCAGTGTTTGAGATCAGTTTTTAGTGTTAAACTATGTACTTCATCATCCCTGTTCAGTAAGTGCAGCTTAGTACTCCGAAATACATTATTTCATGTGGTAAATTTTTTTTCCTACTTGTGAACTTGAGAGTTGAAGAGCAGTTGTGACAGTTCTTTTCACAGCAAGTAACAGATCAGAATTTAATTGACTATCTTTAATAACAGGTGGCATTATAAGAAATTTAATAAAAAGGGTGCTGTATGGACTATTATCTCCCCAGTAACCTTACTATTAGTTTCATTTATAGCATAATTTAAGAATTTTGTGGTGTTATCAAGAGCCAATGATATATTGGCAAATAGAATCTTCAGAGTGGGGAGATAAAAAAATACTACTAAAAGACTACAAAGTGAAAATTTAGGGTTGTGTGGTTCACATTTCAGTGTAGATTTTACATCTGAAAACTTGGGCTGTTTCTTCTATTTTCTTGGCTTAGCTAGGTTTAGATTGATTTTTATTTACTTTTTGACCTTAGTTAAAGTCTGTAAATGTATATAAATTAAATACTATTTATCTTGCATGTGGTGTGATTAAAACTGGTGAAGCAAAGTTATATGCTTCCCTTTGCAGTTTTCCGCTGGGGAAGGGAAGAAAAGATTTCTTAAATAATTCTTATGATATGTTTGTGATTTCATCACAGAGTAACAAAGCATAACATGGTTTCATTTCAGACTTTGTAATAATTTAAGTGATTACATTTGGCAGTGTTGCTGTTTATTAATAAGATCCTGTGCCTCCTGTTAAGGCAAGCATAAATAAAATTGAAACATTGAATAATAATAGCTATGCAAACACAGGAAATCATGGTGAATAGACAGGTAGTGTGTAAAAAAACCTGTGTTTCCTGGGGAAATTGAAAAGTCACTAAAAGTAGTGTAGAAATAGAAGTAGTAAGATAGTAGTAATCATATATCCTAAGCAGTGATTTTGTATCATGATTTCATGGGGTTTGGAAGTATGTTTAATTAAGAGATTTAAATAAAAGAAGATACTGTGGGAAGGCCGTGCAGGAGAGCAGAATAGAGAGGTTAAAGAAAGGCAGGGGAAGGCTGAAACATTCAGCATTTCATGCAAGGCTGGTAAAAATTAATCAGAACTGAATCTAGTGTTACAAACTTACAGCTGTTGTTACCATTAAATTGTTAGATTTAAATTTAAAGGAGAAAAGGAGGGAAAACAGTTGCATTTGTTCACATAGGATTCTGAAATGCTTCTTTCTAAAAGAAAAAGAAAAGTTCTTTTGAGGTATGAAAACTTACATGACTGCAGTTAGCTGTTTAAATAGAACTTTTTAAATATAGTTACTCTTTTTTTTTTGTGCTCCCCTCTCTGACAGGGTCAGCAGTTCCCTGCTATACTCACAGATTCCAGTCTTGCTAGCCAAAGTGGATCAGGATCACAGCAAGTCATACTGGTGAGCCATGCACCCCATTCAGCACCTGCGAACTCTGATGAAATAACATATCAGGTAGATACCATACATTTCTGTATCTTTTGTGGTAAAGGACTTTTATTTAATCAAAATACTGGAATACTTCCTTTTTATCCTGAATCATGAGGGCTGATGTCATTCCCAAACAAGAGTATTGGGAAGAGGTTCTCTGTGATGTCTAGTCACCCAGATTCTGTTTTAAGTTTTGAGTTAAAAACCACTTTCATTTATATATACGTATTCACACAAAAAAGAAATGTAATTAATAAGATGTTTCCCTTTACATATCACATAATCATGCGCTCAGTCAACACAGACTGCTCCAAAAATTTCCAAATAAGTTGGTATTTAGATAATAAAAATAGATAAATTTTGGAGCTGTGGGAAAAAAATAGCACCTATTGGTACACTTTTCCCATTTTCTTTCTGTATCCAAGTTGTTTCAGTGATGGTGCAACACAGTCTTTGCAACTTCTTATGCCTTTGAATCACAATAGAAACTTCTACATACATAATACAGTTTTGATATTAGAAAAAGTGGTTCAGAATTGTTTTCTTGAAGGCAGAATGAATGTTTTCAACCAGCCTGGTAAGGCAAGCTGTAAAATGGGAGAAATGGGAGAGGCAGATGGTGACTTCATTTGTTGCTTTCTATGTCACTATACATAGGCTACTTCTGTTTCTATAAAGTTGAAGGAATTTGGTGTTAAATTATCTAAGGAAAGTAGTTTTTCCAGCCAGTTCTCACTAATTAAAACAAAACAATAATGCAGCACGCAACCATCCAATTCTATCAATTTTTCATTGTGTTTCAGTACTTCTGGAGGTAGAGCTTTACTTCCTTATGAAGATAGAATCCCCAGTAAAGAAGTTAAACAAATAGAAAATATTCTTCTCCTCTACAAAGTCAGAGATAATTTTTTTTCTGTCTGAAACGCTTTTGGCTTTGAATTTTGTTTGGTGGGGAATTGAGGATCATCTGAGATGTTCAGGAGCATAAAACTGAATGTAGAAAAATACAGATACACACACATTCTATTTATGATGTGTTAAGTCAATTTGATCATAGTTATTAATGTTGTTTTCTTAAAATACTTACATGTGTCATTCTTTAGAGCAATGAAATAGAAGTTCATGTTTACATATAACTGACTTCTTTTGTGTCTGTAAGTTGCTTGAAGATGCTGTGCAAAAATTTGTCGTGTTGAGGTAGATTTTGAAAAATAAACCAATGTGGATGTACATATGAAGTTATCTGATAGCGTACTTGTAAATTGTTATAGGTGACTGAAGTCTCCCCTAACGTGACTAAAAGCAGTCAAGCAGAAAAAGAAACTCGTGGGCACCAGTGTTTTGAGTGTAGCCAAACGTTTTATTCCGTCACCATGCTGACACACCACTGCAAAGAGGTTCATGGCAAAGAGCGAATACACGTCTGCCACATCTGCAATAAGGCCTTTAAGCGGGCAACACATCTCAAGGTATTTGGTAATAACAGTTGATTGTTCTCTTAACTCCTTTTGTTTTGGACTTTCTGTGATATTAACAAAAGGTACCTATTAGCCCTTTGTCTTTGCTTTCCCTTTACAGTGTGAGAGGTGTACGTCTGAGAGAGGGAGTCTAAGGGATAATGTATGCACAGATAGAGAACTCTCTTCTGGAGCATGGAGAGGATTTTAATGCGTATATTGACTACAGAATGAAAAATGTTAATGCCTGTCATGCAAGTAGTAGTGTCAGGAAAAGATTTCACTCACTTTGTTTGCATATGAATATCATCAGTACTAATCCTGATTTCCAGATAATCTTTTGGTATCTCAGGAAGTTACCTGCTTTACCGTCTTACCATTTCATTTATAGATGCTCTGTTGTGTGAGTACAAGTGATAGAGGAAGCGTTGGTTTTAAAATGTCCTTATATTACTACTGTTGTCTAGTGATATTTTCTCTCTTTTCTCTAGATTATGAACAAACTAATACTTCCAAGTCTTTTAAAAAAAATTAGTGGTGTACCTAAGTTCTTAATTGGATTATAGAATGTTCCTGTTAGGAATATTGGGCTGTACTAGACAAGTACTTTGTTCAGGTCAGTATCTTGCCTCTGAGAGATACTTAAAGGAAATAATTTGAAGAAGAGCTTTAAGAAAAGAGGAAACATTTAAGTTGCCCAGAATTTTGCCAGCTTTCCAGAATTTATAGCAAGAAATTTTTGGAGCCAAAGGCAACGTATTTATATTCATTTATATTATCTTTATATTGGCTTTTAGGAGAGCTCTTCAGTAGATTTCCTTTCACTTGGATATAATACTTTAAGGAAATACACTCTCTTTGTGAAGTTCATGCCCTTGGAGTGATCATGTCTGTCAACTAGACTATTGGAAACTATCATAAAACGTGTTGTTGTGAAACTCTTAATCTCTGACTTAGAAGAAATTTTCCAGGAAAAAAACCAAAAAAGTCTCGATACTTGTTTTCCTTAAATAATGATAAGAAACTCCAAATATCAGTCTCTCTTGAATTTGTCTTCTTAGAACTGGCTGGTGTTACTTTTTTTTCTCGTAATTAAACCTTGATTTCTATTATGTGCTGGGCCCAGGTTAAATATATGACAAGATAACTTCTTACCCTCATAATTTCCTTGGATTATTATCCATAACTGATTTTTCAGGAAGTCAGCAATTGAAGTTGCAATAAGAAGTTCAAGGGCAGGCACAAGAGACTTCAGGGCCTTGAGACAACTTGTTAAGGGATCAGAAGCACTAGTAATCTTCTTCTCTGTCCTTGCAGTTGCAGGGAATGATGTAGGAGGAGGCAGGAAGAGCCAGCAGATCAATAACTGTCTTGAGACTGGCATCACCAGCAGAATTTTGGGGTTTTTGATCATGGATTGTTCTACACAACAGCAGGCCTGCTGCAGATGGGCTACACTTGTGTAAAAGGGGGAAAAAGATCTTTGCTGAGGAGTTAACAGGGCTCATTGAAAGAGATCGTATAAACTACATTTGTAGGGAGAAGGGGATAAAACCAGACTTGCTGGAGATAAGCTTGAGGGCAGTACGCCAGTGTTTGAGGGTTCATGTGCCAGCGACATCCTTCAGGCTCCACCCCAATGTGCTGACTACACTGGAGCACATTTGAAATGTCCCTGTACTGGTGCGTGCAGCACCGTAGCCATCTCAGTGGAGGTAGGGGAAATGGTCAGTGAGCTGCTACACCACTCAGACATGCACAAGTCATCTACAGGACTGGATGGAATCCACCCAAGGGTACCAAGGGACCTGTCAGAAGAACTTGCCAAGACACTTTCAATCATTTATGATGAGCAGTGCTGGCTAACCAGGGAGGTCCCAGTTGACTGGATCTTAACACCTGTGATGCCCGTCTACAAGGGCTGGAAGAAGGATCTGGGAAACTACAGGCCTTTCAGCCTGATCTCAATGCCAGGAAAGGTTATGGAGCAGCTCATCTTGAGTGCCATCATGTGGCACATGCAGGACAGCCAGGAGATCAGGCACAGCCAGTATGGGTTTATGAAAAGCAGGTCCTGCTCGAGTAACGTGATTTCCTGTGACAAAGTGACTTGCTTAGTGGAGGGAAGGTCTGTGGATGTTGTCTACCTGGACTTCAGCAAAGCCTTTGACACTATTACCCACAGCATGCTCCTGGAGAAACTGACTTCCCATGGCTGGACAGGTTCACTGTTTGCTGGGGGAAAATTGGCTGTCTGTCCAGGCTCAGAGAGTAGCGGTGAATGGAATTACATCCAGCTGCTGGCTGGTCACAAGTGGTGTTCCCCAGGGCTCAGTACTGGGGCCGGTTCTATTTAATATCATTATCAGTGATCTGGACAAGAGGATCGAATGCACTGTCTGTCATTTTGCAGACAACACCAAGTTGGGCAGGAGTGCTGATCTGCTGGAGGGCAGGGAGGCTCTGCAGAGGGATCTGGACAGGCTGGATCCATGGGCTGAGGCCAATTGTGTGAGGTTCAACAAGGCCGAGTGCCAGGTCCTGCCCTTGGGTCACAACAACCCCAGGCAGCGCTGCAGGCTGGGGCAGAGTGGCTGGAAAGCTGCCAGTGGAAAAGGACCTGGGGGTGCTGATTGACAGTGGCTGAACATGAGCCAGTGTGTGCCCAGGTGGCCAAGGAGGCCAATGGCATCCTGGCCTGTAGCAGGAATAGAGTGGCCAGCAGGAGCAGGGCATCAGCTGTCCCTCTGTACTTCACGCTGGCAAGGCCTCACCTCAAATCCTGTGCTCAGTTTTGGGCACTCACTTCAAGAAGGACATTGAGGTTCCGGAGTGTGTCCAGAGAAGGGCAGTGGAGCTGGTGAAAGTGTGGAGCACAAGTCTTAGGAGGAGCAGCTGAGCAAGGCCGGGGTTGTTTAGCCTAGAGAAAAGGAGGCTGGGTCCTTTTATCACTCTCACTTATCACTTTTATCACTGGTCCACTTACACTCTACAACTCCCTGAAAGGAGGTTGTCATGTGACAACCAGCTTCTTCTGCTGGGTAATGAGCAATAGGACAAGAGGAAATTACCTCAATTGTGTTAGGGGAGGTTTAGATTGGATATTAGAGAAAATTTCTTCACTGAAAGGCTTGTCAAGCACTTGCACAGGCTGTACAGGGAAGTCGTCGAGTAACCAACTCTGACGGTATTTAGAAAATGTGTAGATGTGGCACTATGGACAGTGTCTTAAAGTTCTTAAAGAACAATTTCATTTACATGACCATCATGTACTAAAACAAATTCCACCCCTTATCAGACTCTTTTCTTTATGAAGGTGTTATTAGAAGCATCAGCTGTGAGCAGCCTTTAATGGCAGATTCAACAAAGATAAATGAAACCGTGGGGTTTGGCTTAGGATTTTGGGAAGGGTTTAGTGAACTGTTACTCATGGTCTTCATTTTATACTGATGGAATTCTGGAGATCACCAAAAATATTAAGGGCACTGCCAAGCTTCAGGCTTTTCAGAAAAACCCAGTAAGATGTAAGGGTATCAATGTTTAGATGCCAGTACTTAACTATGTATGTGTTTTTTCCGAAGATATCAGCACCAGCAGATTCAGAATTATCCACAAGAAAATCCTCTTTAGAGATCACATACAAACACCTCCACCACCCACCTTACCCCCAGTGTCAAGACTTTTCAGTCCAGTGACTTCAGTTCCCCTTCTGATGGGGATTACTGTCCTATTTTACAGCTTCAGAGATGAGAATCTTAAGACATGCACAGTGACTAAACTGTCCAATTTCGTATCAGTATGTAGTGGAACTATCTGCATGTTGACTGTTGATAGTAAATAAGGCACAGACATGATTCCAAGATGAAAGGAAAAAGGCCTTATGTTATTAAAACAGTGGAATGAAACAAACTTTTTATTGCCACGCTTTCAGAGGTGGTTGCAATTAATGTTTCAAGAGAGATGAGGTGTAAGAGTGACATACCAATGCATGAGCTATTTCAAAGAAGGTTTCCTGATCTTATTTTCTAATTAGATAATGCTTGTTTGGTGCCCCAAGATAATTACTCTCTGAAGAATAAAAGAATTACACAAATGAAGTTGTGAAACATCACATGAACAATCAGTAAAATACTAAGTATGTCTATAAAGAGATGATTGCACTTCAGAATGTTGCATTTCCATTAACTATTTTCAAAAGTATATTTATTTTACAGGAAAGTATAAGAGATGCACAGATCAGTGGAACAGAATTGCATCACAAACTGTTTCTTCAGAGAAAGTTGACAGAAAGTTTTGCAGGGCTATCTGGGTTATATGTTTGCTTTCAAGTAGAAAATGGGGTGGTGGGTTGTTGGGATTTGGAGGTTTGGTTTTGTTTGGGGTTTTTTTTGGGTTTTGTGGTGGAAGAAAGAAGCAACCACTTTCAGATATTTCTGGAGTAGGTCGTATTGTGCTTCCACCGTTTCAATGCTTGAGGGGGTAATGAACAAGATAAAACCAAAAGATTTGGTTTATTTCCACCTAAGCTGGGGTTTATAGATATCTGATTTTTTTAAGAAGACCTTACATTATTTCCCTATAATACTATATTATTATAATTACTGTAATAGTAATATTCTTCGGAGTAACTGTCTCGCTGATTTTCCAGTGTAAACAAACTCTGCAGACACAGTTTGCTTCAGTTCGTGGAGTGAGGAATAGGACTTCATAGACATCAAGAAGGCTTATTGTTTAGGTATAGTAAAGACTAATTAATAGTTTAGTCTGTAATGAAATAGACTAGAAAAGAATATCCACACACATTTTAGAAAGTGGACAAGTATTTGCAGTACTGTTTCACAGACAGTTCTTGATTACATTTTTGTAGTTATACATATTTTTATTTATTTTCTTTTGTAACTTGAATTTTATCTTGGCATTAATAAATAAAACGAAAAAATTAATAGATAACATAAGGTACTCTTCTGAGTTTGCAAAACTTCTGGGCCCAGCATCAATATATTAAAAACAACTGTTACTGGTGCTTCTTCACAAAGATAAAACATACTGCTATCTTACCTGTAAGAACCTTAGTGATTTTATTTTCTGGTGGTTTTTGCAAGTAAGAGTCCATTGTGAAGTGGTTCTGTTTGCATCGTGCAGCTGTGTGTGTGTATGTTGTGATAGTCGCCTTTTTGAGGCCTGTACAGTTTTACAGTGTTACCACTTCAGGTGCTGAGGAATACCTACACAGACCAGGAGGGAGATGGGATACTGTAGAGGAGAGGAGGAAAAATCTTACATTAGCTTACAATGCACAGTTGTCAAAATACCTCCTGGTAGATGAACAAAGCATTTAAAGAACTCTGGTTTGGTTTTTTTGTATTTTATTTTGCTTCCCATAATTAGTGAAGGGACTAATGTATGCCAAAAAAGAAAGACATATAGTTACTGATGGAGTTTTTCAGAAGTGTAAAGATACTGATGCTTCAGGCTTAGAGAGAGTTGATACACAAAAATAATCTCTCAATTAAAAGAAAAAAACAAATGTAGGCTTCCATTTTCTTCCAGCTTATCTGCTAATGACTAAGATCCTCTGCTTTTGTCCTCAAGGTGTGAATATATTTTTATGTTAAGTACTGAAGTCTTTTTAAATGGTCTGGAATTTATTTCTTTTTCCTATACTGGCTTAGGAACACATGCAAACCCATCAGGGTGGACCTTCACTGAGTTCCCAGAAGCCTAGAGTGTTTAAGTGTGATACTTGTGAAAAAGCTTTCGCTAAGCCAAGTCAGCTGGAGAGACACAGTCGCATCCACACAGGTGACACCAGAAATTCTTTTTATCTTGCAAGGTTTTCTTGTGAATATCTGGGTGTTATGTTTGGAGTTCTTCCTTATGCTTTCAGCTAACTGCATTTAAATATCAACTTAAGCTTAAAAAATCAAGTAAATGTCTTACCTTGTATGTTTGGAAATTAAAAGGAGGAGCAGCAAACTTGAAAACTCATGTGCTTCACTAAGCTGATCTGTATTTTGGGACTGGCAGTACCTCAGTGATAATCTGAATGCATGAGCTTTTATCTAAAAGTTTGTCGGGCTTTGAAACAGATTAATAGAAGCATATTTTAAAGCATTGTTTGAAGTGATGTAAAGATACCGGATGTGATCATCCTCAGGCATGTAGAAGAATGTGCAAATGAGTGGATGTGCTCAGTGATGTTAAACATGGGACGGGCTTGACTGCTGAAACTGACTGCTGTATGCAGTGCTTCATTGCCACTGAGCTACTTGCACAGGTCATCTGTTTCTAATGCCAGTGCTTTTAATTTGTTGTGTTCTTTTCCACTTAGTTATTTTCGTCAACAGTTAACCTATAAAAAGTCTTTACTGGCTTCTCCTAGGGAGCACTCATTTTCTGTGATGTGAGTACTTTTCAGGTTGCAGCTTCTGGCCCGATGTAAGTTGAAAGCTGCACATAGGATGGTAGCCCAGCTGCCCTCCTTGTCACCTTCTGTGCCTGACGAACAATCATCTTAAGAACATGAGTTCTAAATATAGGAGTCAGTTCTCTGAAACAAGTTCTTTGTTTTCCCTACCACTGCTACCAATAAAGAGTTGTCATGGCTGCTAAACTTAAAGAGGACAGGGGAAAGTTATCTGTGTTGCTACTAAGCTGGAGGGGACCAATGAATTTGATGTGCTGATGAATTGGATGTGCTGTAGAATAAGACTCCCACAAAAGGGTAACTCTCTCTTTCAGTGAGTCAGCCAAAGCTTTCTCTTTACCCAGCATCAAGCTCTTTTGTGGTTACTGTGTTAGAAAGGAACATTCTGTTTCTGCCGTGGGTAGGAAAAGAGAAGCGGGAGTTAAAATCCAAGGAGATGAAAATTCTTTCGAGTCCTTCAATAATTTGCTTTTTGCAAAACTGACTTAAATAACACAGGCTCTTAAAAAATTTACGTCTGTGTTAAATAACACAGACTGACTTAAAAAACACAGACTCCTAGTTTAAGGGTTCCACAAAATATGTAGAAAGCAGGAAAGACGACCGGTTGTCATTTTCCATGCTTAGTTTCGTGCTGCTGCCCCATTGTAATAGGCACAGAGCAGTTCAGGAAGGCTGAGAACAAAGCAGAGTCCTTTTATTAATCTGTTTCTCATCAATCTTCACCGTCATAGGAAAAGTTCTTTCTATTTTGGAATGACTTGATTCACTCAGTAAATCCTTAAATCCTTAGATATTTTTGGATTTCTCTTTACTAGGGTTCTCATGTGCTAGACTGTAACAGATCTTGCTAAATTCGTATTTATTTCTGTATTTCAGCAGTGTCAGACAACAGTAGGTCAATCCATATGATAGTAATTCTTTCAGAAGAGAATGTTCTTTTATAAATCGCTTAAGACCAAAAGAGTGAAAATGTGCTGCACAGAAGTGTTTAGATGGATGCACTTACATAAACTATGACAGGAAAAGTTAATCTAAATCTAAACTGACTTGTTTTCACAAATGTGCCATCCTTGTCTGTGAGAAAGTGTTTGTGATTTCTATCTTGATTAAACATTTTTAACCATTTCTAATGGGGAATATCTACTGAATCAATGGCCAGAATTGATTTCTCTGAATAGCTCTAAACCTTATTTCTCTGAATAGCTCTAAATACCTTGTTATTTAAGATTTATCAGTGAAGAGTGGTTTGCTGAAATGTTGAAATTAGAGGGAAGCAGTTGCTTCCAGTTCTACCAAAAACCATGTGGTAATCCATTACACCAAAAAGGCTGTTTACCTTCACTGAGTTAAAAGAATGGAATCAAAAGTATTTGAGGAAACCTAGATTTCTCTTCAAACTAGTGAAAAAGTTGTTAACAAAAGTAGAAAGAAAATTTCTGTGCTTTTCTGTTGATTGTCTGAGAAGTTGTATTTGGCATGCATGTGGGAACACATACAAGTAATGAAGGGAGAGAGATATTGGTCCTTCAAGGAAGAACTTGGAAAAGTATTTTTACTCCTGCTTGTGCTTTATTGTGCTAACTAATAACAAGGTGTATCTTAGAAAGTGCTTTTAGAAGTCCTTAATGACATACAACAATGTGTCTGGTGTTCATGTCAGAGGTTGTGGTGTTCAGTGTTGAAGCAAAAGTCTGATTTTGCAAAGTAGGTATTTTTAAATTCTAAAATATTTTTAAGTTAATGTGTTCTTGTGTTTATGGTTAGAAATCAGTAGTATTCTCACAGAATTGGAACAATAAGATATGGGAATCACTAGTTGCTGTTGGCATTAGGAGGCCACAAGTCCCATGTAGAATTACCAGGACACTTTTTTTTATAATATATTTGACCTTTTAGTTTCTTAAAGGCATCAGCTTTGTTAATTCCAGTACATGGCTTTATCTGCATTACTCTAAATGATGTAAGAAGATGATGGTTTCCTTGAGTACAGAAAAGTCAAATTGGTAAATTGATTTTTTTGTACCACTGTTAAATAACTTACTTAGATGATAAATTGAATAGGAAAGATAATATCAATGATTTAGTAGTTATGTAGCTATTCTGACATTTCATTTGAGATTTTTGCTGACAATACGGAGCTATAGCACTGTTTGGAGAAAGTCTCAAGGAAAATGATGTCTATTTCATTTCTAGATCATCTTAATTTTTACTAAATTCCAAACTGTATTTTAATGTTGAAAAGAAAAATTATTAAATATGTTTTTCTTCTTTATACAGGGGAACGGCCATTTCAGTGTACACTGTGTGAAAAGGCATTTAACCAGAAGAGTGCTCTTAAAGTCCACATGAAAAGGCACACAGGAGAGAGACCTTATAAATGTGATTACTGTGCAATGGGATTTACACAGAAAAGCAATATGAAACTGCATATGAAACGGGCTCATGGTTACACTGGTACGTGGCATAGCCGTAGTACTGCTGAGTGCAGAAATCCATGTGTTTTGTTAGGAGAGCACAAAGCACTGGCCTTAAGTTACTGAGGAATCAAGCACTAATAGCCAAAGACCACAACTGATGAATAGTTGCACATGCAACCCGAAAATCAGGTTGAAACACCAATTTGTTGCTGTTTATGGTTCCTTGTTTTTTATGTGGAGCTCTGTGTACAGAAATACAGAGTTCAAAAATTATTCCAGGAAAACAGTATATTGTATAAAATTTTTTAAAAAATTTTTTCCAAGACAGTCTAATGAATTTACAGTATCTGTAGTAATTGTGTAATACTGTTCCTATCATGTTTCCTTTATTCTCAAGTGATATATTTGCATTTTTCTTACACTATACATCAAATCCTACTCACTTGCCTTTTTCTCTTGTACCTTGGTAGGTCCTGTACAAGAGCCTGCGAGTCACCAAGAACAAGAAGGGGAAGACATTAGTCGTGCTCTGAATTTAGAAGAAGTGGTACAAGAATCTTCAAATGAATGGCAAAGTATAGGCAATGTTTTTCGATGACACCTTAAAATTTGAAAGTTAAAAATATTTCTGGGACTTGAACTTTAAAGCTTCAAGCATTGAAGATACTAACAATAGAATAATATATTATAGTTTTTTTAATTATTTACAAAAATTACCTAAAAGATGAATTCTTTTTTTTAAGCTTGTAGAAGAATATTGGGAAAACATCATTTAATCTGTGCTAAGTTGTCTGTGAATCAATGAACTCAGGTAATAATGTATACAGTTTCACCTTTGAATTCACAGCCAGTATATCTATTTAAAAATAAACTGGAACTTTATATCAGAATAGAATGATTCCCATCTTTAATGGAGATGAATAATAACTTCACAGGAAAATCATGAAAGTGTTGGTCAATTATTTTTATGTGTTCGAAGAAATAATTGAGATTGGAAACAAAGTGTTGCAGTTGATGCATGCATGCAGTATAAAATAGTGGAGTTTTGCCTTTTTTTTTTTTTTTTTCTTAAAAGGCACAGGAAAAGGCTGTATTTCTTTTGAAAGCTTTCTTTTTTAGTGCATTTTGAGAATTTGTTGAAAAAAAAAATTACTGCAAGCTCATGGCTTTTCTTGAGAGGGAGCATGTTCATTTTCATTTCAACCACAGAGGCAGATAGATGTTAGTTTTTACAGTAAAAGTCTGACGTTTTGGACTTGGCAATAATTACTTAAAAAGAATCCAAACAAGAAAAGGTTCCAGTAAAAGCCTCTGTTGTTTGCTGTACTGGGTCAGCAGGTACATATCAGTATCTGTGGAAAACACAGCCATATACTAAATCTGTGAAGTAAACAAGTACAATTTTGTGGTAGCAGTGAGAAAGTTAGATGCACACTAGGTCATCTATATTATACAATGTTCCCCAGTGCTGTAAACAGTTACCATTTTGAATCTGTAAATTCCTTACTATTTTCTTTGTGGATTTTGGAAATATGTTACATTTATTTGTTGTTTAAGTCATTGTTTCAGCAAAACTACCTAGCTGACTGAGTATTGCTTTCAAAGGTGCCACTTGTTAAGTATATTCATAGCAAAGAAACACTGGAGTAAAAACATAGTTGTCTTTTAGACATTCCAAAGACAAAAGCTGTTTTCTTATTTTTGCCTTGTTCTTTTGAATTTTATTTATATGTTACATATATATAGATATATATATGTGTGCTTATATATGTATATATATATTTAAAGTTTATGAGCCTCTGTGTGGCTGATCAGTATATTTTGTAAATACTAAACCCAGTTGCAAGAAGTTCATCTGTTCGGTTGCCACAAGTACTTCTAGATCAGTGGTGGATATGTTGTACTATAATACAGACCTGGACTTTATTTACTTTCTAAAAGATAATTGTTCTCAGATCCTAAAAGCGCTTTTTTGTAAATATTGTCTATACTCTGTCTATGGTAAAAACTAGTTATTTCAGATTGCTGAAACAAGAAATTGCTGTTGGTTTTGATAGGGCATCTCTTAATTCTTTTGTTAACTGTTCAGCATATGTATATAAGTAATATAGTTGGTGACATGAAAATAACACTTTTGTTATGTGGAATATTTAATTCAAAAACATGCTAAATAATATTACTTTTTTCCAAATTCTGTTTCGTGTATTTTTTAAGCATATGATTCTGGATTCTAGGAGATTGGAAAAACTCTGTCTACAGAAGTGCGTGTCTGAATATTAGGTGTAAAGAATAAAGTCCTTCCAGCAGTGCCTTCCCTTCCAGGCAGTCTGTGAGTGTTTCAGCTGTTTAAGAAATACATTATATTTTACAGTTGTCTGGCCTCATGGCATAGCACTCTGTTTCTCTGTAATAATATAGCAAAATGTGCTATGTTGCATGTACCATGTATGAAATTTTTTCCCTGCTGTTTCAGGGAATACTTTATAAATGCACAAAGGGCTTGGAACTAGGTGATCTTTACGGTCCCTCCAACCCAAAGCATTCAGTGATTCTGTGATACTCAGTAAGCACAACCTTAAAGCTGATCTTGTGAGTAAAAAAAATGCCATTTTTAAAGGGTCACTTCTCAAAGTATTATGCCTTTATGGTTAGAGGCAGCGAGTCTGTACCAAGTCTTGGAAGTGTTAAATAAACAGTGTAAGTTATGGCATCAGCTGACATTTTTCTTTAATTCAGTTTGCTACCCCTCCAGCACTTGGAAATCCTGTCAGTTACAATAATAGACTTCTAACAAATTTCTTTTTAACTTGATTTGCTTCCCTGCATCCTCTTCCCCCATGAACTTCGAGTGTCCTGACAGAGGTTTTTATAGCCTTGGTAAGATTGAGCTGGAGCTTTTCAGAGCAATTATGTGTTGATATTCAGTACAAATACAGACACGGTAACCAATATGTTGATATTTTCAAAGCAGTGTTAAAGTAGATGCATTCTTTAAGGAAGCAGAAGAACTCTTGTTCTGAGGAGTGCTTGAAGAGTCACATTGTATAGGGTAAGTGAATAGTGCTTAGGACAGCCTCTGTTCTTTCTGGTTTGGTGCAGTAGTAGGCTGGTGCTAGCCTTGGGCTTTTTGGCTTGTGTCTGCTCACAATTTATTTTGGTTTATGTCCATTCCTTCAGTACATTAAATTACCCACTCCTAGTATTGGTTGTGCATTCCTGTTTCAGGAAAAATCCTTTGCTTACAAGTCAAATGGCCATTTAAACTGCTGGTTTTCATCAAAGCTACTAGTGAGTAACTAAAAGGATAAATTTCAGGCTAAGTTTTAATCTGTTTTCATGTTGGTAAAACAATGCTTTCAAGTACTGTATCTATTCCTCTAAAGGAAGTAAATCCAAAAACGCCACTTCCGCCTTCTGGGAAAGATGACTGAGGGGGAAGAAGAGTGATGAAGGCAAGGAAGAAGTTTTGGATAAATTCTGTTGCTCTACAGTGCAGTATTTTGAAAGATGTATTTCTCTATTTTTTTACTTTAAATATTCTTTCACATTTTTGAGGGCTATTTGCACCGCAGTTGTTCATGAGGGGGGCAAGTTTTCACTGCCTGTTCATAGACACTTTATGCCTTGCAATATCCCTCTGGCCTGTAGCTGTCACTCCGTAGACACTGGCATTCCATAATTCTTGTGTCGTACTGTCAGCCTTCTGGGCCATGCAATGTCACTAGAAGCCTGTGTGCAGGGTCCCAAAGTGTCATTTTCTAGTAGCTGAACATTATTCATAAACTCTGTATGTGTGTGTGGGGAAATAAACCAAACAGATCTAAATACATGTGTATATATATATATATATATATATATATATAAATATATATATATGTGTGTGTGTGACCTTTTCTTATGTAAAAAACAAAACTGGCCCAAGTTTCATTTCAAGTTGATTACTTTATTTCAATAATGACTATTTTTAAAAGCTGTGTTCCTATAAGAACAACACGTGTTCAAATTAAATCAACTATTACGTTGCAGAGTATACATCTGAATGAAGCTACAATAGAAAAATACACATAGCAACCAACGAAGGTAATAGATGTAATATGTGTGTGTATGCTTAATAATTTTGGCAGTTTTGTTTTCTTTAGTCTCTATGTATTTTCTCTATGTATCTCATCTTCCATTGCTTCTTATTAATGGACACTGATTTAAACCTACAATAGATTTAGATGTGAAATGCAATTAACATATATACTCATAGGTAACTTTCACTGGGCACTTACTAGGAATGCAGTTTCAACCTAGGAAGCACTAACTGTAATCTACAGTGCATAGGCTAAAACTAAAAAAAAAAACAAAAAACCACAAAATAATTAATCAGACACTTAGATGACAATTTGAAGAAATGGTAAGTTTAAGTAATAAAACAGTGCAATTCAGAAGAGCCTTTTATTTCCCTAAGTGTGGTTGGAAATACCATCTCCACACATTCATTTTAGTAATTTGTGAACAATTAATATCTAAATCTAACTGATCTATAATTTATTTCTATGAGGCAACTACAATACAACAGTTAAATGTTCACAGTAGTTTACTATGAGTTTGCTTTGGTGCACTGCCCTTAACAGGCATCCAGGTGTTACTCAGGCAAAGGATGAGCCAATCAAATACAAACACTGCTGCAATACCAAGAGAAAGGTTTGAAATTCTAACGTGAGATGTGCAGGACTATCTGAGATACCAGTACTGAAGGGCTTTCTTTCAGAAATTAGACTTTTTTGTTTATATGCTTATTTACTTACTGTACTGCAAAGTTAATGCTGTTGCAGCAGAGTGTATGTGAAGCACCAGTGATGTCCAGTAGTCACTTGTGCAATCTTAGATGTTTCTCTGGGAATATCCCTTTTTTTGTAACATTAGTCTAACTCAAATTTGAAATCCTCTTTCTCTCCCTCATCTACTCTTTATTCTAATGGTTTGGATGCAATGAGCAATTCGTAGTATGGAAAGAATTTCCTTATTGCTATTGCTCCACATCGTATTGATTCTACAACATCTGCCCCCTCCCACACTTCACATACCTTGAACTCCCATTGTTTGATAAACCTTTCCATGACTGCCTAATCCTGTTATGAAAATAAATTATTCTGTGAGTGAGAGAAGGAAGATTAAAACAAAACAAAAAAAAAAAAGCCAAAAAGAAAATTTGGATAAACAGTCCTTACAACTTCTGCACATGTTGGGGTTTTTTTTGTTTTTAACAGCAGTGTCTCAAAAATTCATTAACAGCAGTGCTCAGTATCCAAGAAATTATAGCTCTTTATTTGTAATTCTGATGTTCACTAAAACGAAACCAGAAGAGTTGAGCTTAAATTAGGTGCTTGGGAGAAATAAAGGAATCCAGCATACAGTTAGGGCATCCTGAAGAAGAACAGGTAAAGTCAGAGATCTTGTTACTTCACATAAAATAAGGAAAACATCTAGTAAAGCTACTTTTTGTGTTCCTTTCATTCAACTGTTGCTCAGGGATTGCCAATAGAAGTTTGTATAATCTACTGCATGCAGAACCTAATTGGCATTAAGTAATGGATTGCATCTATCTAGGTAATTGTGGCAGCTGTTACTAATTTTAAGGCAGTTATATTATGAAGCAGAGTACATGATCCTTGGATGGCCTCTTGGAGCTTCAGCGCCTAGCAATGGGGGAACCAGACCGCGATCCAGGTCGGGACCCAGAGCCTCCCTGTGGAGGGAAGAACAGAGTTGTATTAATTAGAAATTAGTATGTATTTGGGGCTGTGCATTGAAAAACATCAATCTGTAGTAAGTATGACAAAATTTTAAATACTGTCTAATGAAAACGGCCTGCAGTTGCCTCTAGTATATCACTAAATATTACTGGGATTTTAATTTCAAAAAGATTATTGATTTTCATATATTTTCACATAGGATTAATTTACTCTCATTAAGTCTTCCACACAGGACTAGATGGTCTCTCATTAATTACTTTTAAGTGCATGTTCTTACTCAGGCCTTCCTAATGAAAACAATGTATTTGCTTGGACATCATGGAAAATTTCATTTTTGTATACCCTGTACTGTGTGTATACTTCAAAAAACCAAACAACTAAACAAAATCTCCAAACCTTGCATATGAGCTGTAATAGTCTCACATCTGAAAGAACTGAAAGTTAATAGTTTATTCTGCAGTAAATTCTCAGTGTTGTATCAATGTGAGACTTGTATGGAAAGCTCAGATGCAAATACAGGAGAAAGCTAAGAAAAGATAAAAGGGCTGAAACCTGCCCTATTCTTAGAAATAATAAGGAAGTGTCAAACTGGGAGGAAAAAACTGTGACAATTCATAAATTTGCACTTGAGAAAAGAAGCAGTTTTATAGCAAAGATGATCTAAGCTGAAATTTTGACATTTCATTTTTTGGAATTTAAGATTAGGCTAACTTGGTATCTTGTTCCCTTAGCTCTAGCAACTCTTTTGTAGGCAAATCTTGAAAAATTACACTTATGACCACAAATGTGAGATGGTGGTGTAATTGTTACTGGAATCAGGTGGTGACTGAACTGTTTACTTAAAAAAAAAAAAAAGCATGTGTGTACTTTGAGACCTAATTTTCTTTATTTATATTCTTCTCATCTTTCGGGGCTACCTCCTTAGTTTCACAGAACTGTCTCAAGGAAAATTCAGGCTTATTCATTAGGTAATCGGCTTTTTTTGCTTTCAAAGCTATCTTAAAGAATGGATAACTTTTTTATTTTACAAGACTGTAGAACTTTGTAACGAACTAGTAATTAATGCCTCCTGCTGTAAACAATGGGTCTAAATCAAATGGGCCTGAATAAAACTCATATCAAAGTTCCAGAAATTACAATGGCTGGCAAAAGGCTATCTAAAAAGTAGAACTGGTGTATGTATCTCTCAGATATATATGAATCTAAGCTAAAATAGCTGTGATGATTATGCAAAAAAGAGAATGTTCAGTTTCATGGGAGGTCATTAATGTGTATTTTCAGATGTTGAAATGATGAAATCTTACAAATAATGTCAGTACATAGCCATGGAATAGTTGATGTATCTGAACCCCACTAAAAACTACCAAGTGCACAATGTGAAAATAAGACTTAAAATGTGTTTGATTTTTACGTGGGCCTCTGAAGAGATCATTCATTTTCTAAATTGCAACATAAGAATTCCTACTACATCCTTGAAGTTCTTGTGCTGTCACTCGGTGCTGCATGTATTTGGAAAACAACTGTACAATGGGAGGTATAAAACCTAAACTAAGAGACAAAAATGTGGTTTTTGCTACAAATGAAGGCACTGTTAAATCTCCTGTTGTGGGGAGGAATAGTAAGAGTCTGAAATTATCAGCTCTCCTAAGGATCTCAGACCATCTGAGTTGCAGTTAAGATGCCTGCTTATTGCATCTTCATGTGCAAATAGTGCACAGGGTGATTTGTTATGAGTGAATTCACTGCCTTCACTGCCTTTGAGGGAAAATACAGTCTCCTTAAAGTATCTGCCAGTGGATATAGTGTGCTTTTCATGTGTCTGTTTCATGACAGAGAATATGAAAAATCCTCACAACTGGCCTTTTTTTCCTGTTCTGTTTTCATTTATTGCCTGTGTTGCTGTGGCCGTGCTGTGCCTATTCAATTTCCCAATTCAATGGGGAATTGAACCAGACTAAAGATAATCTGACCAAATGTTTGTTTCTGGTATGACAGTTTTCTGCTTTGCCTCACTTAGTGGTGTCGTAACTTGCAATACTGACATACTAGGAGTTCTCCCACCCAGGGTGGGAACAACAGGGACTGCTGGAGTTGTTACTGCATCCAAATATGTGTCCAGCACTGCCCTGTACTACCCTTCTGCAGTTTATCAGTTCTCTTTCATTTTCACTATCCTAAATAATGTAGCAGGAACAAGCAGTGTCATCTAATTTGTCTTCTGTATTTCAGATCATTTTTGCATTCAGTAACAACACTGATTCTGGTGCAGGTCTTTGTGGGACATCGTGGACTTACCTTCTTTCCTGATGGCCTCTAACTGTGTATTTTTACCCTTGTTCCCTATCGTGTGAGTAGTCCCTAAGCCACAAAATAACCTGGTTTATCCATGCAAGTCTAGATCCGTCAGAAGCTTTAAGGAAATGTGGTTGTTTCAAACATGGCAGATTCTGCAGAGGTTTGACTTCTCTTTTTCCCAAGTTCAGTTTTTTTTGTACTTAAAGTTCAATTGTACTTTACCAGTTTAAAGATTCTCGAAAGAGTGCCCTGGCCCTCATGATAGGATCCCTTGTGTCCCTTGTGAGCAGATTTATGCTCATAGAATTTTCCACTTCCATATCCTGGCTTGTGTCCTTCACCACCCTGCAAAGAAAGATTTTCATGTATGTTGCAAATTATCACATTCAAATTATCATATGCACGTTGTAATCTTTGTTTGTGATCACTGAAATGTTATACTTAAATGAGGAATTTGGAGGTGGTTGCAATAAAACAATCTTTTGTGATAAACAAGGATGAAGGAAAATGTTAGGAAATTATCTGAATAGATTCAAATCTGAGGGAAGCATCGATCTGTAAAAAATGAATTAATATTCAAAAATTAAATACTCAGAAGGTTAACCTGTGTGACAAAACTTAAATTGTTTTAATTTCATGAGTTCTAAGATGTCAAACACATCAGCTAATATGTGGTGTTCTGATAGTGAAAGAAATGCTTAATGGCTTGAAGGCTTTGATATTTTGTCTTAAAATGCCAGTAATTTATGTGCTATCTCATATAAAATCAAACCTGTGGTAGAGAAGTAGAATTTAATTAGTTGTGAGAGAACTGTGGGAAGAACTTGTCTAGGAATTGCTTAGGCAGATCACTTCTAACTGACAGGAAAGGTGGGACAAAATACTGAGGTTAGTGACAGCATTAGTCTTGCAGACTTTACTGTGTAACAGCAGTTGGAAAAGTGGAATAAGCACCTATCTCATCCCAGCCCTCCCTCCCATTTTTGGTCCATCCCAGGAGAAGAAAAATACAGCAGATGAGTCTTCCAGGAGCCTTTAAGGGAAGAGAGCTTTGCCATGCAGTGGATTTTGCTCCCTTCGTGCTGAAGCAAAAGAAATTATTGCTGCAAGGGCTGTCAAATTGCAGGATAAGAGCAAGCAACACAATTACCGTCTTAAAGTGCTGTGGAAGGAGGGAGGAAGGTGGAACAGAGAAAGCAAAATAGCAAAATTGAGACAAAACAAAATTATCATGTTGCTGCAGCAGCTTGAGGCAATGGAGCAAGATATGCTTTGGCCTGGTAAATAAAAGGGCTGTTACCAAAAGCACATTTGTCACCTACCCAGCTAAATCTGGTGAGGGATAATCCTCTTCCCTGTACATGCAAGAAATAGAAACAATGACATGGCGATCACTATGAACACAGCATCTGGTTCTGTCATACACAGAAGAAGATGAAAAGATAGCCAAGATTATGAAATAATGGCCAGGTAATGAGGCAGGCAGGAGTTGAAAACAACAGTCTGTACAGTCATTTCATGAAACAAAAAAAGGCAAGATTGTTTATTGTAATTACTAGAACTGACTTCACTAACCATGGTTTGTCAGTATTACATACTTCAAAAGCCAGCTGAGCTGAGTAAATGGAAGTACAGCTCCTGGCTGGAGAGGCTTGTTTGAAAGCATTACCTACTGTTAGTTCATTACATAAAGCAATCACAGCATAAATTGAATATAAAAATCCCTGCAAGTGGCTTCAATTAGTCATGCACAAAGTCAGGAGCTGCGTGAGGAAGAGAACCATGGCTCCTGTGTCTTAGGCTCTTGCTTTAAACTGTTCCCAGTGATACCTGTAGACTTTTACTTAATGCCATTAGAGACAATGAATCAGGCTCGCAGTTAAATTAGTGTGAATTAGCCCGTAAATGCCTTGAGCCCCTGAAACTGCTTACCTTTGCTTGCATTGGGGGAGGTGTACGGGGTGAGACCTAAAAACCAACACAAAAGAGTTGTCAAACAAAGGCAAAAATAAATGTCAGAAATCGTCGGGCCTTTTGCACATTATCCATGAGCTAAAAATGGTAATTGCACTGAGAAGCTCCTCTGCTGTCTTAAGCTTTGCCTGGAAGACACTGGATTTATGTCTATCTTGAAACAGTAATAATTTCTGAATACTGCCAGTGTTGAAGACACAAGGACAAAACCTGTATGTGGTGAAGCTGTATAACTGACATGATTAGCATTTGACTATGCTAATGGAGGTTCACGTGCTTTTTTCGGTAGCATTTCAGTATTGTTTGTCTTCTATGTAAAAATTATTTTTATATTTTAATGGCATAATGAGCTCAAGGGCACAGTACAATTTGGGGCTCAAAGGGTAATGATTGGGGAGCGTTTGTTACTGATGGATTCTAAAGAAAATATTTCATTTTGGTGCGTAAGAGGAGGGGAGACTTACAATGTTCTTGAAGAAGTGGACTACAGGGTTGTCATCAACAGGCCGGCCATGCTGAGATCTCTGGGGGATGGACCCGACGTGGTGGCTGACCCTGGCTGCATGTATGTCCTGAAAAGCAGAACAGGCACGTTGCCCAGTCAGCTGGGAAGGACAGCGTATCAGCCATGGCATGGAGAGTCATTTTCACCAGGAGTGAAGAGAGGAGAAAAATGCCTTGGAAATCTACAGATTGCCCCCTACAGTTGTCAGTGCTGTGAAATGGCAAATACGCAGTATGTATATGCACATGTTTTAACATTACAACCCAGTGTGGAATTAAGCCTCTTATTGGAAAGTTCAGGTAACAGAAACCTTGTAATTTCCCTTAAATAGGAATTTTTTCTCAAGTAGGATCTTAGGCTGTGATTTTAGAAACCAAAATAGAAAAAAATGTAAAATTACATTGGATCATTCTGCATGGGAAAGCAGGAATAGATCGTGTATCGTTTTTAGTTCCCAAAGACTATGTAACACTCATGAGCTGCAAAAGCAATGTAGGGGGTTTTTTTTAGAGTGAGGAAATCAAGTGAGGCTGACAATTTCTATTTCAGTTGGGCTTTCTATTTTCAGTAGGGCTTCCTGAGCAATAGTCCAAATGAAGTCAGATACATGGTTTATGACACCGATTTCTGTTGGAAAAGAAAAATAACCAATGCAAAGAAGTTCAGCTGGTTTTTATCAAGGTTGTTTTTTTGCATGCTGATATGTGGACACTTACTGTTTTAAAAGCAGAAAACCCTGAAATCTGTTGGATCTGTGAAATCTCCATGTCAGGCACTCAGTCCTGCCTGAACTTCTGCAGCAGTTTCTACTTGGTCATTGGTTCCAGTGTTGCCAAAATATCCTCTGTTGCCATGATTAGGAAGCTAGAGCCAGTAGTATTTAGAGCACTTTGACCATGTTTTTGTCTTCTTAATCTCTGCATTCAAGTCACCCAGTGCTTTGCCTTGAAACCTGCTGACTGGTTTGTCTTTAGGATAAGTAATGTGATAAATACCATGGTGTTGCAGATCTGATGGGCTATGGATTGCCACAGGAATGGAGAGAAATTGGGATAATAAGGTTTTAGAATCTAGATTGGGTTAAGTTTCTTGATTTTGGCGTTTTGACCAATTATTAGGTTGAATTAACACAATTATTAGGTGCTAATAACTTGGCTTATTGAAAAGGTTATTGTGCTGTAAATACAAAGTTTCTTCTGCCTGCAGTGCCAAATGTCATCACAGGCTTTGATTGTCCTGCCTTTTAATGTGTATGAAGCAGTAGCAAATCTGAAGTAATTTTTAATGATTCTTCTGGGTGAGTTTCCTGGTGTTTAAAATAAAGTGCTTTCCATTCATATTGTCATCAGCAAACTTCATCTGTCTTCAGAACCTTTGATATTATTCTTTATTTGTGACAGGTAATTTACATGTTTCCATTCAATTCATTGTTGGAATTACTCTTTCACCTCTAGTTTGTTCTTTCAATTTTTGGACTCCTAGGGGCAGAGAGCAAAATCCAGTGGTGTTTTTCAGAGACTGCTTATGTTTATGTAATAACTGATATCTGTAGGTGTTAAAAGGTAAATTCTAATGGATTTGAAATGAAAAGAGAAAATAAATGTGATTGATACTGCTAGGACTGGACTACTGAGATGGTGTGATATAAGTGGACTTTTTTGAACAAACTCAATTTAACAGTTATGTGTTTCATTAATGCATTCAGATCATCACCATTTATCTTTAAATATGTTTTAAGTGCTTGGCTTTAAATAATATTCTTGTAAAATCTAATAGGAATAGAGAAGAGCAACTGTGTTTCAGGAAGGGTTGTAATTTACTTCTTTCTTTATGTTACTAGTCGCTTTTGCTCAGGGGCTAGAGTGAGCTCTCCCCGCACCTCTTGCAGTGTTGTTAGGAATTTCATTCTTGAGAGCTGTGGCAATAAAAGGCATCCTTGGCTTCCATACCTATGTATTTTGAAATGTACTTGCCAAGTATGAGCCTGAATTCAGAGCCCTTGGGTATTGTTGGTGAAGTTTAAAATGGAGATGCCTCTGTTTGTGCCCTTAAAGAAAGTTTAAACACACAGTAATTCTTTAGTAACTGAATAGGAGAGGAGAACAGTCAACTTTTCCTCTTCCCAGTTAACATTAATGAAATGTTTGACCTCAGTTAAAGATCTCAACTAAGTCAACTCTGCTGCACATTCGAAAAAGCCAGAAAGAACCCTAAAGCTGAATAATTGTAGTAAAAAAGATTTGCCAGTACTGGAAATTTAAGCAGTAATTGGGAGAACTGATGACAAAAACACGGTTTGCAACTTCACTTTGAAATCAATAGTTTTAAGGATTAAAAATCTAAATAAGAATTCTTAGAAATATACATCAAATACCCACAGTTATCCTGTAATGGGGAGTTATTTTCTTTGAAACATTCTGTGGTTCTTTCTGGTGATGCACAGGAAAGTTGCATTGTTTTACTGTGTCACCTACCTTAGGTATGTTGGCCACTAAGACGAAAAAAAGAGAGAGTAACTGTGAATGCAGTGCAAAGAAAACATGCAGGTATTTTAGTCTCAACATTAGCTATACCCTGGAATTGCATTCCCTGTGTTAGCCATGTACTTTCACATCAGACTAATTGCATTTACTGGCACAACCTGTATTAATATCTTGAAGAAGCTGTTAATTAAGAAAAAAATTTAAATTGCCACTTCTCCAACAATATGGGATCCATTTGGTGTTTTGTGCAAGGTTATTACATTTCCAGTTGACCCGAAGATACCCATGTGTGTGTGTGTGCATATGGATATATATGCATATGGATATATATATACATACACACACACATATATATATGCTTTTCAGTGTTGTGCAACAACGGGCTCTGGGTATAAAATGTATAAAAACTGCAGTTAAGCAGTTACAGGCCTTTTTTTCAGTCATGAAATCCCATGAAATCCATCCCTGACTTTGCTTGCTATAAACAGGATATGTCATATCTTGCAACTCATACGCATTAGGGGGGACTTTTAAATGCATGTCTCTGAGGGCTCTCATCCTCCGCAAGAGGATTGTGTATAGCTGAAGATTCCATATGCATGTAAATAGCTCTAACTCCTAATCAGTCTGTGGTAGGCATTTGTGACAATAACAGTATTAAGATGTTTAGAGTACTTGAATTTTCAGCTTTTTACAGTTCCTTTCAGTATCATTATTATGTGATTTTGTTGCCTACTGGGGATGTGAGATGAAAATCTAAAGTACATCCCATGTTGTTTCTCTACTGGCAAAATCCAAATACACATGAAATACAGAAATAGCTGATATAAAATGCAGTCAAACCAGGTAAAGATGAAAAACAATAGGCTTTTTCATGGTTTCCAATGGCTTTTCTTCACAAGATAACTAATGAGTTGCTGTGCATGAAGTTAAAAGCTATCATACAAAATCAACACATTTCAAATTCACATGGACATGAAAATTGCATTTAGATTGTCTTAGAAAACCAAGCTGTTCCACAACCTGTAGGTTGTCTGTAATGCTTAACCACCCCACTAGGACATTTGCAACTGCACTGGTAGACTAAAATTATCCTTTAAGCGTTAATATGATGAACACTTTGCTGTTCACTGGGAAGAAAAAGCTGAAAGTTCAACAGGCAATTTGTAAGCCACTCAGCTGATTTTGTGTTAGTCCTTGAAATGGACTCTGAATCCAGACTCTAATGACATTTCTATCCAGGTTCAAACTTACATAGTCAGTATGGTTTCTAAATATGTATGCCAAACAGGAATTGAGATGCATCCTTTCAGTAAATATATGGTTTTTTTCTTTTTTTAATAACATGGAAATCTCTGATATAGTTTAATGAGAAATCTGACAGGCACTTGAATACAGAAATAGCTTCATCTTGGGATTTGGAGGGGCATTTCCATGGGGCTTTGTCTTCCTGGGCATGGCTAACACTTCATCAGAACCCTCCCGTGCTGCTACCCAGGCTCTCACCAGGCAGCGACAGAATACACAGCCCATGTGTCATGTGGGGATGTATTTTTCTGTGCTTATTCTAGTAGTAATATAACTTCTGTGAGCATGCACTGCTAAACCAGAGCTGTGTTGTGCTGGTGTTGTTGGTTCCATCTTTGTTCACATACAACCCAGGTAGCAGTTTGCTCTTGGTGATGGCGTTTGTCCCAGGCTGTTCACGACTTGCTGATTTGTTGCCAAAAGCAATGGGAGTGCTGACGTCTTCCCCACTGGCTAATCTGGTGATAACATTATAGTTAATTACCTAATTCAGCAGGCTTTTTTAATCACTTTAGAAAGGATGAGCCACACATCCTTGTAATGGTACTGTTAATTTTTACTAATGTGGAAGTTAAGACAGAAATTAAATTACTTGCTCAAAGGTAGAGAGGAGAATTGGCAGGAAGAGGGATGTAGAGTACAGGAGATTCTGCCTTTCGGTGTTGTGCTGAGATCAATCTTTGCCTAGAAAGAGGTGATGAACAAAAAGAGGAAGAATTCTTAGCAGAATGACAGAAATAACAAACATGGCAGTAAAGAGTAGAGATGACTGACAAGTAAGAAACACCAGGAAGAAGAAGGAAACAATGGAGAACATTGACCATCAAGAGAGCTGCCCTTCGATAATCCAGAACCACATTTCTCCATAAACCCGTTACCCCTTAGTGCCTTGATGATTAGTGTTCACAAATTAGCAGGTAAAAGAATTACTGGGAAAGAAGAATGGGGGCAGTTTTTCAGGACAGTTGTGTTTTATGATGGGACTCAGGTGAGAGACTGGTGCTGTCATACCTTCTGGGTTTTTTCCCCGTGTCTAATTTACTCCGTTGTTGTGACGATTGAGAAATGGTTTCAGAGGCAAAACCCAATCCTCTGACTTTGCTTTTCTGCAGCATGTTTTCTGCCTAGCATCAATAATTTTATTCAAATATTCTTCATGGTATAAGTTCTTTATCTGCTTGGACATAGTCTCTGATGCATACTCAATATTGTTCTGTTATTTTATCAAGTTGGTATCAATAAGATAGTTAAACTTTGTTGAAATAATCCATGGTTTGGGTGGTGGTTTTCTTGGCTGGTTTTGTTTTGGATTTTGTTTGAGAATAATCACTCCAGCAAAAAAAGGACTTTGGCTAGTAGGTATTCTCTGAGTAGCTTCTGCTACCAACAAGCTTCACAGCCTGAAGGACTAAACTGTACATGGGCGAGATGTGGAAGGCATCCTGCACTGGTTATTCACAATGATCAGTTTCTGCTGATCGCCTGCGCGTTTGGTGGAGATGCAGCTCTTTGTTGGCGCTGCTACAGCAAAAGAATGTAACGTTGTGGCTATGGCCATTGGTAAGAAAGCAGAGACTTACACAATTTTTAGGAGTCCAGGTCCCTAGTATTTCAGTCATGAAGGTCATAAAATAAACAAGATGGGAATTATTGGGAAAACAAAGCTATAAATACCAGGCATACACTATCACTTCACAGCTGCTGGCCAGAAGAATGTTACTACAACCTTGATTTCTGGAAATCTCAGATTGCATGCACTCACCCACCCACCCACCAAATATTTCATCAGTTCTTATCTTTGAAGGGATTGGCCCGATTCTATTTCTTTTCTGCCTTTAATAGGTAAGCAAGTGACAAGCTAAACTCTTGTACAGGTTGTTAAAAACACTGTTGCTGGTATCATGATAACTTGTGGAGAGAGCATAAGAGCAAGGAGAGTTCACTGTTATGAAATAATTAGGCATGGCATGGTTAATAGCACATTTCTTTGAAACAAATACTGTGGTAAAATTTCCAATAATATTGTTAGTATAAAGTGGGGAAGATGCACCACTCCAAACCTGAGGCTTGTACAGTTTCCAAGGCACATTAATTGTATGATGTATCAGAAATGGAGAAGTAGATGCATCATAAGGAAAAGGTGAGAGCTAAGGCTCATCTTGGGTCTGCACAAGTAATTCTGTGTTTTGCAAACATTTTTTAAATTGCTTTGTAAAAAATGCAGTAAAATCACCTGAAAATGGCAGTAGATGATTTCTCATGCAGCTCAGAAATGAAACCAAGTAACTTTAAGAGTGTAATGAGTAACTGAACACGTCTAACTGGAGACCATTTCAGGAACAAGGTGAGATATTTTGCATCAGTACAAAAGGTGAAAGCCAGCAATTGTCACTAATGGTATGTGATGACAGAGGAAAAAACAAGGTCAAGGGAAAAAAAAGTATTAACTTCTACTCCAGTTTTCTATTTGGCAGAATTTACCATTGTGTAATCTGAAAACAGCTGAAGAACAGTCATTTATTTTGGCATTCTAGGATGGAAAGTGCTAAGGATAATGCAATTCTTCATTTGCAAGGAATGTGATAGAAAAGAAAACAGTATAGCAGATTTCTTACTTATCAAACTGATTCCTCTGCAGAGAAGTAAACAGATGAAATTGTTCTCAGTGTTAGGCAGAGAAGATCCTTGTGCTAAATTTTTCATAGCTCTATTTGACCATCTGTATGTACGTTTTGAGGTCCCTGCCTGCCCCTCGCACTTCTTTAAACAAACACCCCCATCTGGTATATGGTATTAAAATTAAATCCGGACCTTACTCTCAGCTGGGCTGTGGTGCCCTGCAGGTGAACAAGAGAGGAATGGCTGAGAACAGCTGAGGCCAGTTCCCACCAAAAGACCCCAAAGCTGCCATCACTGCCCCTCCAGCAGTTGTGCCATCAGGCTCAGGCAAATGGCACCAACAAGCCCTGAACTTCACCAAATGCACAAAGGAATCCTTGGAGCTCTTCTTCAGCTCCCATTTACACATACTGCTATTACTATTACTATACCTATAGTGGATAGAAGACCCTAGAAAGCAAAGACTGAACTGAAAGATCCTGTTAGAAGTTTACTGAAAGGGGGAAACGTTTTGCTGTGGAGTGATTAGAAACAGAGATCCTTCAAATGCTTCAGTTGATTAATTTGTATTTTAGCCTGAACATGTTACTAATACATTTCTGAATTTAAGAGGCAAAAAAACCCATATAAAAGTAAAAGCGGTGAAGCACACAGGCATTCTGCCCAGTCATGATCTTCTCTTTCACTTGTAATACAAATCAGCAAGCCCCATTTCTGAACAAACTTTGCCATGCAGCTGCTGTCAGGTGAGCACAAAGCATCACTAATACTTTACCAAACTTTAGTGCTTGCATTTCTAAGTACCACTTACAGAGCATTTAACCTAGTCCAATACCCAAATTCCTCTAGTAGGTTGTAATAATTGCTTCAAGCAGTAACTTCCATGAAAATGCAAGTTCCAGTGCATTAAATAGTGTGTTAATTATTAGGCACAAATAACATATATATGGTCATACCTGTGTTAAATGAATGTGTCAAAATCAATCCCATGTTGGCTCCTGAGCCTTTCACTTCTCGCATGCTGTGTCACTCACCATTTGATACTTTGTTTTGTACAGGTGCTATTTTTTAAACCAGGCAGACATAAAGTACTCTGAGGTTCTACCACTGCACAAGCTAAATAAGCCTGATACACTAATGCGTTTTAGGTATTCATCATTCATTACTACCTGCTACAAACGAGAGGCCAGATTCAGTTCCCAGTGCATTAAGTGAGAGCATCAGATTCAGGAGTTTTGGTTATTCAAAGCCCATCCTTTGCTTCCAGAAGGCAACCTCTATTCCCTTCTGTCCCGTGCACTGTTCTAACAGAATTTTGCAGAAGGACATGCAGCCTCTGAGTGAACTAAAAACCCATCAAGTACAAGTAGTAGTTTGTTGCAACTTCTGTTAATGGATTAAAGCATTTAAAACAAATTAAATCATTAGTACACTGGTTTTTGTGATGTAAACAGTTTAATGAATACATAAAGCACATAAAAAGCAAAACAAAAGATTAAAACAAAATTATTGTTACAACCACCATAAACTCTATAAAAATTTTTTACAAGCATACTGCTTGCACAGCAGGTTTTACAAAACAGTGTATCACAAGCAATACCGCTCCCTGAAAGCTAAGACTTGGAAATTAAAATCACAGTAAGTATTTACTTAAATCACATCATAAACTAGTCAGACTAGCACTGATTTAACTACTTTTCAAATTCTTCATGGTGCTGTAGCATACATTAGAGCTTCCACAGGAAATGTGAATAGAGTTCAAGTGCAAAAAAAAAAAAGAAAAAAAGATTCTGATTAATTTATCCCTCCATGGCATTATTTAAAACTGTGGTTCCTGAACTTTTTGCCTGTGCATAGTTACTGCAACCATTTTTGTAGATCCCCACTCTATCAACTGCTTAGCTCAGGAGTGGGTTTGGAACTGCTGATTCCGAAATGCTGATCCCAAACCCTTGTTCTGTTAAAGTTGAGAAGAACTTCAGCCCAGTGCTGCTCCTGCCTTATTTCTGTCTGTAGGATGGGGAAGCCCCATCTCTACCTCCTGTATTTCTTGCACCCAAACACACAGAAACTGGGAAGGAAATACAGGAGCATGGCTTCATACAGGCAACAGGAGAATGTTACAAGATTGCATACAAAACTGAAGCAAAATGTAAAAGAGAAATTGATTTAATCTTCCACTCAGTCTTGCCTCACCTATTGTTTACTGTCACATATTTTGGTTTGTTGCATCTGTGTCACAAGTGTAGTTTAAAGTTTAGTACGTTAATGTAAAATGTTAAACCAGGACAGAAAAGTTCTTGTTTCACAATCCAAACTGTAGTAGAAAAAAAAATAAAATCATAAACAAAAGGATTACAAAAGCATAAACAACTGCATCAAAGAAACAAAACAGCAGTCAGTACATACTGAAGTTGAATACAGGCTGGAATCTAGGAGGCGCAAGGAACATTTGATTGTTTTAACAAACTTGTTCTGACAAATATTCTATAAAAATTAGAAAGGAAATTTATTGTTATGCTACTCTCTCTTGCATGCTGTTTAAAATGTCTGCACCACAGTTTCTTTCTGTCACCATTTTAAATTCCTTTTTAATACAATTAAATTTGAGCTGTGCCCAACAACAGTTTTGTTTCAAATATTCTACCTTAAACGATTTTCTTAAAAGTACAAAATTCAAGTTGGTTTTGATTGAGTTTCAGCTATCCAGAATCTTGACGGAGTTGGGGGGAAAATGGCAAATGCACTTGCTGCCCCTTAGAGGAGAAGGAGTATTTTTGTACATTCCAGTATTTCTATTTTTAACAACTCCCGTGGAACTCCCATGCACTCTTAATTTAACTTCAGAATTGCAGGGCATGGGAGGACCTGCTCCACATGAGAAAAGGAGGCCATAAAACAGTCCCAGCATTGTTCCTACCCCACCTTTCTGGACACAATAGCGAATATTATTCATTAATGTACTTCTTAGCTATGGATGCAAGAAGAAAATGCCTCCACAAAGAATTTATAATGTGTTTTGCTTGAATGTCAGCCCTAAATCTGTACAAAGAGCAAGTGTTGTCTTTGCATTCCAGTGCTTTCTGGTGTGGGTAGTTGAGATGCTCCCACTGAGGCATGGGCTGGCTGAAAAAGGAAGACTGCAAGAAAGGCAGCTGCAGAATTGCTTTGAAATGCTTCAAAATAAATAAAAAAGTGCAAGCAAAGAAACAGTGCAGCTCTAGGAACTTTTCCTTTTCAAGCCTTTGAAATTCATCCTTTAAGGTGCTTTTAGAGGGATCTTATTTACCAAAGACCTGTTTACTTAGTGGAGTCTGGAAATTTGCCAAGGGACTTCATTCTATTTTGGCTTGTCCATTAACACCTTCATCATCTATCAGTGATACTCTACAAAATTCAGCAAATGGCAACAACTATTTGGGGTTTAAGCAAAAATTAGCCATCTAGATTTCCTCTGTCTATGCTTGTATAAATAAATGACACAAGCCTTTCTTGATACAAGAAACCAAAAGGCATTGTTTCAGAGGCTAAATAAATAATAGCTGAAATGACTGTCTGTGCCACTTGCTCAGTACTTTCCACACTGAAGCCCTTCCACAAGAGAGCCTCCTATGAATGTTTCCTAGGACATACATCAATATTATCATTGTGTGGAGGAGTGCTAGAGATGCTTTGCCAAGGAAGTCCTACTGTGACTGACTTTTGTCAAAATAATTCAACTTCTCTGTGCTTCCAGCTCAGATCTGCAAATCAGGACACCATAACACTATAAGTAGTCATTCTTAAGGGAAAAAAACCCCAAACAAGTACTTCTGCTAGGTAAAAAAAGTCAGAATTGTCCATAATTCTGTACTGTTTTGCAGACATTTAAGTTCTTCAGAATAGCAGTTTACTGAACAGCAGAGATAAAAGAGATGCTGTCCTGTCCTCTCATACATAATTACATAGAAATCTATAGAGAATCACTGCAATCGTGTTCGCGCCAAAAGATAAAATACAGAATTTGTACAGCTGGCAGACATTTTTTAGTCATTACTCCTAAAAACTGAGTTGATGGATTTGATTTATTGCCAAGCAGGAATGCACATACCTCTGTATATTCTGTATGCAGAATCTAACTTTTTGGTATTGTTTCCTTGGTGTACAAAGAACATTTTATACACTATTTTTTGTCGAATAACACAGTACATGAACAAAACAGCAAGAGTTGAGCTGGCCAACCAGGTTCCAGAAAAGAGCAGCTGGGAACAGCCTCTGTTATTTGCAGTAACAGTAAGAAAAAAGGTTTTCTTCATGTTTACAGCAACTGCTTGTTCCATTTATGAACATTACACACAGGAGCATTACTACAGAAACAACTGCCTGGCTGCTAAATCTGTCAATAGCATTAGAGGCCCCAGTTTGTAAAGGTGAGAAATAAAAAGAACAAAACACCCAGCTTGCTAAGTACTGCCTACCAAGCATGAGAAGCTTCTGGTTTTAAGTTTCTAGAGTATTTTTCATCCAGTGGTCTCTACATTACAACAACTCTTCAGGGAAGGGCTATTATACATTGTGCTTCCAGGTGCGGAGCTGTGACGGACACTGACAGCCACAGCTGTGAGACCACCACAGATCCAGTTTTACACCACAGGGCAGCATGGTGTCCTGTCCCAGTGCAGCGCTGAGAGGCAGCACAGATCCCAGGCTGGAACACTGAATAGACCTCAAAGGTCGTCAAGGTTATCCAAAAATTTGGGCCCAGCCAGCAACTATGAATACTGCTTTTTGCAACACACAACTTGAGCAACTACAATAAATTCAGCTAAAAGAAAGGTTTTACAGCCCTACAGCAGTTCCATTCGAATGCTTATGTAGTGTGTGGACACACAAACACAAGACTCCACTTATCATGTCCTTGGCAAAGGGTACAGCGAAAATATCTTAATATTTGCCACTTGAAAAATAGTGAACTAACATGCCAGCTGCACAATTTATCAGAGGAGGCAGATTAATCCTGGAAAAGGGAAGAATTCACTTTCATTGATACCTTGGTTTTGAATTCATAGTGTAGAGATGGCTCGTTATACAATTTCTAATAGGAAATTATTAGAATAAATCTCAACTTCTTGTCAAAGCAGCTGGACTATTTTGTACACCTGAGATTCTGAATAATATCTGTCAAGCCATCTCCCATTCAAATGCTGTCATCTGACCTTAAACATACTCTTGCACAGGCAGGCTGAGGATTTGGCCACAATTCCTTTTCTAACATCTATTTCCAAGTTCATCCCTCAGTTAGTGCCAAGATATGTAGAGATTGTCTTGCATTTAGTGCTCTCATCCAGCTCCCTTATGCAAATATTTAAGAACAACACACAAAAGCAGACTGAAGTTTCTCTAAATGGCACAGCATACAAATGCATACAGCACACTACATTAAATGCTCATAGAAATTTGTCTTGGTGATGTTTCTAGAGCCCCCTGGATTTCTAATACTCCTTGTTACTACCCAGAGTAGCTCCTCTTGTTTCCCAGATCTTTGCTTTTTTTGTTGTTGCTGTTTTCAGTTTAAAGCCAAGCATTATATTACAAGTACCATCCCGCTGGCTAGGTCAACTCTTGCATTATAGCAGTGAGACCTTTCCTTCAGACCCACCCATCCTCTTTAACTGTACTGTATTTTGCTGTAGCCTCGCAGTTCTCTATTCCTCAGAGCTCACCTTGCCCGAGCCCCGCCGGGGAACGTGTCTTTCACCTCCAAAGAATCTGCCCAGCGAGTCAAGTAGACCCGAGTCTCTGTGCCGTGGGGATCCATGTCTGGCATGGTCTATAGTGCTCGCAGATGCCATTTTTGATCCGTGCCGGAACGAGGAGCGTTTTTGTGAAGCCATCAAATCCGAATTCTCTGAAGCTGCTGCACTGTCCTCTTGGATGGTCTGTAGCTCGTCTGACTCTGAGGGCCGATCTTTGAAGGTGTTGTCTTCTCTTCCTGGGGCATCTCGGGAAAAGAGGCGGATCAAGTGGGGGCGACCAGTCCTGTCAGCTGGGTTGGCCTCAGGCCAGGCATTCTTCGGGTCTGCTGTGCCTTTGGAGTCTGTCACCGCTGGGCTCTTCGTGGAGGTCCCATTGTTCTGGTTCACATCTGCCTCTCCTGCAAACAACAAGGATGAGATATGAATACAGGCCTGTGGAAAACAGCCCTGGAACAATGCTGCTTTCTTTCCCTTGCCTTGAGATGCTCATTTCATACAAAACCCGTAATATGTGCAGTTGTAATGAAACTATGTTCTCTTCCAGCCTTAAAGAACATTAAGTTATCTTGGAACTGAAACCAGAATGATGTTCTCACACAAATTTGCAGTAGTTCTAGGTGATTTTTTGCTGGGGGTTTTGGTTGGTTATTTTTTTAATTTAACGCATTTATAAATAGATTGATAGATTACTTGAAGCATAACTGAAACTAACTTTATTTACAGGGAAGGTTTGTGGATGAGGAGGCTTTCAGGGAGTAATCAGAATTCCTGTATTTTCCCTTGAGAACTTGCAACTCTAACTATGCCATCTTTGTCCAAAAGAGGGGGGGGGGGGGGGNCACTGCAGATCTGTGCCTTCGCAAGTGCACACTCCCTCTCCACGATGCCACAGCTTTTGGCCTCATTTGGAACCCCTAGCTGTAACTCCAATATGGATCAAACAAGCATAATGAGGGGAGGGGTTCTTTTTCCCCACTATTGAAATGGTTCTCACTTCAAAAAAGACAGTGAGCACTGAATTGCAATTTCTGCTTGGCCTCTCATGACAGTTTTTCTCCATTTATGATGATCTTGGCACTCTGAGTACAATGTCCTAGCACTGATGTTGAAGGCCTAAAGGAAAACTGTCCAGTTTGCATTTAGTGCTTGTGAGAAGTGACGAAAACAACTATCAGCAACTGACAAGCCTTTTTTTAGCCAAGAAAGGTGCCAAGACAGATCCCTGTGGTAAGCGAAATGCCTGCTGCCTTCTCCACAGTTGTGTTCTGATGCTCCAAGTAAAGTATCTAAGAAGCATCAGCTGCAGCAGACTTACCCCTTCACCTACAGTAGCTCCTTCTATCAGTGACAAAAAGATTTATGGAGGTTTTTATGATCTATACCATGATTCCTACTGTTCTAAAGGAAACTGCACCCACGGAGGAGTATGACTTATCTCCAAGGAACACCAAAAGAGTATTAGTAGGTCATTGCTTGAGGAGCAACCTTCAGCACAGACACCTCCCACACACTCACTCTGTGTCAGAAATGTCTTTTGGAGTTAAGGGGGCTCAGAATTTCAGAAATAAGTTAGTTAGTCATGTGTTACCTTTAGGGTCTCCTAGTTACCTTGTTACATCCTCATTTGATTTGGTCCTTGTTGCCCTGGGAGGGATAGGATCTGGTAAATACTGCTGTGTTTTGAAGTACTCTGGGCTCAAGTACTTTGCTGATTCAGCAGAGCAATTTTAGACTTGACACAGTCATTTCATATGGTTTCACCCACCCACAGGGCACCGAAGAAACCTTTTCTCAGGCTGAGAATAATCCTGAAATAATTTTATGAATAACAACACAAGATACTGATGATGGCTTCTGCAAAATCTGTGTATAGGTTACAACTGGTTGTAATCAGCCTTTTCATACAAAAACCTAAAGTGCAGTTTTGCTGTGCAATTTTTTTTTTCTTCTGTGAAAACTACTTAGAAAATGTTGGGGAACTTCAAGAAAAACTTCTTTGGTTAAAAGATCTGGAAGTGTCTCTCAGGAATACAATTATTTAACCAGTGACTAAGTGTCACTGAAGACCTCATTAGTGGGGAAAATATTCGCTGGGAACTTTGGGATTTGAGTTTTCCTGAAAAAATACTCTCAAACTTATTAGAAACTCTTAACATACCCAAATGATCTTCTTAATAGAACAAAAGAAAAGTAATTAACTTGGATATGTGACACATTCTGAAACTGCGAAACATTTTAAACAGCAACTCTAAGCCTAGATTCTATACCATAATACAAATCCATTCAAGGACAGAAAAAGAAAAGCAAACAAAAGAGTTATTGTATTTAATTTAATGCATTAACAAAACACCAGAGCATCTGCATACTAATATTTTTTGCAACAGTTGCTCTTTGTGTCACTGAATACGGGTATTGGTAAGCAACAAAGAAGGGTATTTGTGCCACAAAAGTAGCTTCTCCCAATGCATATGCAGTGAGCTATAAAGTACAAATCTTTCTGGAGGCTTTATTTCAGTAGTGAAAGCACACATTTAAGTTTGCCTTTAAATTATCTTCATGCTTACGTTTTCTCTAATATATAAAAACACATAAGAGAGATACTGTTAATATTTTTCTAACTGATCAAAGTCTTCCAGTGCATTTGGAGAGACAGATCACTTTAATAATGTCCTAAGGACATCCAGAATTAATGGACTATAGAAATATATGCTTATTTGTTCATTTAAAAACAAATATTTAGACTTTTATTAAAACCTATTGTCAATGCTGTGTATAGCTACTGTTTTTAAAGTTGTTTTTCTTTGGAAGATGAAGCTCTTCCTTGAAATAGAGTACTCAACCTGTACCGTATCACTTGCCCAAAAGAAAGTTGCCCAGGGAGGAAGAGATCTTAGGCATTTTTTTGCTAATCCTTGTAAAATGAGGTACAGCAGAATGCATTGCCATAGGCATTAACCAGAGGGCTATGGAAGTGTCTTCCTTTTATATGTAAGTGAATACAGTCCTTGAGAGCTGAACAAACAAGAAAAGCACCTCCTCACATTAGCCCAAAACCAGCAGGAGGGAGCCAGCCTCAGAGCAGGGATGTGGCACTCCAGGCGGGGCCAAGGACCACTCCCAAAGGCAATGCCACCTCTCCACTTGCCCTCACCACACAGAGCTCTGAGCCTGCTGCTGGCACAATGTTCCCTGGGCACGTTGATCAGAGTGAACAGAGCCATTTGTTCCCTGTACACACAGTGACTTTCAAAATGAGGAATATAGACAGACAAAAAATTCTTAACAGCCTGTTAAAGAAACCAAAGAGAAAGTCCAAAGGTGCTTTCAGTGAGACAATCCAATCCTTCATTGTCTTTAATAAGAGTTAGGTCCCATATCAGTATTTTCAAAACTGCTGCGGCCTTAGTGTTTGATTAGACACTGATAGTTTATCCCATTTCTTGAGAATCAAAATAACTCTTTTCCCTAAGCTTCTAATTGGCTGGGACCTCTCAGCCCAATGCTTCAAACAGTAACTCCTCTCAGGACCACGGAAATTTGTTCTGTGTAAAGTACAATTTCCAGTCTGGACACAAATATCCTTCTCATGGGTCACTGGGAAGGGCTGCTCTATGACAGTTCCCCCTTGTGTGCACTGCAGTCTGTAGTGCTCTTCCATACAGAGGACAACCTGGAAAGAGGTTCTTAAGCTAGGAGTTTTAAAAAAGATTTGAAGTTTTAAAAAAGATCTCAAGTTTTTCATCTCCTCCTACTCCTTTCCAGTCTTGCTTTCTTGCAGATACTTGTAATTCCTCTCACATTCCTATCGCTGCTCCCTCTACAAATGCTGTAAAACAAATGAGGAAGATGAAGCTGATAAAAGCTGAAGTCCATTCCCTTACTTTGGCTTCTCAAGACAGGCTTAGATCAACAGTCACAGCATATTGCAAATATTCATTACAATAATACATGACAGCAGCTTTAAGCATTTGTATGAAATATTAAGAATTAAGTATTATTTACTTGTTACAAATGCCAGAAAGTACATTAATCAACTTTGTAACACTGAATATTTAATGCACTTTATCATAACTACAGGCTACTGTGATTGATTATACTTACTTCCTTTTCCTCGGCTTTCTTTGCTCAGGGTATGAAGATGGAAATTACTGAACTTTTAAATCAACTTTTCATTTTCGTTTAAGTCATTATATATATAAAGCACTGTTTTTCAGTACATGAAATACAATCTGTATTTGCCCTTTTCTACTTTTTAAGTCCTCTCTCTTCCATAAGATGTCAACTGGATAGTTAAATACAATGCAGTACAGTCCTCAATTCTGAGTTAAATTTATTTCAGTATGTTTACTGAAATGCCGACAAAATTAACTAAAACATCTGACTTTTTGTATTGATTCACCTGTTTTTAGTCACTCGAACAACAAAGGGTAACACCTAGAAATTAATCAATTTTGTCACAGCTGAGATTTCAAGATCTGCGGTAAGCTATAGCAATAAGGCAAATGTATCAGTAATAGGTTGCCTTGCATTATTTAAGAGGCTGAGACCACTATTTTGGAACACGTGGCTTCTAATGACACTTGTGGTAATACCAGGCACTTGAAAGAATGAAAGGCCGGAGGAAACACATCCAGCATCACTACATACATGCTGCAGCTGAGGGTATCTGGGTTCCAGCTCTGGGCTGAGACAATTTCCCAACAATCCAGCTCCTGGTTTGGACTTTTACTGCAGCACAGCCCACAGAAGAATAGGGTGCCCACAGCCATTAGGCTTCACTAGAGGAGTATTTGGGGAGACAGAGAGGAAAGAATTATGTCTGCATTGTTAAATCTGAACTGCAAAAGCTTGATTCATCCTCATTATGCTAAGACACTGCAGACAAAAAATGGCTCTTGGCCTAACTTCACTAATATGGTTAGAAGGCAATATGCCATCAGACATTTCAATTCACAGACCTAATTACTGGGTTTGTCTGATGCTTGTCAAACAGTTGGGAATCAATTTTGGACAAATATTTCTGTTTGAAATGGATGGCATGCAGTATAATTGTGAAACAAACACTTTGTCATACCTCTGAACACAACCAGAACGGATGTGCTGGTGCATTTAGCCTTTACACAAACATTCTCCCCATTTTCTAGCAGATTGAATGCAGAGAGAAGTACCCATGTGTCTCGTGATATAGATTCACATGAGTTTAACATTGCTACCACACTTAGCCAAGAGATCACTTCCATTACAGCTTGCTCTCCTCCCTCCCTCCTTGCCAAATCTTATCACTTCCAGGGAAAAAAAACTTCCATCCAAAGGCAAATTTTCTTTGCAAATTTTCTCAGCTGCAGCATAACTGAAGGAATTATACTTTTCTACACAAGAAATTCAGCTTTTTCTGTGGGCTAACCAAGCTGCAGACTAAACCACCACAAAAAGGAGAAGCCACCTGCTAAAGCATATCATGCACTCCTTTGACTTCCCTCCCTCACTTCTTTCATTAGACATTTTACAGCATATAAAGCTCTTACCAGACTAGAACAAAAAAGTTATGAGGCTGTTTCCATTTCACTGATGAATACATTTCTACACTGATCTGATGAAGCTGTGAATAAGGGGTCTGCTGTGGCATAATTTTCCTTTCAATAAAACTTAGCACTAAAAATACAGTAAAAAGTGAAAAACCTCACCTGGTCCAGTATTTACTTCTATTGAACTAAATTTAAAAAAAGACCAAGTTTAGCTCTATACTACATTTTGGGTCAGTAAGGATCATTGGCTGAGCCTCCTGAAAGTTACTGCACTGCTGTTGGCAAAGGCACAACATAGGTTTAGATATTTAGACTACATTGCTGTGGCCAAGTGAATGAAACTTCCACTTAAAATTTTACAAGAAGTGCCTGAAAAATGCTGTTTTTCCTGATTCCCTGATACCTCATGGAATACCAGCTATTACCTGTTCTCTGCAGAAGGCATTATGCCCCCTAAGAGCTAATGCCAGACTGAAAATTAATAGGTCAAATAGGATGTATTAATTGCAAGACATTTGCTAATACCCAAGTATTGGCACAGTTTCTTTCAGACTCATGAAAGATCTAATTTCTCCAAGCCCTCCTTGGCCCTTTCCTGCTGAAGAAAAGCTGCTGAGGTAGAAGAGCTTGGCCTTACAGCAAAGCTCACATGAAAACACAAAAAGGTTTGATGCAAAGACAATAGGAAAGTATCAGGAAATATGGATTCAACTGTTTTTGCTAGACTTCATGATCCCAAAGTGTCTAATGTGTAACTGTGAACTGCTGCTTGTTACAAGAGTACCAGTTTCATGATAAATACATCCCTAAAGCTCTGCAGTAAAGCCAACAGTTTTTGGGAGGAGAAGTTCCTGTAAGGTGCTAGTGGCACTGTGGGGAATTATTGCTGTGCTATCTTTTTTGATAGGGTAACTATACAGACTTTTTCAATGTACCCAGTAAAACCATAATGTAACCAATCAATGACTAGGTGAAAACACACAGCAACATGACATCCAGCTGGAATGGTGACACTCTAATACGCATGCCTAAATCTTATTCTGTGAATCAGCAAACAGCACGTAATTTTTAGTTTTGCTGACAACTCCATGATTTGAGAGGGTTGGTTCTGTGAAACCACTACAAAATAAAAATGAGAAATTAAAAATAAGCTGTATACTCATTACAGCTTATGTTCAGCATTATCATTCTACTGAAGGCAATTATGTTTTATGGTTATCAGTAACCCTTAGCAAAAAATTAGCAATACTGCCCGAGTCAGAGATTTTTGATATATCAGGAGTCCTCTGGCTAGAAAGCTTTTCTTTAATTTTCACCAAGGCACACACAGCTCCTAGCATCTGCATGTCAGAGGTGTGAAAACACTTGTAAGTCTGTGCAGTAATAACCCACAGTCCATGCCCAGAGTCTGGATGTTACCGGGAAGCATGTGTGGTTACTGTGGGCTGAAATGCATTAACATCCCACTGTGAGGGGCTGCATTCCAGGAGCCAGGTTTCAAACTTGATGGACAAAAGAGAACGTCATACCTTACCCTGACTTGTACACCCTGTATTATTTTTGTCTTTAAGAACCCTCTCTCCTCTCTGTTCTTACTGAAGAAATTTGGCCAGCTCATTCTGCCCGTGTCAAAGAAAGAGATGAAAGCAAACCTGTCAGCAAGGCATTTTGGACCACAGGAATTAGAGCAGCAGTTGCATACCAACCCTATGTGTTCTCCTGTTACCGATGTTACTGGGGTGCAACAGACTTTTTTTTTTAAACCTACTGTGAAAGTCATATCAGATTCAACATGCAAGACATTAGCTGGGAGGCCTAGGTTACACATCACCCGTCACTGCATGGTGCTTAATTTCCTCTCCTTCGTCTTTTGTAATGGGGTTTTATAATACTATGTATGTATTTCTGCAGTTCAGTGATACAGTTACTCCTAACTTTTGAAGTCTCACAGAAAAGCTTTCTACTGACCCATCTGCTGCCTTTACCTAACCACACTGACCAGCTACATGTACAGAAAGCAACCTATGTGGGACTACAAAGCACAAATCACAGCAAAACAGGTCACTTGACAAACTTGATCTCCTTTGATCACCAGCTGACCCACCTAGTGAACATGGGAAAGGCTGTGGATGTTGTCTACCTGGGCTTCATAAAGTCCTTGACACACTCTCCCACAGCATTTTCCTGGAGAAGCCGGCAGCCTATGGCTTGGACGGGTGCACTGTTCACTGGGTTAAAAACTGCCTGGATGTTCAGGGCCAGAGAATGGTGGTGAATGGAATTACATCCAGTTGGTGGCCCATCACTAGTGGGGTTTGCCAAGGCTCCGCCTTTGGGCTAGTCTTCTGGATGAGGGGATCAAGTGCACCCTCAGTCATTTTGCAGATGACATCAAACTGTGTGGGAGTGTTGATCTGCTGGAGGGCAGGAAGGCTCTGCAGAGGGATCTGGACAGGCTGGATCCATGGGCTGAGGCCAATTGTGTGAGGTTCAACAAGGCCGAGTGCCAGGTCCTGCCCTTGGGTCACAACAACCCCAGGCAGCGCTGCAGGCTGGGGCAGAGTGGCTGGAAAGCTGACAGTGGAAAAGGACCTGGGGGTGCTGATTGACAGTGGCTGAACAGGAGCCAGAGTGTGCCCAGGTGGCCAAGGAGGCCAATGGCATCCTGGCCTGTAGCAGGAATGATGTGGCCAGCAGGACCAGAGGAGGGATCATCCTCCTGTACTCGGCACTGGTGAGGCCTCACCTCAAATCCTGTGTTCAGTTTTGGGTTCCTCAGAACAAAAAGGACATTGAGGTTCTGGAGCAAGTCCAGAGGAGGGCAATGAATCTGTTGAAGGGTCCAGAGAGTAAGTGCTATGAGGAGCAGCTGAGGGAGCTGGGGGTATTTCGCCTGAGCAGAGGAAGCTTAGGGGTAACCTTATCACTCTCTACAAGCACCTGAAAGGAGGCTGTAGCCAGGTGGGGGTCGGCCTCTTCTCCCAGGCAACTAGTGATAGGATAAGAGGAAATGGCCTCAAGCTGTGCCAGGGGAGGTTGAGGTTGGACATGAGGAAGAATTTCTTCACTGAAAGGGTGATTAAGCATTGAATCAGACTGCCCAGGGGAGCAACAGAGTCACTATTCCTGAAAGAGTTCAAGGAATGACTGGATGTGGGACTTAGTGCTATGGTTTAGTTGATATGATGGTGTTCAGTCTAAGGAAAGACTTGATCTTTGAGGTCTTTTCCAACCTTAATGATTCTATGACTCTCTGAAACAGAAAGTGCTCAGGACTGCTATGAGCCTTGTGGGTGTGTGAAGGTATTATTTGCTATTGAGGATAAGTAAAGAAACCTGCAAGTAAAAAGAGGCATTCCAAAAAGCTGAAAGCATCCCCTGTGCGAGAACAATTTTTCATCTTGAGATTGTATTTAAAACCAATCTATTTGATTGTAGAAACTGCCTTGCACTCTGCATGCTTTCACGGAGTTGGGCACTTGGTTATCCGTGCCCCTGGTTCACAATGAGGAGCTGAAACAAAGCCCACACGGTGGCCTACCATTGCAGAGGAATGCAGCAGTGTAGGCCTGGCTCGCACCCTCTCGCTCTTGTTTTCCAGAACTTCTGGCATTGCCTCCACTTGCTGAGGGTTACAAAGGCAAGTACAGAAAACAAAAGAGCCTGTGGTTGAAACCAGTGGGACTTGCTATGGCAGAAATTTGGAATCTATGAGAAACATGTGGCAATTCTCCATACAGCCCGCAGAGAGTTTTTTAAAAACTTAAACAAAGAATTTTATCCACCCACCAATTTTCAAAGAAAATTGTTTCTTTGTGTTACTAGAACATATAGGTTTGTTTTAATCTTGAATATCTCACAAAAGATCCTCCCACAGCAAAGCGAGCTGGAGCATCATTTGTAACAAACAATTTCATGTACTTAAGGAGGAAAATTTAAATCACCTGTTTGACCCATCAGCACTCATGTTCTTTAAAAATTGTGCAAATGACTAGTATTAGACAAAGATTGTTTGGTTATTCATCTTTTCTGCTTCAGTTGCATCGAGCCCGAATAACTGTTAGGTTGCAAAACTTGGATATATCCTCCCACACCAAAGTAACAGTATGACAAAATGAGTAGCGCTTCCATCAGACCTCACAACTTCCATTAGCTTTTGTATTTTACACATCAGTTATATTTTGCTGGAAAATAACCTATTTCCATCAGTACAACTCAGTACCCAATATTACAGTTAAATTTTTTTTCATAATAGCATAGAGAAACAGGGCCTTAAAAGCAGCAGAAAAAGAAATGTTGCTGAAATGAGTGAGGTGAGGACAGTGACTGAACCAGCTGGTTCAAGAAGTTGCTCAGAGCATGACAAGCAGCACAAAAAACCCCCTAACTGTAGAATATTTCCTGTTAAAACCCATCATGTAGCACCTCCGAAAGAGGGCCTGATAACACTGCTTTGTTTTTCTTGACCAGGATTTAAGTGTCTGAGTTGTATTTTATTATTCAGAAAGTATAAATTGCAGAATAAAATACACTTGTAATAAGTTAACCAAATAAGCTACCTTTAAAAAACATAGTTAGATTGTGACCATAGGGGAACTACTTACAGCATGAGGCTATATACTCCAATTTCTATTAATGCCTTCGGTTTTAACTTTTATATTTTTCAAATCCTGTACTGCCTAGTGTGTAACTCTGAAGTTTCGTGTGGCCTGCTGGCTACTGTTCTCTCACGTTGGTTAGACATAACAAAGCCTCTCTAGGTTTGCTCTTCAAGGACACCTTGATTGTCCCAGGCCCCAAAATGTGTAAACTAAAAGCCTTTGAAGAGGAGGGGCAAACTTGGGGTAATTACATCATTGACTGAAATTGTAATTGGAGAATTAACCCTGATATACAAATGGACCAAACTTATAAAAGTGTGAAGAACCCGTGACCCAGCGTCCATCTTGGGTGGAGCCCTTTGCCTGCCCAGGGTGTATCTTTGAAGGCCCTTCAAATAAATACCTACTTTTATTCTTTTATTTTTGTCTAGCCTCTGTTTTCAGGTAGCCACTTCCAGGCATCCCTAAGAGCTGCATTTCAGTCCTACAGAGTAACAGTGTTCATGTGTGTTAAGTTTTCCTGAGACCAACCAACCCAACGAAACACTTCACAGTAGTGAACACAGCCCAAAGTGTTGTAGATGAGTTTTTCATGTGTTAAAATAAACAATAATGCACAGATTTGCTGGTTTGAGGACGTAACTTCAAACTCTGTTTTCCAAGACAGCCTTGTATAGGGCAGGTCCAGGTGAAAAGGAAATTACAGGAGTATGGCAGTCCTAGAGAGAAGAGTGCACAACGCAAGCCAGGTTTCTGGAAGCTCTGAATCACCTGCGGGGTGATGCAATCAATAAGCTTGACGTTTTCATGCATCCTCAGGTGTACATTGCCATATCTCTGGATTTCTCTATTTTGCCCTGTTAATGTATTCCAAACTGAAGCTTTTAATAGCACAAGTGATCTCAGAGTGTCACGGTTACAGAATTCGCAGTGAGGGAAATTACACTGGTGGTTTTTAGAAGACTTTTTTTTTCCCCAGAAAATTCTGCAATACACCTCAATGGTATAAATGACACATTCTGAGTATGATGCACATATTTGCCAATGTTTCTAAAAATACCTGAAATACCTGGGCACAAATAACCCTGTAGACCATTTACCAATGTGTTGAATTCTTGCATACGTAAAACAAAATTGAAGATCTGGCTCTTCAGAAGCTGACAAAACATATTCCACAAACAAATAAACAAACACAAGCCAAAAAAGATGGGGTAGGGTTGTTCAAGCCTGCCTGAACTGCAGTTCTTTACAATCAGAACAAGTCCACAGCCATTAGTCACTGTCTGACATTATCTTCACTTTGGAACTGATTTTCACCTTACACCTATGGTGAAAGGTCAGAGGAGCAAAAGCGAGCAGGAGTTTCTTCCAGTCACACAGAGTTTGTTCACAGTGCTTGTCACATCTGAGAAACTGATGAATTACTCTAAGGGGATGTAAGCACCCCCGTGCCCTGTGGGAGGCAGAAGCCCAGTGGGCAGCTCCGTGCCCTGGCAGGGTGCAGAGGCCCATGCTGTGACCCGCACATCCAGCAGTGCCCAGGAGGTAGAAGATGAGCCCCTCTGTGTCCTGGGGCAAGGCAATGACTCACATCTCCAGCTTAACCCAGGCAGTAGAAGAAGTGGAAGAAGCTCACACCTCGGTGGGGACAAGAGCCACACCACCAGCTGCATCCATGAGGTGGAAGCACCTCTGTAACCCTTTGGGGAAGCAGAGGATCAGGTCCTGAGCTTCACCTCCAGTTCAGGATGCTGGCATTAAGAGAAGGTCCCTGTCTCTCATGTGCAGCCATGTGCAGCTCCAGCTCTGCCTGTGGTATGGATGGTGAGAAAGTCACTCTGCCTAAAAGACTGGCAGCCAACTGTTAATTTTAAAAACACAGTAAATATTTCACAAATGTGTCACTTCAGCGATGTTCCAGATCTTAGTTTTTGCCTGCCTGGCAATGCTTACTCTAACCATATTTTAAAATGTTTTCATGCAATGATACGGATTTTAGAAGGTAACACCCAAGATGATTGTGACATCCTCTGAACTCTTGAGGATGAACCTAAAAGCCTGGTTTCTCAAAGGACAAATTCCACATGCCATATCCAAAGCCAGCAGAGAAATCACAGCTGAGCACATTTATGGCAGGGATGCTGCTGGGGCACAGACTCCGGAGGCTGCATTTGGCCACTCTCACAGTTTAAAGTCTCTCTGCAGGCCCTGGCACAGGAGCACAGCACCCGAGGATGTTGCATCCTGATCACTGCCATGAACGGAGGGAACGGCATTTTTGCCACCACGCTCTGTCCTGCGTGTCAAGACAGCTTTGTCTGGAAGCTGCACGATGGAGAACATCAGCACAGACCTAGGAGCAGAGCCATGGAATTGCTGTGCAGAATGAGTGGAGGGTATAAAAACATTGCGATACAAGCAATAAAAGGTGGGTAGTTTGTTAAAATACTACTGAAATTATTTCAAGGCCTTTACACTTTTACAATCAATACAATAAAACCCCCAAGAGTTTTAGAGGTAGTTTGCATTAAACAGCAAAAATAAACTGTTCAGAGGCTTCTTAGTGAAGTGACTTCCTCAGTGAAGAAATTTTATATCAAAAGAAATATTTTTCAGAAGGGAACTCTAATGTATACCTGAACAACGGATATGAGATTTGATTAAAATATCTGCCTGTCTGGCAGACAGATTAAGAGAAAACCTTATTCCAGAACTTACAATAGGGTTTACAGGAGGCAGTATTTTCTTCACAATAGCCTCCAGTGCAGCCCTAAAACCAGAAAAGAAGAATACTTGAAACCAAGCAAATTAAACAATGAATCCAAAGGACTAAAGCTGTCTGCACTGACTGAACTGGCACAGGGCCTAACACCAGAGATAATATTCCATAGAAATACTGGCAGAAAGCTGAGAATAAGATGTTCAGAAGAAAGACATCAGGGAAAAAAAAAAAAAAAGGGATGAGTGGTTTTTTTTATGACGAACTCAAGACATTTAGATCTGGATACACATCACCTCGACTATCTATCCTGCAAGAAATGACCGGCACTAACCAGGGAATAAAGAAACGTTACCAGCAATCACACAGAAAGACTTTACACTCCAAGGTGAACCACAGAATCCACAGCCTTACATGTCTAGATGCAAGACTTCCAATCCTGGAGGAAAGGACAGTGTTTGCACTGGTCACACCATTCTGCTGTTCTCTCCTGTCAAGCACTGTCTCCCTCTCTGGCCCCCAGCAGTTTCCAGTCCTTCCTCCCACCTTCCCTTCCCAAGGCTCCTGGACCAAAGCTGCTGTCCAAACCACTCTGCTGTGCTGCCTCTCTGACTCCCACGAGCTCCACTTCCACAAAGATCATGATCCCTCGCCATGCTGCTGCAGGATTTGGCAGGCTTCCTCTGGACCAAATTCCAAATTATCTCTGCACAGGAATTCACCTCTGGAATCTCCCCTTGTTGTAAAGCCTGTCTGACCAGTACCAGTCAGAGCTGTCAGAAGCTAGTACAACCAGACAACAAATACTCACTTCTAAATCAACTGCAAGAGTCACAAGATTAAAGTGCTACCTCTCCTAACCTACTCTGCCAAATGCTTAAAACCCATGCACGTCTTACAATGTTAACACAAAACATCTAAATTCAAAGTGTCCCCACTTGGAAAATAAATACTGCACGGCCTTTCGCCCTTTCTCACTTGCTTCTGCTGCTCTGGATTACTGACATTTGTCCACATTAGCTAAGAGCTTTCACAGTCATGTCAGGATACATTTCACGAACACCTTTCCTCTACAGCTCTGCTAAGGGAGCACCACTGGATCAGCATCTGCCCACAGTTCTCTTAAACCAGAATTAAGTGTCGTGTGGTTGGTGCCACAGATTGATTTGGTTCTGGAAGTTTGCCTTTTCTGCACTGAAAGAAGGAATATTTAACATCTCACCCTTCCCAGTGAAAGGAAAACAAAGCATTTCTACATTGGCTGAAGAAGGGAGCAAAATTACAAGATTTCCAAAGTAGCCTAGGCCATTGGTTTGATTTGTACAGCATGAAATCTCACATTTCTTAGATGTATTTACATGGTGTTTGACAGACTGAGAGAAAACATGATCTGCTGACACGTCAATTTAAAATTATCTATTATTTCAGTGGGATTTTACCTGAGATACAGTATGCTCTTAGTCAGAAAAAAACCCCAACGAAATTATTAGGGAATCCCAAAGCTGTTAATGTAAAACTAGACATAAAAGTCCATTTCTGCCTCTGAGCTAGGCATCTGTCAGAAGAGCCTTATAGATATCTGCTCTAATATGTCTAACCTCAGCTATTCTATGTCTTTAGAAACTCCATTCCACTCTCCATCATCACATCTCACATCATACACTTCTAAATATATTAGTAAATCTGTTCTCATCTATACTAGGCCACATCAAACATATTTTCTACATACTAACAAATCAATGATATCAGCTTATAAATAAGAGGTTTTTTACATTAAAAAAACCCAATACTTTTTCTCCTCATGCTGAACACTTGTGAGCTGTACCATAGCCCTAAATGTGACTCAATGCTATACGAAGAACAATGGTGACAAACTGTATAAAACCGCGGCAGTGATCGATGGTACTTTACACAATATCTGCTTTTCAGTAGCAGCATTCTAAGAGTGAAAAACTGCTTGCACAGTACCAAGCCTTGTACCAGTTCGTGGGAGTTACTGCTATTAAAAAAAGAAAGAAAGAAAATAAAAGAATTCACAAACTTTATTTTCCTATTTGAGTATGTATAAAGTCACTTCTCATGTGATGGAGAAAGCTTGGTCAGCAGAAAGAGCTGTTAATTCTGAAGCCTAAAATGGTACTATGATTGAGCTACACAATATTTTAACAAGCAAGAAACGCTATAAACGTGTTTTTCCCAAGTGTACTTTGGGTACATTTCTCTCAATCCACCCAGAAAGCATGAGAGTGAGTAAAACCACCACTTCTAGAAAAGTTTACACAGTGCCTGAGACCAACTCAATGGGTTACACCAGAAGACTATCATAGGGCAGCAATTGTACACAGAAGATGCACACAGCACACATTCCTGGTTACCCTAACTTAGGCTGCAGCTCCAGAGAGGCAAAGTGATACCATGCCTGCTTTTTGCAGGCAGAGATTGCTCCACTCGTGCCCAAGGCCAGGAGAAGTCATGTTGGAGCCCTCAGCACCACGCTCATCCCAGCCAGCAAACCTGACTAATGCCAGGTGCTGCACTGACCTGGGACTGGCAGCCTCCAGCTGGCACTTTCCTGGGTGCACCAGCCCTGTGCCCACTGGCAAAAGGCTCAGCAATCTGTGGTCCTGGGCCTGTCTTTGCAGGAGCACCATCCACAACCCATTCCAGAAATAAACAAAACAACTCTGCCTTGGTTTGCTCAGCAGGAAGTTTTCATTTTTCTGCCTCCCAGGAAGTTGTGCAGACAACTCACAGAAGGTAGAAAGTGCTCCATAGACAGAAAAATAGCTGTGTTAATCTAATCTCTGAAAATAAAAAGTAATTTATTTCCCAGGTAAGTGCTGTAAGAGCATTTCTGCAGCCACAAATTGTGACTGGCAAAATAAGAAGTCTTTCATATTCGCAGTCTGTGGTATCCCAGAAAGTTACTTAGCATGCCTTTGAAATAAGTAAATAATGCAATCTGTTTATAAAACCTTTGCAACTTGGTTCAGTTCTCAATATAGGATGCAATCCATTGTAGAGAATCACGGACTTTGCTTATCCTGAGAAAACAGGATAACCAGGAGAGTCTGACAAAGGGGTGCCACAGACTGCAGAAGTCAAATGTGCTGGAAGTAGCAGGAAAATTGCCGTGTACTTCCAGATTTGTGTTCATGGCTTACTAGGAATTTTTTTTCTCCCCACTGAAAGCCTGAAGTACTGGAATCAAGGATAAAAAAAAATACAAAGGGGAAAAAAAAATCTAACTCCAGTAACTATATAACTCTAACTCTATAGTAACTGTGAAGAATAGTTGGAAAAACACATGGCTCGAGGATACATTTCCAGGTCCCAGGTGCAAAAGCAGGCTCTGCAGCCTCTTCCCACTCACTGATCTGCGAGTTCCCTGTCCCTGTTCAAGGTCAGCTCTAGCCCAGGTTCAGACTGCCAGGAGACAGCTGGGATGAGACAAAGGCCTGTGGGGATCCTGCCGGGTGGCTGGGCTTGTGTCCCCCCACGGTGGGACCTGCCAGGGCTCTGACAGCCCTCACTGCTCCTGCTCCCCTTGCCAGTGCCTGCGGTGCCTGACCTGCCTTCCTCGCTGCCACCCCGGTCCCAGCTCATCCCCACGCTGGGCAGGCCACTCCTGCTGCTCCCCAACAGCATGAAAGCATCAAGCTGTGAAAAGCAAATGCATTTAATTTTGAGCTCTCATTTATTATCTTTGGCCTATTACAGGAGGGATTGAACCTCAAGGGTATTCCTTTCAGCAGCAAAAAAACCCACTGCGGACAGTATCGCCTGAGAAGCAGAAGTGGGAAAAAAAAAAAAAGCAAATGCATGCAGGTTAACAGACCAAGATAAATTTCATAAAAGTAAGAAAATAAGTAGTTCATAATAAGGACAAAAACTTGCACTTGCAAAAGTCTCCAGCTCTGACTGCTTGCCTTTCAGAAAGTGTCATAAAGAGGCATTTACTGAAACAAATCCCCTTCTTCCCACCCACATCTCCTGACAATTCTTTCTATGACAATAAATAAGATGGGTCTATCACTCACCCCACTTATTTCCCGATTTTCTATTCTGGCAAGGAAAATATTTCTCACATACCTGAAAGGAATAAAATTAAGGCCCATATTCTTTGCAGGTGGCTGACACAACTTAGTTGAAATCACCCATTGTCAAATTATCCTACACTTCTACTGATGGCACAAGCAGCATGTTGCAATCCATATCAAAAAAAAAGAGAAAAAAGATAGAGGATAAGTTGATGTGGAGCTATACCATGACATTATCTGAGCATTTATTCTTTTTCATACACATTTAATTTATCATTTGATACAGTCTGACTAGATGATTGCAAGTTGAAGTCATGCTGCTTACATCTTTCTCTCATTGCCAGGTCTGTCACACATAATAAAAGGTCAAGCTTTCCAAATACAGTAGAAGTTAACTTACAGAGCGGTTCTTTCGAGCATTTAATTAGTGCACACTTTGTGTGGTCCTTAGAAGCTGCATGTGGCTAGCTAAATGATAACTCCCATTGTCATCATCACAACTAACCAGCAGATAAAACTGCATCACCTTCAGCCATTATTCTTCTGCTTGCACTGCAGTACAGATCTACTCTTTTTTTAAGATTATTTTGACTGTTATTAAAGTCACTGGGAGCCATTTGCATTTATGTGAGTGGCAGGACACCCAGCCTAGTTCACAGGAACTTCAGCATACTTGGGTGGATGTAGAACCTGCATATCAAAGGTGTATGTCCAAGATCAGCCAAAAAAAAAAGCGTCTGAATAGCTCTAAGTCAGCATGGATTCACAGACAACTGAGACCTACTTAATGGAACAAACTATTAAGTTTTGTAAGCCGAATCCTTTCGTTAGCACTATCCTGCAAATACACGTACACAAATCTGATGTAATTAGCAAAAGCCAGCTTACCTGGTGACTGAATAAAGGCAATTCCCTTAATCAATATAAATCCTTAACACATGAATACATGTCAGCAAAAGGCAAGGGTGGGTGTATCCCAATGCAGAGGCACCACATCCTTGGGGAGTGCACCAGGTTACCTTCTGACAATGCAGTTTCTCATGTGGCCATGCACAGTCTCTCCAGCAACATCTACACAAATCCAAGCATTAGTAACTCCGAGGCACCAGCAGCACTAAGCCTGCAGAGGGGCTAGCTAACTAGATCAAATATGATTTAAATGGTAGCCAGAAAAGGAATTGACATGAAAATGAAACACATTTAAAAGGGTCAGTGATTCTATGAAAGAAATTTATTTAAAGATTATCTTTTCATGTTTTGCAACACAAAATAGATCAAACAAGGCTCTGCTTCTGAAAAACACAACATTCAATGAATACCATGGCACCTGAATGCTGACTGGAGAGACGCCAGTGATACCAGAGAAGCAGTGTCTTTTCCTCCTCTACCAAAACACTGTTTGCCCTACACAGCAACTAAAAAGTCTTCAAAAATGGCTTTTACCTCTGACTAAGCATATGTATCGGGGACTATGTGCTTAATCTGCCTTACAGGAATTACACAGTATCATGATTCAGAACTAAGCTGATCAATCCTTGGGAAACATCCATCACACTGTCAAAGCATTCCTTAGTCCTTCCTGCATCTATTTTACACAAATTGAAGATTTGTGTAACACAAAATCTCTGAAGAACTAAGAGGCAGCCTTAGCCATACTCCACATGGCCTGAAAAACAGTCTGTTCTTTTTGTTTGCTCATACCAGATGCATTCTAGTGGTATAGCTGTGCCCATGCTATGTGTCAGGATGTGAATTCTGACATCCCCTGTCACCCAGCCTGCTCATTAAGGTTTTTTTGACACGGGGACAGAGACACAAAGGTGTGGAAGGGGAAAGAAAAGGGACTTTAAGGACATGAATACAGGAAAAAAACAGGACCTAGCCCATGGAGAGACGGAAAATGTTGCTGGGGTCCTGCAATTTAGAGGGCTAGTTTGTATCTTGTTATTCCTCAACTTTAAAAGAAGGGAGAAACAATTGTTTGTTTTAAAAGATGCACCTGTAAAAATAAATCACTCACTGACAAACAATTCTAAAGTGAAGGCATAAACCTTTAGATTCCAGGATCAGTTACGTGTTTCATCAGCCACATTTTCAATCCCACTTCGGATGTGAACACTCTAGTACTGTATGTGTACAAAACAGACCAACAAGCCAAATAATAAAAGCTTTCAACCCATGACCACGGCCAGTGTCGGACACATGCCACGACCTTCAGATCAAGATCCAGGTGCTGAAGAAGGAAACATTCTGTTCCCCTACCAGCAGAAGTGTACTCTCCATACTGTACATTTCTCTTGCTTCCCTTGTCTTGCTGCCCCATGGAGATGTAACAAATCAATTCTTAATGTCTCTTCTTTCAGCATACAATGGAATGTGTTCACCCAGAGCAATTTAAAAATGAGTGGTCTCCAAAAGTGAAATCAGGTATTTTTATTGTGTGGTTACTGTCCCAAAATACCTCCCTTTTTGAAGAAAGCCTTTGCATCAAATTGCTTTTTAGGGCAAACATTGACGTTACTAGGAAGACAAATTCAGCCTTGTCACTGGTATGACCAGGTTGTTTTGGCAGTAAAGTCTAATGGAAATCAAAAGCAAACAAGCCAAATGTGTAGCCACTCTACCTTGGAATTAGGCTTTGTTTGAAATGGGGTGGAGAGAGGAGGTGGCAATAAAGCAGTGGCTGTCAAATTCCGCTTTTCGACTATTTACTGCAAATTTAACCAAGCAATCCAAACAGATTACAATGAGCTCAAAAAGAATTTAAAAGTAGAAGAAAAATCAAATTAGTGCTTAGCCAAGTGAAACTGGATGTTACAGACAACTGCTGTCTAAGAATATGTGTCCATTTATCCATCTTGCTTGCCTGCCCCAAGTGTGTTCTTACAAAACACACAGAGCCAGGGGCAGCCAAACTGAAAAGGTTTAGTGGTGTCAGTATTTTGCCCGTCAGGTTAAAGCTCATATGCAGTCTGGTATCAGGTATTTTGACCTCCAACTCTTCCAAGAAAACCCCCAAACCCTGTCCAGACTCTCAAATGGCAACAGTTGTTTTACATTTCAGAGCTCCCAGAACACGGTATTAACAGTGTTCACTAGTAATGCTTGCATGGACCAGATTTTTCTAGTCCTTCCTTTCCATTTACAATTTTTCCTTTGAGACTGAGCTGTGAATGTGAAAATGCTTTAGGATATTCTCCAGAGCTCACCACTGTGCTTAGTGTTCTTTATTACTTACAACACACTCAGGTTATGATCTTTGTGATAATTTTTCCAGAGTATTTAGAATTCCCTTCAGGTATTTCAGAAAATCCACCCACAACATGCAAATTGCCTGCTTAAGAATTTTATGTCTGCTTTTTTGTTTTCTACCAGTTTCATATTCTTAACAGAGAGGGTAACATGCTGTCAATTTATCATGCACATTCATCTGGTTTTTGTTCTGTTTTGGTTGGTTGTTTTTTTTTTTTAAATCTAAAGCAAGATACTAATCCACAGTACTCAAAATAATTAAGAGAAAGGAAAAAAGGTCAGCAGTAGATTCAGACATTTAAAATACTTGTCTCCATGAACAAAATCTCACAGTGGGACCCTGAGAAAACTGGCTGTGCTAAATACCCTCTGCAAGATAAAATAAAACCAGAACAGCTTTCCCACCTTCCCATTCTTCCTTGGGACCACCGTTATGCAGCAATTTGTTGCTATCTAAATAACCACTTGCTTTTGGACTCATTAGCATATGTTTTCTGCTCCAGCAGGAGAAGATAAGACTGCAAAGGGAGAAACGCGTGCGTCTTTTACTCAGCAGGAATATCAAATCAAGTGCCAAATTTATACGTTCCCATTTCCAGCCCCTGGCCCTCCAATGATGCAAAATCTAACACACTGTGTGTGCTTCCTGATCATAAGCAGCTCAAAGCCAACCATCACAGCCTATTCTATTGGGATGAGCTGAAAGCAGCAGGAAGAGTTAGTGAGATTCTAGACACAGTAATTGGTCAGATCTGAAATCCAGGGCTAAGATTTATTCCCTGTCCTAAAAAGTACAGACAAACCTGAAGTTATAGATAAATAGTACAAATGCAAAAGTAAAAATATGTTTCTTATGCTGGCAGCAAACTAATTACCAGGGAGAAAAGGGGAAAAAGAAACCCAACAACAACCCAGTAGAACTCTGTGATGGGACTATAAACATTACATTGAGGCCCATTTCAATAGCTAAGAACTAGCGATTTTGCTAAAGAGCACACGTTTTTTTCCCTGATATTTTAACAGGGCGTAGGCACTGCACCAGCAAAAAAGGTAAACACCAGATATTAATTTTAAATGAATGCAATTTATAACCTTCAACTTTTATTCTTTTCATCTAGAATGAAAAGATTAGGTAATATGAACATCCCAGAGAACACAAAATATATGTATTTGTACTTTTTCTGCTGCTAACTGTGCAACACTTGTGTGTTATACAAGTCCTTGTTTGCACACACACATACACACATACACAACATAAGAAAACCTAAGCTTTGTTACTAGTTTTCAAATTCAAAGAAAAGAAAAGACATCCTGTTGCTGAATATGTCTCAGTCTTGACTAGAACTTGTTATTACAGCAGAATGGCCTCAGCATCCCTGAGCAATGCTATTATCCCAGGTCATGTCATCAGTATTCATTTGTGCAAGGCTGGAATATTCACTGGCATGTGGCTTGCAGTGTCCCACACTCAACATTTAAAAATCAAAAAAGGAAACATCTAAATTACTTTAAATTGACCCTCAGCATAGGGACCATTTTTATCCCCCTTTTTTCTTTTTCTGATGATCAGGGATGCAAGAAAAGAGATAGATCAGCTAATATTGTTTAGAGTATTTGCAGTAACATGCAGGTTAATCATCAAGAAGTTCACCAGAAGGAGAACTTTGTGTGTTTGTTGGTAGAGAAGCTGCTAGAAAGCAGCTGAAGGAGTGACCCCTGGCAGTAAAGGAAGACCACGAAGCGAAAAAGAGGATAAGGAAGAAACGGAAGGAACCAGCCAGATGAAAGGATGCAAATGCAGCTAAAGAAGGTCTGGCAGAAAGAAATGGATCAGCAGGTAAGAAGAAAATGTGGTGAGAAAAACACAGGGAAAAAAGACTGGTGGTAAGCAAAAGCAGACAACAGCAGTAAAATAGTGCAGTCACACAGGAGGAATCGGTCACAGTAAAAAGGAAGATCACTGGGCTGGAGAAATGACCTGAAGCATAAGAAAAGCCCAGTCTGTGGTACAGGTTCTGTTTACATCAGGAGGATCTTTAAACTGCTTTAAGGAAAAGAAGGAATGACAGACAAGAGATTGGGGGGTGAGGGGGGGAGGTTTTTAAAAAAAAAAGCATCAGGCAGGTTAAAATACAAAAAATCTCAAAAATTTATTTCTGCAGCACCCTACTCCATTAAAACCAGGGATCTGGCGACAGATCAGGCTGCCTTTCCTGACTGCCAAACCGGTTTAGTTTGAGATAGTAACAACAAGGTAACATAAACTCTGACTTTCCTCCTCAGAAAGAAATCATGGCAACCAGTGACCCTATTGTGCTTTGTTGCTGCATAATTGTTAAAGAAATGCTTTCCGACGCCCTGTGAGAGGGGGTACTATCTCGAAAGCTCAAAGGGATTGTTCATTTGATCACTAAGCACAGTGTTATTCCAACCACTCATGCACGCAGAGAATGCCTCTATTCTTATGTTCCCCTGAGAGCTGAGATCATCTGAGATATGTCGGCTATCACATATAGAGGCCGAGGTAGAACTGCCGGCAGGACGTTTTAAGTAAAGTATTTTCACAGACCTGGAATTTCTCTTCTGCCTTTTCGGATGAACTCACCAACCACTGGGCTAATTTAAAAGGTGTTAGGATACAAGCAATCCTTTACTTAAGAGTTCCAGGCTCGAGACCTTGTGTGCTGAATGGTGAAGCAGTTTTAAGAATGACAAAACAGATACAGATGTGTTTCTAATCCCGGATCCATCTGTCTCTCCCCAAAGCCATAGGCAGAACCGTAAAAGTGCATTTCATCCAAGGTTCTTAGCACAAGCAGATACTAACACATGAGGAAAAAAAAAAACAAAAACCCCCCCCCAAACCTCCCAAAAACCACACTCCAAAGCACAAGAAAAACCTCTACACTCAAAACCCAAACACTAGGCTAAGAAGCTGCACACAAAGATAATGTAACTAGGAAAGAATAAGGTTATTCCATTCTTCACTGTTCTACAATCTCCCATACAAGATTTTTTTCTTACCTCTTAAATTTTGTTTTGTAATATTTAATTCAAGTCACATCCTTGTGATGCACTTTCATGATTCTTGAATTGTTTTGTTGAAAACATTAAGTTGTTTACCAGTAATCTCAAAAACGAGATGCTCAGCCTCTTACCCACAGATATGTTAATGAAAAAAAAACCCAAACAACAAAACGAACCACCTCTGATTTAAATATGTTAATTAAAAAAAAAACCCAAACAACAAAACAAACCACCTCTGATTCACGCCACTTTAGCACAAGCAGCATATAGGCAAGAACTCCAATTGGTACTACGTGCTAAAATCTACAGATAATTATACACTTTCCATCTTACACTTCAGAGAGATGAGGAAATTGCCTTTGCATCTCCACTGTGTGCACACTACTGCTCTCCGAATTAACAAGCAAACCAGCCTACGAATTAAACAGATGAATATACAGGGCATGAAAGGACATAAATATGCTTTATCAAATTCCTCCCCCTAATCCAAGTTGTAATTTTATCTTCCCCTCTGTGGAAGACACAGCTTACTAGCACGGTTCCTTATTATTGTGTATAAATAATGTCCTTAAAATAAATGCACTATTGCAACCACAACATTTTAAGGAGATCTGAAATGTTATAAAACCCTACACTTAATGCAAATTAACTGCAATTTTCAAAAAGATGTGACCTCATTAGCAATTCTACAAAGAAGAAATGTTAGGATATCTCACTCAGATGAAAATGTCATTATTTGCACAGATTTTTTATTTAACATTATACATAACAAAAAAATACAACTTTCCAATATTCTGAGAACCTCCAGATCCCTTTTTATTCTCTAATTAAAATAGCAAATAAAACAACTAAATAAAAATACCAGAACTATCAAATATTTACATACTTCCTCAATGAAAATGAATCTGCTTAATTAGAGGGGTTATATTTTTATTTAAATCAGGATATTTGAATTATGAATCTTGCCTTTAAAAAAAATACATGTCTTTATGTTGCAGTGTTGCATCACAGTTATGCCAACACAAGCAGACTAACAGAGATGGAGGAGAAAATGCTCTAATTCTAAATAGCTCCCTATGTCAAAGTAGCTTATACTCTGACTTTTCTCACAATTCATTCCTAATAAAGAACATGATTATAATACTCTGAAAATACACAGGGAGTTGACTAGAAAAGCCAGGTATTTGAACATGCCAGTAGTGGTTGGGTGTCACAATGACTAGCCAAAGCAGTGTGTGGTTTTAAATAACACGCTGATTTCAAGACATTCACTTCTGTTTTCTCGAGGGGCCAGCTCCACAGCTTTCTTTTTCTTATTTTCTTTTTTACTGGAATCTTGAAATTAATTTGCAAGAACATTTCAGTCTCAGAAATCCTGAAATAGGTACCTTTAGGTAGAGCTAAAAAGGGTCCTTTTACATGAGAACTAAGAAAATAAAGTAGAAAAGGCCTCATATTTTCACTGCAGGAGGTATTTTTAATCAGCACATACGTTAAACAAAAAAAACCCCTGTGGGTGGCAAAACCGTAACTCGGAAAATAGAAAGGAATTTGTCCCTCCTCATAATTATTCAGAATTGAACAACAAATTACAAGTCAATATAAAAAGATTGTTGGGCTGAAGAGAGGAATCATTTAAACGCTTGCCTTCAGGGAGCAGTCACTATTGCTACAGGTATGACATTGCAGCTGTAACTCTGTCGAGAGCAGCAATGGCATTGAGAGAGGCTGCTAATGAGGCACGTGTCCACATAGAATAATTGTGCTGTTGAGTTTATCCAAGTAGAACAGGTTTTATCGTGAAACTTCAGTTCGTCTGCAAAAACTAGGGCAATCTGGTTCTTGTCTTACAGTTAACAGCAAAATGGTGCTTGGTGTAAAAGCAGTCTGACTGGCAGGGAAATACCTGCTCTCAGAAATGGGAATTGGCAGTAACAGGTGCACAGCAACCTTCTTATGGTCCAATGTTTATAGATCAATAGGCTCAGTGAGGTCCAGTCCTCGACTCCAGTGCTCCTGCAGTATGAATAGCGACTGAAATAATGCAGGGAGTGAGTCTGCATTTGGACTTTGGTACTTTAGTAACAGAGGAAAAAAAACAACCCTGTGCACCATGAAAAGGAAAAAGAAAAACCCCAAGCATTTAGATGTCTTAACTCTCAGGCTTCTCACTTTCAGCAAATTCATCAATTTAATCTCACTGACCAATCCACATCCTGAAAACAGGCCACTAAATACAAATTACTACAACCAAGCGAGCGCTAATTTTAAAATAGATGCCACATTTATTGTTGGTGGCATACAGAAACAGAAGTCACATCTCTTTGCTGGAGCCTGGGGGAATTTATCACAGAGGAAAAAGTGACAAACAGTTATTTTGCCCAATCTTCTGATTCTCACTTTAAGCCCAGATCCACCAAAATATTTCGGTCAAAGTCTGGATAGTATTTTGAAGGGCTAATGCATGTTTCTAATTCTGCTGAAATCTAGTGAAGTTCCTTTATTAATTTTCACTTATTTTTCTCCCTCTGCAGGCTGTGCAGCTCATGATGATGTTGGCCAGCCACTGATCCCTTAAAGCAAGGATGGAAAAATTTGGTGGAAAAGGAAGAGGGAGGCTCTCATTTTTCAGGGGTCTTAACGGTTCGTGGTTTTGGGTTTTTAAAGCATGAATCTTGAAACAAATTTGCCTTCAGATCTTTATCGGAATTATATATTCAGAAATATTTCAAGAATTTCAAGAAATTTTGGCAAATAAATCAAAATAAATAAACTTCCAGAATTTATATTTATTGCTGACTAGGGCACTCAGGCTTGTTGTGTAATTGGTATCCATACATCTATTGCCTATTTTGTAATAGATCTCCTATGCTGACAAATGCAGAAGGAATGTGATACTACAGCAATAAAATCTGGAGATCAAACAAGGGGGTCTTGTGATCATTTTAAGGATGGCCAGTTTATACACAAGATCGAACATGATACAGAAAACAAAGGACAGCCTGGAAGTAAGGGAACAGAACAGCACTCCTTCCTGCTCCTGCCATAGCCTTATCTTAAAAAAATGAAATACCTGCACATTTTACACCTGATGAATAGGTGAAGCAACAGGTGAAACAAAAGGGGACAAAAATTTATCATGTCTATAGCTAATCCTGCCCAAAAAGGCTTTCTAAAGAATTCAGTTCACTCACGACAATAAATGTCAAAACTGCAATTAAAACTTGGCCCATCCATTTCAAAATAAAACTATCTACTACTCCTGTTTGACTTTGGGCTGCAAGACATCAGTAGACCAGAAAAGGGAAATATCTGCCTGAAGCTGCCCCAGTGGCACACTCGACGCCTGATGTGAAAGACGGCTACCTCGAACCTGCTGGCTGAGCTGACAACTTCAGGTACCAGAGATCAGCATCTTCCTCTGCAGGAACTTGGGTATAACCATAATCCTGGTAGGAACTCGGGCATAACCACTGCATGGCTCTGTTAAAATCAGCAAAGTTGCTGTGCTGAAGAAGCAGGAGGTCCCATCAAGATAAACAGAGTCACCACATCCTGATAAACATTCGAGGAAGCAGGCTTATTTCAAAGAAGGAATCGTTTGTCAAATGTCAAGTATTTATTTTAGAAGCATCAACATTTTCGTTTTGTCTCCATTGAGTCCAATGAAATGAAGTCTATTTATTGTAACATAACATGGTGGCTTAGTTAAGTGTCCAAAACCTACCACTTCTGTTTCAAGAGCCCATTCATTCAGTTTTCCACAAGCAAAGGTTAAAAGAAAATCCTATTACAGATAGTTCAGAACAGAAATGAGAACTCTTGTGAATTTCTTTTATCTGTAGACTCTTTCTATTGAGGTAAACATATTTAGAATTATTTTTTCACAGCCCATGCACATGTTTGTTTAAACAACTGAGTTTAGCCTTTAAAATACTGATTTTTACTGCAGATTAATATGATGCACAGCAGAAATTTTCAGATGATACAGCAAGAACCACCAAAAAGGAAAAAAAGAAATTCACAATGGATGACAGCTACTAGAAATCACTCAAACTAATTTAAAGTTGCTGTTTTGATGGAAATACTTTGTATCCAGTCTAAAAATGGTTCCATCTAATTAAGTGGGACTATTAAAAGGACTAGCGAAGGCCAAGCTTTTCATTGGCAACAGGGAAGGGAAGCATAGGGAAGGCTCTAGAGAGGGTGCCTGCTCTGAAGAGCACTGGAAATAAAGAGCAGCATTATCATGGCTGTTCTCTGCTCCTTGCAAGGCTTGTGAGCGACTGCAGTCTTGTCGCCACCAGGATGTTTCTGTACAAGTACCAGTGTGTGCACACCAGTAAATACTAGTCCTTTTCACTTCTATTTTCCTCATCAAAAATGGATTATCTCAGATGTGAATTTCTGCTCTGTTCCTCCTTGTCAGCACTTAAAGGGCCACTGTCCCATCCCTGAAACTGAACTATTGCACAAGTGCTGCTGAGCTATGTATTTGAAGGAGTTAAGCCAAATCACAGTCAGCCTTCTCAAACAAATGCGTAACAGAAAGCCATAGCTTCAAGTACGGGGACAGGGTACTGGAGCCCTGGAGTTTCACAGAGCTCCAGGGTACAGAGAGGGGAGTGCCAAGGGGAAACTGACACATGCCAAGTCCTGCAAATTTTCATTCACTCATTCAAATGCTGTGCAATCCTTCTTGCTTTCATTCTCCACCACCATCAGATTTATTTTCAGCCTTGTGGACACAGTTGCAAATGCCATGCATGAGGCTGAAGCACAATTCAGATCAATCCAGCACAGGAATAAAAACATTTTGTCAGGGTCACCACCAAAACAGCTTGCATTGGGGTGTTTTACAATAGCTGCCATTCTCTACTTTCATAATCCTTCACAGTGGGCTTATTGCTGCTTGGCTCTCCTTCCAGAGCTACACCCATCGCACACTCAGGCTGACATCTTCGCAGAACTGCTGCTGGACAAGAGGATGCAGCTGCAGTGGCTCTCTCCCTGCCCTTCCATACTCTCTGGGCATCAACCTGAACATTAGAAAATCCACAGGTTTTTCCACACTCCAGCCTGATCCTTTAATGCTGGAAGGACAAGTCAATGGATTTTTCATTTTTAAGCTCACTATCTTCATAGTTTTGGCAAAGTCAACAGAGCTAATCACAGTATCATGAATGAATATGACTTAAAGGGGGGTGTGAGTGGGAAGTATCACTAAGAATCTAACCCAGAATTTCTTAGGCCCATTGGATCCTGGCAAGGAATTGGAATTTCACCTGTTTGACAGCACACTGGATGGGAAGCAACAACTTAGCACTGACTTACTGTATTTAGAGGGCAAGATGTTTACCTCTGTATCCCCTTTTTCCCCCTGATTTCTGTCTTCTGCATTCAGATAAAAAAAAATCTAGGTTTGGGTATGTCTTTCATGATGTGTGCTATGGGCAGCCTAATTGAGGCCAGACACACAAGTAGAGGTAATTATGGGGTGCAGACCATCAGCGAAGTGCCTCTTTCTAACTAGGATAACTGACTGCTAAAAGTCTGAGGAGAACCCATGGTTTTTGTACAATTTTTACAACAGGACATTATTCTGGCTTAAATCAGGTATTATGGATTTTATCCAGGAATTACATAATGAAATTCAATAGTTTCTATATGCAGGAAGCCAAAGTTGATGGCTTTCATATTACTTATTTTTTTAAAGACACAGAAGTATTATCAATCTTAGCTGCCATTTTCATATTCTCCTAACGTACGGTACAAAAACTCCTTCTAGTTCTCCTCTAGCCACTGCATCAAAAAGTGAGTCATGTTGTAATTAAACTTTAACGACAACATCTGTTTCAGCTAACCCGAGAGAAGAGTGGTTGGCCCACAGAGAACTATTCTGCTGCTTCTTTCACTCAAACCAGAACTGAGTGGTTATTCAGCCTCAACAAAATTGGAAATGGGACAACAGCAACATTTCAGCTCCCTTCCCCAAAATAAGGATCTTTCAGAAGCACTTTTAATTCATTTACAGATAAAATCCTGCCTTAACCCAACTGGATGGTACATAAGAATCAGTGACAGAGAACACTAAGGACTTCTGTGCACACAGAGTACTCTCTTGGGCTGCAGCCTGCTAACAGGACAAAGATGACAAAACACACTGGGAAAGGAGTAATTTGTTTTATGGCTATCTAATTAACCATAGGCCTCATATCACCACCCAACAACATGTGACATTAGACCACCCTTGTCCATCCCCACTTTTACAATCAGATACAATGCTTGCTCTGGATAACAATAGGATGGTAAATGCCTATCGTGCTTCCCCCCATCTTGCATACAGACTCACTCTTACTGAATAAACAAGGGGGGAAAAAAAATATCACCAGCTCCTGTACATTGTATAGCAAGCATTAAAATAATGAATAGGTCATTTATTGTTAATGTGCTGATTAATTACAGCAAGCACAGCCCACCACTGCTAAAAATGCAGCAGGCATCGCTGTCTCAGCTCCACGCCCATGCTAACCACCCAAGTAACAAATCCAGTCCCTATGATATTAGAAAAATCCAGACCTCTGTTTTTCATGTTGCTTGCATGTGGTACACACAAGGAAAAAAAAGAAAAATCGTACCAAATCAGAGTTGTTATAATGCCCTTAAGTGCTTGTGCACTAATTTTGCAGCAAACGTCAATGGCATGCTAAAAGTAATCTTAAAGATTTAGTTGATGCTACTGTAGAACACTACTTTAATTAATTAAAGGCAGATTAACTAATTAGATGTCCAAGAGCTACCGTTACTGTTTAAAGCACCAGACTGCTGCCAGGAAATAAATAACGTTTGAATGCTACTGTTAAATAAAGAAAATCCATAAAAATGAGCCACAACCAAACCTACCACAGAACTAATATAGCAGTTGCAAGTATCTATACTTTAGAAAAAGCTTCAAACTTTAAAATAACAAAATATCCCACCGGTTGGCCAGCTGCTGCCTCTGGACTCCTCCAGCTCTCTTTCCACCACAGCACTTCTCCAATATTCATCTTCACTTGTCCACATGTAAAAACTACACATAGTTTGCAAAAACCACCTTATGATATGTAAGATACACAAGTTTCAGCCCTTTCCCTAAAATAAAGATCTGCAGGTGGGCATAAAATACCACACCAAAAAGGGAAAGCTGTGAGCCGTACCTCTGAGACCCAACAACTGCACAAAAAATAGCAAGCCGGTTTTTTTTATTAAAATGTAAACGTATTCTTTCCACCTCAGAAAGCTAATCCAGGGTTGGTGTTGTAATTTTGATAAACCAGTGGTCTCTGGATGAAAGCAGACAGGCCAAGCCTTGCAAGAAACTGGGAAAAGGAAAGAAGGCTAAGGAAAGTGGAAATAGGTGGATAGCTGGAAAACCAGAATCATTACTTAGCATGTAATGAAAAACAACAGGACACTAAATTCCCCCATTTGCCTCTCAGGCAAGAAGAAATAACTGCACCATGGTAGTAACACCTATTTTAGGACCATTTGCTGTCTCACCAGATTGATTTTTTTTGTGTAAGCTTGCCATGATTTTGCATTTAAGCCATAGCTTGTGTTCCACAATTGATTGTGTTTACAATGGAAGAAGGTTCCCAGTAAGGTCACTGAACTGCAATAACCCTCAGCTTTTAGCCAGGTCCTGACAGGACTGCATCACCTCCTGATAAAGGCATTGTGCCTTCCAGCTCCTCCCTTCACATTCTGCCCCCTCCCTTTTTTAAGCAAGAATCAAAAGCAAAAACAAGTACAAGAAAAGAGTGAAATCCATACAGACGTAACATTCAATAATATATATTCCCTTTGTAAGTATATTCTGTAAGACTGGAATACAAATTCTCTCATTTTCCCAGACAAACTTTATAAACCATCAATAAATCCTCAGCTAAAGAAAAAAAAACAACCAAAAAAACCCCACAACCAAAGAACCCAAACTGGCATTCAATACACAGCATCCCAAAATTCCTAGGTTTGGATGCAGTGGGACTGTGTTAAGGGAGACCCACAGTGAGCGTGACTAGGTCTGTCAAACCATTACAGATGGAAGTCTCTTGGAGAGAGAAGTTCTTCATCCTGCGTGGGTTTACACAACTCCCCACAGGACATTCTGCGTGGGACACAGCAGCAAGCATCAGCATAAGGAAGAATCGGGGTGAGTCAGGGCCACCGTGGAATTGTGCTGAATGTACATTTTCTTGCTGTATCTCTGAGCTCTGCACACAAAAAGATACCTCAGGACGTACCCAGTACTGCAATTTGAAACAGCAGAATGGCAGATGGTGCTGAAAAAGCTCAACAATAGGATCTCTCCTTTTAGAGGGGAAAAAAAAGTGTTCCTTTTGCCTCTTTTTAGTAAAAAAACCCAAAGAACAAACAAACCAAAAACCAAAACCAACCAAACAAAAAACCCCCACCATAAACAAACAACCGAAGCACAAAACCCCACCACCAAACCCAAACAACAACAAAAACCCAACACCTCACAGTACAACTCCAGGCACCCAGCAGGGATCCCTGGAAAGCTCTAAGACAGAAGAAAAATGGCCACATCCAGATTCAATTTTAGATCTGATCTACTAGACAGAAAGGAAACGAAGCTTCCTGTTTGAGAAGATCAAGTCTTACTCTATCTCCCCAAGGAAGATGTTTTTTACTATGAGGGTGGTAAAACACTGGAGCAGGTTACCCACAGGGGTGGTGGATGCCCCATCCCTAGAAACAGCCAAGGTGAGGTTGGACAGGGTTCTGAGCAACCTGATTTAGTTCAAGACGTCCCTGCCCATGGCAGAGAGTTAGGACTAGATGGCCTTCAAAGGTCCCTTCCAACTCAAAATATTCTATGATTCTATGACAAAAAGTTAGCACATTTGACTTTCATTGCCATCAGAAAGGGGAATATATTGTCAATATACAACAGTTCCCCCAAGGAGAAATCCTGCTTGTACTTTTATGCTAGTTCAACCCTATGGGAAAAAAAGAAGTACAAAGTGTAATTAAAAATCTGCATTTGTAATTTTCCAGATTAATGTAATAGGGGTTGAACCAAAGAAAGCCAGGTCCAATCATCCCAGTGCTCAGAATGACAGGCAGATTTGCCCCCTGCTTCTGCCTGACAGCTGTAATATAGCATTGGATCAAATAAACTTTAGAAAATAATCTCTGGAAGTAAGGCAAAGAGTCCCCTCCTGACCCATTTCCTTAAATGCATAGCACCATACCCAGCAATTTTCTTCTCTCCCCTGGACTGAGATGCAATTCATGATCCTTTTCTGACTACATACTGGATGCAACAGAGACCATGTTGACTACGTGCAAGTTCAACAGAAGTTTGTAGCAACCAAGACATTCTAGCTCCACATCACAGATGCATATTCAGTATATATGAGACAACAGAACTCTGTTGGGTGCCACAAGAAAATCCTTTCAAAGGGCAAACAAAACTAACTCTTGTCAATTCAGAATTTCATAGTTGCAAACGCCATCACTGTGATGTCTTTTCTCTCCCATGCCCTTACCCTTCTGTTCCATTTCTCCGTTCCATCCTCCTGTATAAAAAGTTCACTGCCTTTGAGAATTACCTCTCTGAAACACAAGACACACCTGATTTATCTGCTTGTTTCATAAAGCAGCTGGTACGATGTGGCTTCATTGTTGGCAAGGTCATTTCATCTATGCCCAGTATAAAAATAAATATTAAAGAGAAATGCAAAAAAGCCTTCTGGAATGGTAATTCCCAAATCCCACCCATATAGAGAAGAACAACAGGAAAATTATGACATTTATGTGTGTTCACAAGTGGCCCTTTACAGTAGTGGATCAACCCTTGCTTGTATCTACAAAGAATGCTACCAGCAGACTTGAAAGAGAACCCCACACTTGGTTCCTTACCATCGTGATATTTTCAATCAATAATAACATGTTTGCCTCCAAAACTAGACCCAGCTGATAGGGACTGCAGAAACCACATTTACTCTGAAAGGAAGTATTTTCAGAAAAACCCTGCCATGTTCAAACGGGACACCTTCATCGTGTATCTTCTGTACAACAATCCCTAGCAACTGCATCTATTCCTCGCTGTCCACAGCAGAGAAAGCTCCCTTATCCTGACAAGTCACTATTGTCACCTGGTCCATGCCAACACTAACACAACCTCCCTTGTGCTTGGGGAGACAAGCACAAATCAAGAGATTTCTGCCTCCTCTGCTGAAGAGCCTGGGACCTGGCAGTGCAGGCGCCCTGGTGGCTGCCAGGGGCTGGCAGCTGCTGCCACCGGGTGGCTCAGCACGGAGGGACAGCCAGCACTGCCAGGGGACACGGCTCCTCCCAGGCAGCTCTCAAGGGGGGCTGCCCCTCCCCAAAGGGGGCTCAGAGCCTCTGACAGGCTCCTCTGCTGCCTGGGCTAACCTTTCTGTAGGGGGTGGCATTGTCCAGAGAAAGGGATCTCTGGGGAAAATAAATAAATAAGTCACAGAAGATAGCAATCTCTGTGAAAAGGGAAGGCACTGCACCCGCTCAAAGACACTGGAGGCTATTAAAAATTCTTCAGAAGAGGGATTCTAGTCAAAGCTGGAGCTATAAATTAACCAACTATTGGTGCATACTTGATGCTTGGTATAATTAGCATCACGGGGGAAAAAGAAGGAAGAAAGAAATGAGGGATAGCTTGAAATAGATCAAGCTAGAGGGAGAGTAAGTGAGCAGGGTCTCTAATCATTTAAGTCACAGAACAACAAATAACTCACCTAGGGAAAACTGCTTCAAGCTTATCCTTTATCCCTATAAGATGTAATAGAGTATTTTAAGAAATTGTCCAAAACTGCGGGGAAAGGCATATACAGCAGTCATTCTCAAGACACATAAAACTTGTATCTGTCAAAATATTCTCCCTTATCCTTACTACAGTAATTTCATTTGCACCTTCAGTCCACTTTGATTTCCTCACTTGACCAGGGTAAAAGATTACAAGACTCCATTTGCGCGGTATTTCCTCTTTTTTTTCCCCCCATTTTGACCTAATCTTAAAATCATAAAAAAAACCCCAGACTGTCATTTGCAAAGTGGTAGGAGGGTTGATATAAGATACTGTAGTCTGACTGGTTTTTAAGTTGGAAAGAAATTTTCCTCCTTGTTATGTCAAGTTATCAAAGGTTGATAGTGCCTTATCTCAGATAACCAGTTCAGTTCACAGATTTGGAACACAGAAATATTTAGCAGTTTGTTAGTAAATCATTAGCTTTAAAGACCACGTAGCACACTGCATGTTGACTTTCTTCAATTAGTAAAAGAATGTGTTGATCCAGGGTATGGATCACTGGATGTTGAGTTTAAACATACCAACAGTGAATTTTATAGTTAATTCCCATCTTTAAACTCACAGTCCCCACATGGACCATAAGCTTGACTAACTACTGGGTTAGCTCACTGGTGCATGGGAGTAGTGATTAAAACACACAGAAGGTTTAAATGCCTGAGATTTTGCTCGTAGAAAGAGGCAGATGGAGATGTCCTTGCTTTTCTGTCTCCATCATTCTCACAGAAAGAAAACAAGAGATCTGTTCTGAGAAAGGACATGGTGTGAGACGCCCATTACACCGTGCCACGGGGCTTTACAACCAGTCATACTGGATCTACTGCAAACAACTGGCAGAGCAAATGGCGAGGAAATGAGGTAATAGCCTCAGCACCCACTTAATGAAGTTGAAAGCTAGTTCTAAAGTCCACTGGTGGATTCATCAGACACTGGCACTATATGATCAGTGTCAGAAACATTCATACCAGGAATTCAGGCTCATGTGCCAATCACACTATGCTATCTCACTGAGAAAAGATGAATTTAAACAAAACCAGTTTAAATTCTTTCCATATATAGTGAGAAAGACTAATCATCCATGCTCCATTCCTTTTATACCTTGAAAGAAAAAAAATCCTTACTGTATTCAAAAATATTTCACTCATCCACAAGTTTTCAAGCTAGTCAGCCTTAGTAACACCCACATGACCAGCGATGCCCTAACCTCTCCTGCATTAATGTTAGACCACTGCTTCTTTATTGGAATTCTATCAGCATAAAATCAACCTAAAGTTGTAATAATAAGGTTTCCCTTATCAGGAAAAGGTTCATCGCCCAGCTGGTGTTTGGGCACTGGAACAGGCTCCCCAGGGAAGTGCTCACAGCACCAGGCGTGACAGAGCTCAACAAGTGTCTGGACAATACTGTCACACACATGGTGTGATTCTTGGGGTGTCCTGTGCAGGGCCAGGAGTTAGACTCAATGATCCTGATGGGTTACTTCCAACTCAGCACAGTCTATGATTCTATGATTCCCCGTCTCTTTTCCAAAACTTAACGCAGAAGAAAAGGTCAAATGTGGCTTTCAGACCAAATAATAAAACTATCAGCAAAACCTATACGGAGAGCAGGGAAGGGATTCACAGAAAAATACCAAGGGAAGCTCATTTAAAATCTAGGCCTCCAAGAATTCTCAAAGGTCATCCAGTCTATCCTTCTGGCACAAGATGATTACATCAGTTTAGACAGTTACTTGTCTAACCTGTTTTTCAAGGCCTGCAATGATGAATCTGCACACTTTCCAGATGATGTATCACAATGCTCTAGTATTTGTTTCTGTATTTCCCTTCCTGACATTTGATCACATCTTTCTTTTTGCAGTTTTAAGAATTCACTGCTTATCCTGGCCATTACGGATGGAGAAAAGTTTATTTTCCCTTACTGCATAAACCCTTAATTTTGCTGAACACTTGGATTCAATCTTTCTTCTCCTCAGAGACGATTTGTTTTAGACGGTTGATAGCTCTTTGTTTTCTTCTTGGTCCTTTCCTCCATCTTTCCAGGTCTCTGTGGGACTGTACAGCCTGCACTCAAATGCTCTACACCAACATTAAATAGATCACTAGGACTTTGTGGGAATTCTCTTTGTACTAATACATCAAGTAACATTTTCCACTTGTCCTAGTAACTCACCAAATACTTCGTTATCTTCTGAAGACTGATGTGTTAGTCTGGCTGCTTTCGGGCTCTCCTTGGCTGCTTCCTCCACCTTGGTTTCAGCATTCTGTAAAACAAACATTTACTGAGATTAGTTTTTCTTTTATAGCTCTCACACAGAAACACTCTTCACACTTTTTAATTACGTTCTTAATGAATACAGAATCTTTAACACAGGTGGTTTTGTTATCTTTGCTACACATATGTGGGTTTGAAAAATAGTAAGGTTTTCTGGTTTTTTTTTGAGTCTGTTTTTATCTGACTAGACTACATACATTGGACAGTTAGAAAAGACATTTAAACAAAACAGAGATCTTAAACCGTAACAGACTTATGTTTCCACCTTTTCTCTTCATATCTAATTTTATTTCTATTGACATATTCTATGTTGACTTAGTGAACCAAGAGATCAGAAGATAGTACACAAATATTTCTCCTTACAGAGCAAAGGCAAGTGAGCTAGTAGAGAGAGCTTATGAGCAGCCAGCTTCAAGTCTTTAACCAATTCATGTACTTAACTGTTTCAAGCACAACTACTGAAACAAATCTGCCAATTAGCTACCTGGTGTTAGACTGGGCCCAGAGATAAATCAATAGCTTCAGCACTTAACTTGCCGAAGTTAAAACATTTCATTCCCTAGCTAGAAAAGTCTGAGAAAAACATAAGCTGTGAAACACTGAATTTTAAATATTTATATTGCTACTAAAGAAAAAAATAACTCATGTTTTAAAAATGTTTTACTTTAGTACTCAAGAGAGACATATAAACAAGCTTACAGCAATGCAGACAGTAAGCTGCAGAAGCAGTCAGCCGTTGAATGATGGATATGAAATGACTGATACAATATTAAATATTACTGGAAAGAGTTGACTAAGAGTTGAGGAAGGAATGAAAGAGAAATGTTGTATGCCTATACTTTTTAAAGGATACATATTGTTCTATTCAAGTATGTGCTCATTTGGAAGACTCCGTGTGATGTTTTGGAAAAATACAGTTTTTAAACTCTGACATATATTTGAAAATGCTGCTATACAATCTGTTCATGAAAATTACCATCTCTGCTCTCAGAACACAGCACAGTTCCAAACGTCTCTTATTTCCCCTTATTAATAACAACAAGGACGGGAAAGAAGATAGGTAGATTAAGTCTGTTAACCTCCCTATAGAACAGAGGAGTGCAAACTTAAGGCACATAAACTTAAGAGACTTTGACGCAAGACAGCAAGAATTTTCAGAGAGAAGTGAAAGATAGACCTAGCAAGCCTACTGGTGTCACACAGCAGCTGACAAGAATTGGGAAAAGCAGAGACACAGAAAGTGCTTCAGAGGAACACTGCAGGTCCTTCCTGAAGCAGGAAGGACATGCAGAAGTGAAAGGGTTCTGCACTCCCTCAAGGCACCAACCTGAGTGTGTCCCATGCAGACAACCCACCAGCTTGGTACCTCTCAGAGCTGAGGAGGGAAGTCAGTTTTAGCAGATGCTCACCTCAGTCTGGCTTAACTAGAGTCCCTTGGGAAGATGGAGGGACCCAGTCAGAAATCAGCAGTGGCTATACCAGGAGACAACTTGCTTTGGGTAAACCACTTCATGATTAGCACAAACAACTTATGTCCTGTCCCCAGACACATAATCTGTCAGTTGTGCAGCCACCACTTTGCAATGCTGCCCACTCGGACAAGGGACCTATGCTAAGGTCTGTACTGGTTGACAGGATCACCTGCCTTTAGAGGCCACTGATTCAGTAAGCTGCATATTGGACTTGGGTTCTCCATCCTGTTTCAGTTGCTCTATAGTCACAGCAAATCAACTACATCTTTGTTGTACAGAGAGATAGAGAACAGCAGACAATTCTGAAAAAAAGCAGAAGAGGACATCTGCTACAGCAGGTTAAGTCAATTCCAAAGGCAAAGAAAAACACTGAAAACTGTATCATCATGGATGAGACAAAACTAATACATTTAGATGACCAAAATTTCAGGGACTTCCCAAATGAAGGGGACAGCTGAACTCCTGACCAGAGCTATTGCTCTAGGCTTTGTAAAGGCGGTGCTTGTTAGCTCTATCTTTAATTGTATTTCATCATGTTTAGTGTATGGTAAAGCTGGTGGTGTGGGAGGAGAAGGATTGCTGCTCCTCATGCTCTTATTCCCCTTGGGAAACAGCTGAAAGTCTGTAACCTGCTGCAAGGCATCAAGAGCAGCAGCAACAAAACACTACCCAGCAGACACTCAGCTGTGTCTGTGAAATGTCACTCCCAGCTCTTACTGGGGAGACGTTTGCACCCCTTACTTTGAAAACATGCTTTTGGCAGTCTCAGGGAAGTTAGAAAGACTGAACCCTGAGACATTTTGGTTTGAGTTAAATCACTGGAAAGACCTACACAGCAGCTGTGCTGTCTGCTCCCTACATAAGGCACAATGTTGATGTTGACAGATGCCAGCTCCAAGATGCTGACAGCAAAGTTGTGTGATGTATCAGCCTGAAACATGACAGTGTATGGTTGGATATAATTCTGCTTGGCATGCATTCTTAACCAAAATGCAAACTTTCAAAAAACTCCTTTTGCTTTATTTTTTGCAAAGAAGAATCTACCCAACACATTATTGCTGGCATATGTAATATTTATATTCCCAAAGCCAATGCAAGACAAATCACAGCAAAAGAACAGTCAATGATCCAGATGCTCCAAACCAAGCTGTACTGCAAAACAGTCAAGACTTGGCCAGTCGCTTGATTCTTTTTACTATGGTCCTTAAAAATTTTAAGTGTCTCCATCCTTGCAATCAATGAAGAGAAAAAGTGAAAACGCATTCCCTTACACTGCCTGAGCTGTGCCAGAAGAGATTCTTTATAGTTATAGTGTGCCTGTGGCTGGTTATAAAATAAAGGCCATTTGTACATAACAGAGGAAACATAATTCTACCTAGCCCTTTCAGGCTGAGTACTCAATGCAATTTCAGAAGTGATGGGGAAAACAGTTTCATTTTACAATATCAGTTCCCAGGAGAGTAGATAATACCTGATTTTAGCATGAAATAAATATTATATAGGCCTGAACTCACAAAAACTGTCTCCCACAAAACTCATCTCCTTGATCACTCGTGTTCCAAAATACCATAAAATACCTAAGGAGCAAGCCAGCAGCTACTGCATGGGAACAGCTGGTGACAGACTGAAACCACTTCTATTATTTCACAAAGCAGTTTCAAAATGAGATGCGCATATATACTGCAGCTCTATAGATGTGAATACGTACATATACAGCTGCTCTTGATTCAAACCTGATAAAAATTAGAATTCCACTACAATCTGCCTGAATTTTGTATTATATTTTTGGCCCAACTTTCCACTGTAGCTGTCCCCTGGCGCCTTATGACTCAGTTCACCTGTTTTCCCATGATCTACCATGTGCACACCACAGTCTCCATATTACACAACATTTTAAAACTTTGATTATAGGTCAATATACAAATAACCAGTAGCTATCAAAATATTTGCAACAAATGAACAGCAATATCAAAAATGTTTTGGCTATATATACACCCATTAGTGTAAGAAGAGGCTACTTGTATTTTGCTGCTATCAGTGCTTACTTAGATGATCTTTACTTACACGGGAAATATTAAGAAATCCTGAGTTACAGTGAGCTGTATTCTGCAGGTTCTACAGTATCAGGCCAGGTTAAAAAGTGCAGTGAGGCATATTACATTTAGAGAAGCAGCTAAGTCCTCAAGGAATCATAGGCCTTGGAAATGGAAAGTTGTACTCTATAGTATTCAAGCCAGCTTTTTAACTACCTTGCCGTTTTTTCTTACTAGTTAAGAAGGGCTTGTTTCTTTTCCTTTAACCATAAAGCTGTTACTCAATGACTTCAATTTCTAAGTGACAAAACCACACAGAAGTTAAAACTTCTCATCAGAAATAAAATGACTATTCAAGAAGTGTTATGGCTCAATGAGAAGTAAAGAAATCCAAGCATAGATTCACATTGTCTGTGCTTTCTTTCCTGCCTTTTACAACCTACTCCTTTTTCTTACTATATATATATATATATATTCAGCTAGTATGTTTAGCTCCATTCCAATGACACAAGTGAAAACAGCTAAAATTTCCTTTATTTTCAGAAAAGTGCCACACGGGCATCAAAAGCTGCAGCAAGACAACACAGACTGTGAGTGCACGAGCAGCTGCTTTGGCAGCACAGACGTTTCTCCAGTTCCTTGTCTCATTCATTCCTGTCCACACCACATTACCTTCCCTCCACAAAGCCCAGAAGCACTGGGGGCATGGTTCAACACTTGATTCTTCCCCTGTGCTACATCTACAAAACTAAGATAAACAACAGACACCACTTCAAAAGACAGACAAGAGTTTCTAGTGGATAAAAACCAGAATTCACTGGCAAGAAACCTTCATTTTGAAATAACAGAAAAAGAGTAAGTTGTAGCAGGCAATAACAATTGGGATTAGCTAAACCATATCTATAGCAGTAGATCATACTGCTCCAGACTCAGCTGAAGAACTCTGCAAAACATTCCTGATTTTCCATTTCTGCAATGACATTCCCCTGAATTCTACCACGCAAGGCTACCTTTCATTTAATATTCATAGAATGTATGTATGATGTTCAGGTTATAGTATACCTTCGGGACAATCTGTACATTGTCTCTCAGAGCTAACTAATTTTCCACGGAGTTCCATGGGGAAAAAGTAAGAAAATTCTTTAAAACATGAATATGTGCTCCTTCAAAATTGTGACAGTAACAGAACTGAGAGACAAGTATCAGTAAGTCTGTCAAATGCACGGATGTTTCTCAAAACACCAAATACTGCTGCAATCAGCAGGGCAGGATGTAAGTCAATCTTAAATCGTAATTTTCCTAGTGATTTTTATATTCTACATCCACATATTAAGTTTTAACAATGTTGCTTTCATAAAAGCTGGAGAAATTCCTTGTTACTTCTTATAAGAGACCTCAATCAGTATCAAAATTTTGAGCTCCTGTTCATTGTGAGGAATTTCTACACTTACAGCTTAACCCAGTGAAACAGATGAGATGCTGTGGACAACACTTATTAGCAGCAGGAATTCATGGAATGGCAGCTGGCCCTCTTCAGGTGAGCAGAGATCTCCTGGACCTGCATTAACAAGTATGTTCAAACATATTCTTGAACTCGACTACTAATTCTTCTTAAATGTGGATATTTCCCAAATGCCTTTCAGAAACAGAAACAAAAGTACAGAAACTCACACACATACTAGCAAGCACCAGGCCTCTTGCACTGAAGGGGAATAGTCAATTTTAACAATGTCACACTGGCAGATTTGTACTCCTCAAACAAGACTACTGCCCTCATTCACAACAAGGTTATGCCAGACTGAAGCTGGGCTTATGCTATCTATACAGCTCCAAGCTCTTGAAAACATTCCAGGAAATCCTACATCAGTTTGTCCTTCAGTCCCCACCAGCCAAGAAAAGGATTCAAATTTTACCATTAATTTTCAGTTAAATAAAATAACTCTTAAACATCAAGATAATCACAATCATTATCTCCACCTTTCTATTATATCTTGTTTTCTCAGTTTAATTTTCATTTCTACGGATTTTTTACATTCAGTTTCTAAAATGCAAGATTCACAATATCCCCTATTTCATAGTTTCTACAAAATTCTGTATGTAATTATTTTTATGCTCCTGTGCATGTATCAAAATCTCATTTAAGGTATAAGAAAGAAAAAAAAATGGCAGGGTGATGGAAAAAGAGAGGGATAGAGTTTTCCAAGGACAGTTTTCTGTTCCCCTCAGCTTCAACAGTACAGTGCTACTGCTGCTGTCACCAAAGGAGAACTTCAAAAGAAGATGCAAACAAAAGGATTCTCATCACTAACCCCCAGGGCAGACCAAGGCACTTTGAAAAAGGTCTGAGATGGCTGAAACACATTATCCAGGTCTTTGAAGAAACTAATTCAGTCTATTTTGAAACCTTAAAATACCAAGGGGTTGAAGTAAAAACCACTGAATTCCAACTCAAAAATTTGCTGCATTCTGCATTACAGTTCCACGCTATTTTGCTACATGCTTCCCTTCTTTTATGAAAGGTGTTTAAAAACCACTTTTGTTCCTGAAGCTTCACAGATTTCACAGAATATTCTGAGTTGAAAGGGACCCATGAGGACCACTGAGTCCAGCTCAAGCCAATGGCCCATACTGGGACTGAACCCATGACTTTGGTTCAGTTTGCTGAACATAGAGCACTTTGCTCTATGTTCTTACAAATTGGGTTAGTACAGAGAGTATCTCACCTTTAAATGTTCCTGACCACACTGGGGTTCTCGTATTTTATAACTGAGGTCTCTTCAGCTCAAAATGTAACAGATAAAGACAATTAATGGACCTCCAGTGTGCTATTAGTCAGCTTTTACTAGTCCATACAATATTCCCCTATGCCAAGGAGGGAGCTTCAAGCATGCCATAGGAAGAAAATGAGGGATTACATCACTGTGTCCATACAGCTCACAGAGGCTAAAGGCATTTGGGAGCAAGCAGTTAAAATGACAGTGTTCATTTGGGAAACAAAACTAAATAAAAAACAGGTCAGACAACCCCATGCAAGATTCAAGACTTTTGCAGGAATACTGTGAACTGAAAAAAATCGATCTCAGGTACCCTGTGCATAGGATCAAAAGGAGAGGAAAAGCTTTGTGAGTGACCTTTTACTTTGTAGGTACTCTAAGACACAGCCAGAATCAGGAATCCTCATAGAACAGCAAGGAATTTGCAGAACAAGTAAAGACAAGACACAAAAATATGCTCTGGGTCAATACTTTCAATTTCAAGCAAGCGTCTTTCACTCTGTGCACATTCACCCTGAAACTACACACAGGAAACCCGGATGTGAATCACATAAAATTCACACAAGTACAGACAGGGCTGTGACTTGTTACTTCCTCTGCCAATCCCACCCTGGTCCTACAGAGCAGAGCAACCATCACCACACCAGCTGCACTGCCAACACACTGTGACACTGTGGAGACCAATACAAGGACCTACACCCACACCTGAGAACACAGTGAACCTCAACAGCCTCCAGAACACTTGACCTGGAACTAATATTATTAAAGAACATGTGCTACCTGCTTTGAACCCAGGCAGGTTTTCTACAGCTCCACTGCAAACAGCATCTGGCAGGCACATTGATGGATGCAGCTCTTGACCTCATGAATCAAAGAGGAACCATAACAACGCTCAAGGGACAAAATCAAAACCAGGTACTTTGGACATCAAGCACAAGTGCATGTCTCTTTTACAAAAGGTGTTCGAGCTGATTTCCAGAATAGTCTGAAAAGTGACAGCTGTCAATAACAATGCACAGTCCACTCATCATCTTTATCTCATCTAAACTGAGTGCAAATTTACTTTCCTTTAAGCACTCATTTTAGCCACATGTTGAACAAGTGCAAGTATTTCACTCTTTTTTTTTTTTTTTTTCAAGAAAAGGATGTGGTTCAGGTCATAAACACAGTGTTGATGCTGCAGCCTCAACCCTCAGTGTACCTCCTTAAAAGCTTCATAAATCCATTGAACAATGTCAGTGTCTGACCCCAGCAGACTGGTAGTTTTCAAATGAGGTCTTTCTGAAGGCTTATAACAAAAGTGTACAACATCAATCCTGTTTTCTTCACAGCTAATGAGAGCACTTCTATATTATAGCATATTGATAAAATGTGAATTCATATATATATCCAATACACCAGAAAAAGATACTAAGCATCTGACTATCTATTGTAAAAGCACAACAGAGATGCAAAAACTAGCAGCTAGGTACAGAATGATGCCCAATAGTTAACAGGGGGAAAAAAAACCCAAAGTCATTTTAAAAAAAGTGCAAAATAACAATCCACTAGCCAGGAAGAGAAGATTACAAATATTCTGGGCTTTCTGTCAGGTAAAAAATGCCTTTCAACGTCTTACATTGAACTTCTCATATCTGAGTTCTCAGTTTGGCAGTTTGCAATAAATAAAAATCAAAATGATTGCCACGTAATTAGAAACCCTCAGTCTTGAATCCTCCTCAGGGGCCTGTAGAGAACTGAGCGTGGCAGTAAACCTGTTGATTTGCACCTTTTATCCAGAGGAAGAGATGCAGAAGAGGTGGCAGCTGTCTGTGGGGAGCACAAGGCAGTGGCCCAGCAGAGCAGCACTACAAGACTGGCTGGGAGCAGCATCCTGAGGGTTCCTGCAGGGTTCCTGTGCTGTGCTGCAGGGTGCTGTGCTGTGCTGCACAACCCAGCACTGAGCAGCAAAGAAAGCCAAGGCACCCACAGCTCTTCTACACTTCCCTGCAGGCAACCTACAAACAGCTGGCCACAAAGGAGCACATCTGGGAGACTGCATCATTCCAAACCATGGTTTGTGCAGAAGTTACCCTTCATCTGCATCTTCAGTGCAGATGTCACAATACGCAGAGGAAAGGCTCCAGTCCTTTTCCACAGTCCCACCAACCACTGACTATGTGAGGCTGCATTGCTGCATCTGCCGGATGCTTATGGTTGTTTAAAAAAAAAAAATTAAGAAAGTATGCCTGAAGCAATGTCCAACTCTGGTCCATCGCACACAAGGATGTCTGCAGTAACCCAGGAACAAGAGGATACTTGGTGTCTTAAATAAGTAAAAAAAATTTTTTTTTAAATTCAGTTAAATCTTATTTACCTGCTTCCATTATCTCAAAGGTATTTTGAGTGAAATATATTATAAAATGAAAGCTATTACAGAGCATCTCAGAAATATTCACTGTAAAAGTGTCAAACCAAAGAACAGTAAACACCTATCAGAGATAAACCTTTCTGCTGCATTATCAGCAAAACATGTTTTCTCAGCCCCTAGGTGTGAAAATCTTCTGGCTTTTGCAGTACTCCAATTGACAGTGGACAGGTATTTTTGACAAAAACCCAACACAGTTGATATCCTGACTCTGCAGCCAATGTTACTGTTGTTAGGAGAAAACACATGAGGTTTCCCTTGTCAACATAAATTGTTGACTCCACCAGTCTGCAGGAGCAAAGTGGAACATGTGACTGTGGGGGCTACAAAGAGCTGAAGCACAACTGTGCCAAATAAATATGCACAGCACAAGCTCGGCACCCAACACAACAGGGCAGCTCTGCCCAGCTCCCCAGCAGCAAACCAGGCTGCAGGGAAGCCACAATTTCACTTCTGGTATTTTATTCCTAATTCCATTGCATGCATGAACCAGTCCTTCTGTATGCAAAATAATTACACAGAATATGTGTCTGGGTCATTTCCTCAACATGGCTGCAGACTGGCTTGCTTGAATAATAAAAATATCTTTTTAGTGCTTTCTCTGAGGTTACAAAAAGAAGCAAAAAACAGTAGACAACTTTAAAACACTTTCTCACTGTTCTGCTCACAGTGGGCAAGAGATACAACAGACTAAATCAAATCCCCTTTGAGCTGAATGAGTGTGAAACACACTCTGAAACAATTGCCAGTGCACACCAAACATGAACTTTCAACTTCTTGAATTTAAGTTTCACTTACAAGTCTTCAGCTCATGAGGAAAGAAGACTCAAAAGCAGCTATGCAAAAAGCACTTTAAATTCAAAACTACATCCCTTCAACGCCCTAAGAACTACCAACACATTTTCAGCATTTAAAAAGCAAAATTTATTTTTATTTGCCAAGAATTAAAAGGAGAATTAAATTTAACATCAAGCAGTTAATTTTAGAAGGGCGTTCTTCCAGCACACTGATACTGCTTTAGGTTACTTGGCAGTCTCTAGCCTCAGGAAGTGTATTTCTAGACCAAAGCTAAGAAAAACTGTACACACAAGTTACCTGATAATAAAATACATTATGTTTACCTGCAAGATTTGTAGGTTCAAAGCAAATTCTGACCACAGTACTGATCAATGTTTCTGAACTGTGATAAAAGAAAATAAACAGATGCTTCTTAAACCTTGTACAAAAAGGGCTTAGGGTTTTTGGGAGGTGGTGGGTTGTTGAGAAGCAAACAATATGTGAAGATGTGAAGATAAAGAAAGACATTGATCATATTATGAAGGATCACTTTATCAATATACTACTATGTCAAAACCAGTTCCTCACTATAAGACTATATAAAAAAAAAAAAGGAAAAAGGAAAAAGAGAAAAAAAATACTCTAAAAAAATGCTACAAACATTAGATACAGTCTGTATGGGAAAAGAAGGTTTCCTATGTAACGCTTGGTTAAGGGGGAAGCTGCCACCGTAGAAAATGAGGTCTTCATGTGCATGTACCTGTCTATCCACCGAAGACAGAAAATTACTTTTCCATTTCCCTGTTTGATTTAAATAGGCCAATGTTAAATGCATGATCTTGAAAGGAAATGAGTTTTATTGCTCCGTGCTCCCAGAATGAGCACAGGTCCTCTGTGCAGTGTAAATAAACACGTAAACACCACTTAGAAGAAAATATTTTCAAATGTCAAGACTTACAGGGTCACTATTTACAAAATAATCAACACAACTGCCTTTTTCAAAACGTAAATAAAGATTTCTTTTCAGATAAGAGTTTTGAAATACGGTTGGCATGGAAGCAAGTTTGTTTTTTTAGTTAAAGGAAACTGATAAAGGCACGAAACAGTATGTACAATTGTAAAACAGTGGTATGACATCTTTTAACTCCCACTTAAGTACATTTTAAAAAACATCAAGCATACAATACATGAAGATAAGGAAAGACATTGATCATATTATCAACGATCACTTTATCAATATACTACTGTGTCAAAACCAGTTCCTCACTGTAAGACTATATTAAAAAAAGAAAAAAGGAAAAAAAGGAACAAAATACTCAAAAAAATGCTACAAACATTAGATACAAAGTTTTATCAAAACTTTGAGTCTAATGAAGACTCACCAGGAATGTTAAGACACTAGGCAAAACTGAGTATTTCCTTGATAGTTCATGGAACTAACCTCTGCCTTCAGCCCTGTTACATTTTTGCCAAGGTTCTTCCTGTCTGGAAGGACACCCTGTGTCCTTTGTTTGCCAACCCATTCCACCCCTTCCTCACTTTTCTGTGGGTTGTCATCTCTCTCTCCCTTATTTTTCCCAGTTTAAAGCTCTCCTCACCAGCTTGGCCAGCCTAGTGGCAAAGAAGCTTCAATCTCTTCTGAGCAGTCCTTGACCCTCAGGGAGGGTTCTCCATGGTTGTAAAAGCCAAATGTCTGTTCTCAACATGATCTGTGCAACCTGCTGTTGACCTCCAGGATCCATTCACTTCATTTCCAGCCCTATGCCCTCACTGGGAGCATGCTGCTCAGAGCCAGAGCCCCATGACCAGTCTCAGGACCCCCCTAGCAGTATCAAGGGTGCCCATGTGGAAGAGCAGCAGTAGGAGGTAATAGTCCAAAGATTTCACAAGCCCCACCAGCATCACCACAACACCATGGACCCAGATCTCCCTCCTAGAAGAGAAAATACGTGAGAGGGACAGACAGCATGCAGAGAACTGTAGTTGCACCTTACATAATGACCTTGGATATAAAAAGACAGGAAAAAGGGACCACTGTGAAGTATATGTTAGTTTTTAGAACCATATTAAAGCCCCCCAAGGAGTCTGTTTCTCAGCATGCTTAAAAACCAGAAGTTCCCTCCCTTTTCCATACCTCACCAAAGACATCACAAGAAGTTTCTCAGCAGTATTAGTCACCTTGCAAATACTTTTTATAGATCATTTTAAGAGATAGACCTTGCCCATAAACTCTCAGCTACTTCAATTCTCACACAAGTCAACCAGCAGGAAGCAACAGAATGATTATAGCTAATTTTTGACTTTAAAATCACAGCTACCTCTTCAGAAAGCCACAATACCATCCCAGGGATTTGTTCATCTGATGCCCAGCTATAGGCCCAAATCAAGCTGACCTTTCTTTCAGCAGGCCACTGTAAGCCTTTCAAATATAAATCTACTGCTAATTAATAGATAGCTGTAAATGGTACATAAATAAAACTACTTACTAGAACACAGAGAAATATCCTGAGAGATTATTTCCTAAGAGACAAAGAATATACAATGAAATGCATGCAATACTTACCTGCATATTTTTTTAAAGAGCAACTTCAGAACACCTATTAAAATTAATTTACAGTTTTGCTTAAGACGCTTGAAGAAAGCACAATGAGGATCCCTTCCTCATTTTTCCTAGTTACCTTAACAACCACAAAATGCAAAATCTAAAGAAGAGAAGAACTGATTTCAGAAATATTCTAGCTGTCAGTCATTTTTCAAGAAACTGTCTAAACTGAACCAGAAAGACTGTCATAAAATAAATATCTCAAAACAATGCACCTAATTAACACTGAAGCAATAACCCAAGTCAGGAGAATGCCAAAAAACCTAACCAAAACCAATCCAATCCAACAACAAGGAAGAAATTCCACAGCAATAGAACACAAATCCCTCAAATTCTCACAACACAAATAGCAACTGCTCCCATTCACTGCTTGCTTTGACTTCTGCATCCTTTATCATGAACAGAGGAGCAGAACCCTTACTGGCATGGTCATTTCCCTTTCACAATGCTCATATGCACTAAACATGTGATAGAGCAGCTTTGGTGGGCACCGGGAGCCCAGCCAGGGTCAACCCACCACATTTTCTGAAAACAAAGAAGGGAGCAATGCTTCCCTCCATGCTTTAAGCCAACACGGAGTCACTCCCACAAAAACTACTGGGCAGAGTTACAACTGCACCAATATGAGAAGAAAAATGGACCATTGTAACACATGTATGAAGTTGCATGCTGAAATAGTAACCTACATATTCAACAGGTGAACTTTCCCTCTCAGAAGGGAATAATTAAGTCTCAGAAGCAAAATATTTGGGAAAAAAAATACAACAAATCCAATTGTTTACCCAGACTTGCCCAGAGAGATGACATTTTAATGGTTTATTTTCAGCCTGTTTAAAATGTCTAAATTAGCATTCAAATTGTATTGACTACTGTGAGGGGGAAAGCAACAACAACAAATCCTGAAGATCTGGATGTTAATGAAAGGCAGAAGCCAATTTCATTTTTTGCCCCACAATTAGTATATGAAGGTCCTCTAAAGCTAGAAGTAAGCTATAAGGAAACAGAGAATGCATTGTTTCAGTCAGCAGCAATAATATCAGAATATTTATGCAGTTGTGAGATGAGTGCACTTTAACAAGCACCTATTGAAAACTCACTCAGAGCATCTGATCACACTGCGGCTTCCAGACATTTTAAGGGCTGCCACTCAGAGCCCGACCTCATCGTGTTCTGGCTACCAGGCCACCAACTGGTTTGTTAGACCAGTTGCACCAACACTTCCAGATTTTGGTGCCCTCCTCTGGATCACACTTACAATCTAATGCAGCCCAGACTGTAACATGCAGATGTTGGTATGTTAGATATGCAATGATTAATGTTTTTCCAAAATTCCATAAAATAATGAGTTTCTAACAGATATTAGTAATTTCATATGCAAGGAGTAGAGCTAAAATGTTGTATTTCCCCCCATATATCAGCAATTTAACATGTTCCTGACTTTCAGAAATAATCACCTTGAGTTAACTATTGCTGCTTGCCACACTGAACTAGTGGTAAGACAAACCTTGAGAGGCCAAGGAAATGACTCACTCAGATCTCACACTCAGTGCTTCTTCAGTGCCAGGTGACACCTGATTCATCAGCAAATACCTACTATTACTCACCTGGAACTAGGGAAGGTTTTCCTGTGGAGTTAATTGCTGCTGTTTCTGCACACCATAAAAAAAGGACTGTGGTCAGTAAGCATCTATCCAAAGTGTCTTCAGATGGCCAATATGATAAGATGGATGCTCCACAACATAAATGGTTCATAAGGCTGTTCTCATACCTTTTGCAAAGCATGAGCAGCTAATCTAATAACTGAATAAGAAGGACCCCATCTGCACTACACACTATCCTGTTCTTTAGGAACACTTCTTGTTTTGTTGCAGGGACAGTATTGTTTTAAACAGTTGTAGCTACCATTTTCCAAATATATAAAGTGAAACAAAGAAACTAAACCTGAGAAAGATCAAGCAATATAAATCTCCAACTGACTGTAAAATAAATGTCCATTTTCCCTAAAACCAATGTAAATAAATATCAGAAGTGATGACATTGAAACACTCATGTGCATGTACAGACAGGAGAAATGGTTAAGACCAGAAATACAATCTGTGAGCAGCCGGCTTATCACTCAGTGAGCCAAAAACCAAACAGAAACTGTCATTTAAGAAGATCACAGAATCATTCAATATGCTGAGTTGGAAGGGACCCACAAAGATCATCCAACTCCAGGCCCTGCACAGGACCATCCCCAAGAGTCACACCATGGGCCTGAGAGCATTGTCCAAACACTGCTCAAACTCTGTCAGGCTGGTGCTGTGACCACTCCCTGGGGAGCCTGTTCCAGTGCCCAACCAGTCTCTGGGTGAGGAACCTTTTTCTAAATTCCAACCTAAACCTCCCCTGCCACAACTTCAGACCACTACCTTGGGTCCTGTCACTGGTCACTACAGAGGTGATTTGATTCACCAGAGTTTGATTCATTAGTGTGGCTCTAGTAAGAATTCTGTGCATCTTCAGGAGAAGTATCGCATTGAAATTCAAGAGCCATGTGTTTAAAAAAAAAAAAAAGGTGATTTAAATAAGTGCTACTTTGCACTATTTATAGTCATCATCTGTGCAAGCCCCAGGCTCTAGGGGGGAGCATGAAGCACTACCAGCAAGCGTACCTATTCACTGCCTGGGAATGTCTCCAACTTCAGGCAGGAACACTTGTTCTTTTCTTCTGCTTCCACCTTTTCCTCCAGTGCCTAATTTTTAGATCTTTCCTCTTTTATAGCTATTTAACAAAAAAAACCCAAAAAAAACCCAAAAAAACCCCAAAAAAAACCCAAAAAAAACCCAAAAAAAACCCCACCAAACCCAAAACAACAACAAACAAACAAACCAAACAAAAACCCAACCAACAGCTCAGCCAGACAGCATTGCCTTTTTTTCTGTGACCACTCAACATTAACTTTGTAGTGGTACAATAAACAGGCTGCTATCAATCTGTCAAGACTTTTTAACTCTGTGTCAACTGTCCATTTTTCTAGAAAGGTTTCAAGAAATCAAGGATCATCATACAACTAGAAAGTGCACTTCACACCTCTTTTCTCTTTTTTGTGGATTTGCCCTGAAAGAAGAAGGCCTCAGTACTTTTTTGTCAATAATTCAAAAGTGAAGTACTTTATTGAAGGATAAAAGACTGTCAAGGGTAGGTACATTCTGTACTCAACAGAAACCTCTGTGTTACCACTGAAGGAGGATAATGCATTGGTAAAATGAGACATAGACTTTATACACAGCATTTCAAATGCTTAGCTGTTTTTCTCTTTTTTATTAAAGGCAGATGACATAACAGTTTTAACAGTAATTTTTCTCCATGGATAGAAGGTGTGTGGGAACAGCCTGCTTGGATTTATCAAGGGCAAATGGTATCTGACTAACTCCCTGATAGCCTCCTGTGATGAAATGAGTGGTTTTATGGAGGAGGAGGAAAGCATGACATCATATCCCCTGACTTTAGCATGGCCTATGACACAGCCTCCCACAGTCTGCCACTCCACACCCTTCTAGTCAAACCAAGAAGATAAAGTCTGGGTAGGTGGGATACAAGGGGTGGGTAACTGGTTGGACCACCAAGCTCAGAGGACAGCAATCAACGGCACAGAGTCCAGCTGTCAGTCAGTCAGCAGCAGCATCCCTCAGGGATCAACACTAAGGCCAATACCATTTAATGTCTTTATTAAAAACCTAGGAAATAATAAACTGGAGGACTGGTCAGTACACAGAGGTGCTCTTCAGAGGGACCTTGACAGGCTACAGAAGTAAACAGACAAGGATCTCATGAAGTCCAATAAAGGCACATGCAAAACTCTGCAGCTGAAATGAGTTGACTCCATTCACTAGGATCAGCAGGGGCCAAATGGCCTGAAAGCATCTTTGCACAAAAGTTTCCATGTATTTTTTGCATCCATTTTAGTGAAGTAACTATAAATGGTTGCATTACAGGTGTTTGGAACCGATGAGCAGCTCCTGAAGTACATGGCAAAGGCATGTTTAACTCCAGTTCTCCTGAACTTGGCCATTTGAGAGAAAAGAGACACATGAGCCACTATGGAGCAACAAGAAAAGGCTTTGGAAGCACAGATGTGTCAATTTTGTGACAATTTCTCTCCCCTTGTTCTGCCTTGCTTCTTCTGTAGACTCCAAAGACACTTCGTTCAGAGTCAATACTCCCACCAGTGATGACAGCTTCCTGAGGCAAAAGCTGTGGCTAATACACCAGTTTCAAACCACTCGAACAGTCACAGCTGATCACAAAGAGTTACAGAAAAACAGGAGCTTGACTGAACAATGAAGAATTCAGGATCAATTTCTCTCTAGAGGGAAGGGCCTCAAAACTAAAATAAGTGAACTCTGTGAAAGACTACAGAAACCCTCAGACACTACACTCTCTCAAACACAGGCAAAAAATGCAGCCAGACAGTACTTGAGAATTATACCCCATCAAAAATGTGAAGAGACTGTACAATGCCAGGAACAGAAATCAACACACACATTTTTACAGAGATAGTATTACTAGGTTTGGCTTTCGCTTGGTTTGCTGTTTTTTTTTTTTTTTAATTTTCATAGGAAGCACAAGAAAATAAACTAAAAAATAATTGTCATAAGTGAATAAACAAAGTAAATTTTGCACAGTTGACAAATTACGATACTATTCACATGACAGTGGCAATGCCAGTTACTGAAAAACCCAAGTAAATAACATAAGATCAACTCCTGGCCATAACTCATTTCTCAGTGATAAACAAGTAACATCCCTGGATTCAGCTAAAACAACATCATTAAAATCCAAGAAAATAATGACTAGATATGCCTGATAGATATTTATGGCACTTTTATAAAAGGACTGTGATAGCACTTCATTATAAAAATTTATTTTTGCCCATCTTTCATGTACTCTGACATAATGATATCATTAACATAAGAACCCCACTGAAATGAAGATCTCAATAAGCCACAGTGAGTAAACCACACAGCCTAATAAGCTCATGTTACCTTCCCAGTGCAGTAATTATTTACATACATGCACACTTCTCCCTATCCTCCAAGTATTTTCAGACAAAAAGGAGCCTGGTAATAGAGAAATTAGTTAAAAGCTGTAGGACTTCATGCAAGTAAAACAAATCATCTTTATCAGCATATAAAGGTCTTCGATGCAAAGCCCTACTGTATGTCATACTAGGTATGATTTAAAGGAAAGGTTGATCATTTAAGTAGAATCTTTTTCAATAAAAAACCTCACTTTCAAGGCTAGACACATGACCTTTCCCAAGTAACATTTCTTGAAAAAAAAATCCTTAGAAAAAACAAATTCTCTGATAGACCATGGAAAATTAGAAGCAAACAGTTAACAGAAGAGACACGCTTGAGACACAGCTCAAGGGAAATTTCTCCTTGTATTATCAACACCCAATCTATCCCCAGCTGTTTTTGTTTGTTTGCCACTCAACCTTCCTCCCCCTGAAGGAAGGTACACATGCAAAACAAACTGATTACACGTGGAATCCTTTTCACCTATAGGTAGATATAAATACAAATAAACACACAAATATCAAACAAATATTAAAATACACAAAAATACACACAAATATTTAAAAGAGAACCTCCAGAGCCCTGAACTCGAGGACCACAACCATAAGAATGATGAACTCCCAGTCAGCCTGAACCTATGGGGGACTTGCTTCTTCAGCTGGATGCCTTCAAGTTTATGGAGCCTGATGCAATTCATCCCAGGATACTCAAGGAGCTGCCTGAAGTCATTGTGAGACCTCCCTCGATGATTTTTCAACTGTCTTGGGAATCTAGAAAGGTCCCAGTTGACTGAAAGCTGGGAAATGAAGCAGAAATCAATCTCTTCTCTCTGGTGATCAGTAACAGGACGCCAGGGAATGGCCTAAAGTTGTGTTAGGGGAGGTTTAAGCTGGGTATTAGGAGAAGGTTCTTCACCTAGGTAGGTGGCTAGGCACTGGAACAAACCAAGCCTGAGACAGTTCAAGAAATGTCTGGACAACACTTTCAGGCACATGGTGTGATATTCTTGGGTATGTCCTCTGCAGGGCCAGGAGCTGGACTTGGTGAGTCCCTTCCAACTCAGGATATTCTACGATTCTATGAAATGTATCAGGGTCTTAATTATGGTATGGTATGGAGAGGATGACGTAGAAGGGCAAAAACTGGGTTTCATCTCCTGTCCACAAGGTCAGGCTGCAGAGACTACAACTCCTTAAACTACTCTGTTGTTGTTTTCCCAAGGTTTTGCTCACCCTGCCCACAGCAAATCCCATTACATTAATGTGCAAAATCTATGTTAATGCACTACTTGGCTGGCAATTTTAAGTGCACAGACGTCACACAGTTAAAGACTGCATTTCCCTCAGCAACTGTTACTTAGTAACCCTCTGCACATAAATAGAATTTTACATCACTGCATATGTGTTGTGAAGGCTAAAATCCATGCCTCAATTCTATAGGCAGGCAGGAATTAAAGGAGTCATGTGGGCAACTGTAAAACAAAGTTGCACCAACTATTTTGAACTGCTTCTCTAGGCAGAGAATTTCACTGGAGAGAAACCTACGTGTAAACAAGAAGCTATTCCCACTGCCCTTCTCTTGCTGGTACTTCATCATAAAAAAGGAGGAGGCAGACCTTGGACAGACTTTCTGGTATTATTCATATGGTGTGCAATGGAGACTTCAGACATAAGCACAACAGACCATGCACAGCTCTTCACCTTCTCACCTAGAGGTAGCATAATCCATAGGCTGTGTAACTTCTGGGTAGAATTGGTACTGCCAGAGCCACAGTCAAAACAATACTAAAAAAAGCTGTGTGAATCAGATCCAGGACTGAACAAAACAGGTGGAGTATGATGGATTAAAAAAAAAAAATCTTAAAACAAATGCAGATTAGAATCCATTGACTCTAAATACAGAAACTTAAATAGCTGTATTTTATTAACCTATATATTGGATCCTTTCCATATATAGGCTACTTGTGATTTGACTGACAGTCTAACTCAAGTAGCTTGAATCAACATGGGATTTCATAATCACTTTAGACCCAGAGACTGCCTTTTTAGCACTGAACAAAAGAGGTGGCCTGCTGGAAATACCTAGACATCTTTTTAATTCAATTCCCTACCACTGCAAATAACATATTATCATTACTCTGCTTAGTCCTATCCTTTGCCTCTAACGCCCCAAAGTTTTATCTTCTAAAATTATTTACTATAATGAAAGTGGATTATCTTGACACAAAGCAACTGATTGAGTTACATATAACCAACTTCATATAACTTCGTATTCATATGAAGAAGTTACAGGTAAACTATATTGGCAGTTACTAAACCAAGTGAATAAGTATAAGCATACAGATAAGCAAACACATTTAATTTGCAATTCTATTAGCAAGTTTACAAGCCCTAAAGCCTAGCACTTCCCCTTAAGTGCAGCATTCAAATAATGATTTCTCACTTCTTCCTAACAACGAAAAATAGTTATTCTAAAACAGGATTTTGAAAACTTAAGGAAACCAAAATATTCTTCCCCTCAAAATTCCTCCCCTCAGCTCTTGTCCTGGTAAGAGGTAACTCAACAAAGGTTCTCCTTGCAAAATCCCAGAGAATCAATCCTTTGAAATATGGGTTCCTACTTAAAGCTTTTTTTCCTGTCACCCCGATATTAATAACACTGTAACAAGGAAGATATCCCAGCTCAGATCAGAAATCTTTACTCCAGGAACTCATCAAGCAACTTTTAAGAAAACATTAGGCTATGATGCATTTTGAGGTTTGAAACTAACCACATCAAATCATGACTAAGAGAAGTCCAGATGCTCAGAGCTGTCTCTGAAGACCTCAATTTCTTAAAGCCACAAGACCCAACTTGGCAGTGCAGCAGCAGAATTGAGAACTGAGCAGGAGACTTGGCCAAGTCTTACTCAGCGACTGGGACAATTAAGTGGCCATCTGGCTCCTGCACAAAGACAGCAGCTCTGCACCTGTTCCACCAGCCCACAGTCTGCAGCCTAATTGGTTAAAGCAAGCCCATGGGGCAAAACCCAGAACAACTTGTCATCTGCTGAGACCAGATCTCAGAGCTGGGATCGAAGCCAAGGGCCCCTGCTCCTGGTGGAGCCGTCTCCCTCGGGGACTGCATGCAAGACACATTCAGAGGGTCTCTCTTGTTCCTTACATACAGCAGCAGGACACATCATCAGAAATGATCAAAGACATGCAATTTAGTTGATACAAGGTCTATGTGCCAAGCCCTACAGGCTTCCAAAATGCCACAAACCTTTTATTCTCCCATAATCAGGTGATTCAACAGCTGCAGTACAGTATTACATTATTACAGTATTAACTGCATTATGCTATGGCATTATGAACCCTGCAAAATCCCAGAGCAGAATCTGATGCCTGAAGATCTCAGCATCCCTTGTCAAAGGCAGACACATCCCTTGCTCCACTGGTTGTTCTTGTACTTGGAGTCACTGGCCAGGACACCTGCACAATCTGTTGAGAAGGTTTTAGAACACAGAGCTCCCCATCCCAACTGAACACATCCAATGACAGGGATCTTGTAGCCTCCTTTCCCCCAGGCTCCATAAAACTTTCATTTTTATATGGCTTTATCAATCCTTATAAGGACTATATAGCACAGCATAATATAATAATGATAAAATAAAAAACAACAGACAAGATGCCAGTGGAAAGGAAGAGAAGGCAACAGACAGAAAAGGTATCTTGAAGAGATTCCTGAATGGAGCTCTATCCCTTCCCTTCCTGAGAAGACTGCAAGAAAGTAGAACACAAAACACTTAAAACAAGAGGAAAAAGAGTCAAAGCTTAATTTTTATTAGGTATTTCACCTATTTTTTTCTACTTGCCAATACTCTTACTTACATAGCAAGAAATTAGTTGATGCAAATATAAAGGAAACCTTTTACTAACATTTTTAAAAAATATTGCATTGTAGAAACAAAATACCAACATTAAATTTAGTTTGTCAACTAAATGAATCTGCAAGAATCCTAACCCTGAATGTTCAGGACACATTGTCAGCACCTACACACCAACATGCTTCATTTAAGCCAATCTGAACGTAATAGATTACAGTGGTTCAGACCCTCTCAAATAAAATAGATAACATAGATTTTCTCCCAAACACAGATTTGATTCTGAAGGAAACTGAAAATTAGCACCACACCATAGGAGAAGACCTCCTCTCAGCAAGTATCTATCAGCAAGTATCCTGCAGCACATGACAAGTTATTTATTTCACCACAAAAATATAACATTATGCACAGCCTTGACCTAGAATCTCATCTCATGTGACCAAGCTCCAGAAGTAATGTCAATCATCCCAAACACACTGAGTTTTCTGTGCAGTAGCATACCAAAGAAAAAACAGTTGTTACTTTGTGCAGTGGGTTTCCCCTACCATGAGCTCTGAAGTCTCTTCTAAAACATGAAGATATATTTATTTATTCTAGTACTATATATTTGTTAAGTATATTAAAGATATTTAATTTTAAATCAATACACAGTAAGTATTGAAATATATTCAATATATTTTATGATATACAAATATTTCTCAACTGTTCCAGGCACTGACTTGACATTCTGAGTCTCACATGCACCAGTCTTTCATCTTCCAAGTCTCAAAAACCCAGAGTTGTCTGGAATTTCAGACAAGAGTTTAAAAGAAAAAAGTACTGATTATTCAGGCTTTATCACTGTGCACCATAAGGCAAGTTTCATCTGCAGCAGAAAGCTCTGGCTTAACACTAAGAAAACATTTAGTCTGTAGTTCACAGGGAAGATCAGAATGAATAGCCAGACTCCCCAGGGTGAAAGGCTGCTGGTCTTGCCTTTTGAAACTAACACAGCGAGCACATCTGCAGCCATACAGGGGCAGAAGCAGAGTTTCAATACCTGAATATACACTTGCATTTATATACAAATATTTTTTAAACATAGGCTTGTACTTTTTTCAATATGGACATGTGCATACTTACATATATGTGCACAAAAGAAACAGAAGTGGGGTTTAAAGCTTTTGCACAGTTCCACTTCACACTGACAAATTCTAGCCACGTTTCCCCCCAAGGAACGCACAGAAGTTCTTACATTTGCTGCATAAAACAAATTCTTTAACAAGCATAAGGTGCAAATGCAAAAATCCGAAACAACTTCATGCCAAAACAGTAAGTGACAATGATAGGTGGTCATAAAAATAACAGAATATTGCTTTGATTTTCAGCTTTCAAATAATGAAAATGGCACTACTGACTTGCTTTGCAAAGCAATGTACTGTGGTAGGCTGTGAAGGTTGCAGAAAGCCATATTATAACATGAAGAGAGAGAACTGGCTTGAAGATAAAGTAATTTTTCCAGTGGATATGTGTTGTCAGAAATGTGCAAATTTTCTGTTTTCTTCTACAGTGTTCACACCTTCCTGATCAGACTGCCTGTTAGCTGGCCATCTCTTCCATTGTTTCTGAGCACTGTTAGCAACTAAGTATTATTTCTAATACCTCAGAAAAATCAAAACAATGCATTTTGACTGCATCAGCAGTGCTGGCAGAAAGTAGCATGCAGGAAGAAACTGGGTGAAAGAAGTAGAAGGAAGATAAGGGAAGGAGCTAGACAGATAAGTTAGCTATGACCACAAAACCAAAACAAGAAAAACCCCAAATGACTCAGATTTCAACATCACAGCCTCTATTTTTTTTAATCAAAATGCCTCCAGTATATTGGTGTTTCCATAATTCCTCTGAAAACGTCTGCACCACCAAACAGTGAATCCATTCCTGAAGCTCTCACACTGAACAGGTAAAACCGAGGCCCCAAAAATGGTGATGTTTTGCTAAGTGCCTGTTTGAAGATCTATCTCATTGGTGATAGACTTGCTAAGATTTCTGGCTCCTGGGTCTTTTCAATGGCTTTTGAGCTGCCTAGAGTTCCAAGCAAGCTGAGTGCCCTCAGGCCTCCCTAAAGTCAGCTTTCAATTCTCAGTCCAGACACACCCGCCTGAATATCACTCTGTGGCACTGTGACAAAAATGCAAGATTTCCAGTATTACCTCTTCTTGACTGTAACTGATGTTCAGAAGTCCCCCTAATCCTCCAAGGTAACTGACATGTATCTTGTGGCTTTCAGCTCTACGCAAATTTTGATATCTTTATGGCCACATCCACTGGTGGATGTGCTGCACTGAAAGATCAGATTGTTTTTAGGAGTGAACTTTATCTCAGCAATCAAGAGTAACATCATATTATTCTGCTAAAAAGTTTTTCAATTTCCTGTTACAAAAACTTTTTTTTTCTCCCCCAGCAAATGTTACCAGAGTATTTCCACTACCTTAAAGCAGATGGCCTGAAAAAGTAAAATAAAAAGGAAAAGCATTCCGTGACATTTCGGCTCAAAGTGGAAAAATCAATTTCTGAACTGTAGCTGCAGACAAGTTAGATTTATTCACTGTACAAATAGCTCCAATTACTCAAGAAATTTAACTTCTGAAGTGCAAAAAGAAGTTACTGTCAGCAATACTTCGCATGGGAGAGCCCTACAACTTTTTCCTTCTGATGTCCATTACACACTTGCTGAATTTACAAATGAGAGCAAAATTCAGCTCAGCTTAATGTGGAACCCCTCTTTTTCTCATGGCAGAATATTTAGCATCAGATCTGAGCACTGTTTTGACTTTGTACTGATGCATAGTGTAAAACCATGTCTTACAACTACCCTATCTGCACAGTCAGCTACACCATCAGAAATACAACTGTGAGAAACTGAGAATTAAAATAAAACATGGCTCCAGAATTCTTCCTCACAGCTGCTGCCCAGGAACATCAAACAACTGAATTAGCACTACGAGGAAAAAGACAAGAACAAACTTTAAAATGCACTTTTTTACAGGGTTTAATACTTTAGTAAGTGCTACAGGGCAGGTTTGCCAGTCACTGTCTTAGACACTGGAGGTTCCGCTGTGGTTTGACACCGGATACCCATACTTGGCCATTCCTCTAAAAGGGCAAATACATTTCACCACAACCTATTTTACAGCTAAAACTGCATTTTAAGGTAACACATTACTGCAGAAGATTTTTTTAAGCTTTTCTCAAATATAACCAAGGTCAAAGTAACAAACTAGAATTTTCCTGGGACCCAATTTCAGAGCAGGTGATACAACATTACTGCCGCACCCCGATCATGACCACCACAGGAGTAAAAGCACAAAAGGTTACATGAGGAAGGAAGATACTGCTCCCATTCAGGACCGCCATGTCACTTACTGCTCCCTCTAGATTAAAAATATGAACAACTTTCCCTTCATTTTTATGGCATGAAGGTGCAAAAACACTGAACAACATGTTCTCAGGCTTAAGCATGGGCTGATTTACTAGAAAAGTCATCTCAGCAGCTAGAACAGTTCACAGAGAGTTCACAAAGAATGCCTACTGCATTACACCCCTGTTCTTCCAGCTCCTTGCTAATTTAAGTGGCACTGGCATTAAATTCATTTGACAGGACATTTATCTAGTTCTGCATCAAAGCTAACAAGGAGGGAACTGCAGAAAACTACCACAAAAACGTGGCATCTGAAGCACAAGACCTTAAAAAGCACAGAGCGCACTTCCCTCTTTTAGTCAGCTCTGCAGGCTGAGGGTGGGAGAACAAAGCCTAAGACCCTACCTCCTCCCCAGCCAAAACCACAGCGACTGCACCCCTTCCTCTTACACCCATGCAGGCTTAACCAGCTCAAGACCCAAATCAAGAAGCACCAGTGCTTAGCCACTGTGTACACAACAAAAAAAAAACCATACTTGCAACTTATTTTATGCAGCCATTGCCTACACATTTACTCACTTTTTCACTGAAACACAGATCTAGTGATATCCTGCCATGGTTATACAATTCAGGCAACTCCTTAAACATTAGCAATGGGCGCTGTGGCAGGGCCAGAACTTGCTCCTCACTTGCACCTGCCTTGCATCTCACCTTTAACGTTTCCACCCATTCCTTGCACAGCAGAACACTGTACCGTCAGTAGCCTTCACAAGCAACAAAGGGAAACATGGAAGTGTAGGAGTTTCAGCCCCAAATCAGGGACAATTTATCTTCCACACAAAATTACAATGAGCTTGCCGTATTTGAGACATGAGAAAGATTAACTACTGCAGCTACAACTGACTATAGTAAATTCAGCACCCTATGAGTTTAATGAACAGCCAAGTATTGAAACACATCACTTGGATTTAGACACATAAATTGTTCCTTTTAACTTCATAGTAGAGCTATTTGCCCATTGAAACATTAACACAGACTTCCAACACCATACTGAATGATGATGTTAAGGTTAATTTTTGAGGACAGATGTCATAGCTACTTCATGCTTGGCATTCTCAAAGGTTTCAAACAGTACAGTCATTTCTGTATCGTTGTGATATCATCTCACCAGCAGAAGCACGTTAGCGCCTGAAGGCTCCACTCAAGGTCTCCAAGCACTACTATTAATACAGAATGACATTGCTTCTGTCCCAACAAACCATCCAGTTAGACAGCACGAAGGTTACGAAATGAAATAGGGAGACAGAGCAAACACATAAGGATTTGCTCAAGGGCAAAGCTAGGTTGATGGCAGAAATTGAGGAAAACAGACATCTATCAAATTCAAATGGTATTGCTCAACCTGACTGCCCAGAACTTCCCTTCACACCCTTGAACAGGATTTGCCTCTTCCAAAAGCAGCACTTCCTTGTACCAGGCACCAACTTAACCAGACACCAAGTAGTCATAAGGATTCTACAGTGCATGTGAAACTGGCTGGTGAAAATGCTCATCAAATCTCTCGCAGAAAACACTGGCGCTCTCAAAATTTTAAAGTTTTTTTCTTTTTTTCACTTGCCATCAGCAAACATACTGGCTCAAGGGGAGGTGTTTTAATCAATACATTAAATTGCAAGAATACACCATAATAGTTCCTGTGCTCTTTATTCCTTTGCAGAAAAAGGTAAAACTCTGAGAAAACACACAGTTACACTGGAAAATAAAAATAGTGCTATACAACTTTGCTAGGGGGAAAAAGGCAAAAAGGCTTCATGATTAATTTTGCATGGTAATAAGACTATTTTTTTTGTTTACTTTTTACAGACTTCAAAATCCATATAACCTGTATGTCACGTATCTCTCAAAGTGTATAAAAAATAATAAACTTCTATCTTACGAAAATAACATTTCAGAGCAATTAACTAAGCAAGTAAAAAATATTTCATCTGTCGGTTTTTTCCTTTTTTGATATTTTATGATGCATACCAAGAGGAAGCACCTGGCAAAAACCACACATGCGGCTCAGGTCTGTTAGAAGCCTAAACCATGAGAGGTAGTGAAAGCTTTTATGCTTGCAGATCGTTAAGCATATATAAGATGAACAGTACAACTACCATCATGTGCCAACCATCTTCAGAATTTCAACTCCCTCTCACCACGAAGAGACAGAAAATTTTCTGTCAGTGTTACCAGACTGCAGCCTTAGTCAGGGTGCAAATTTCGGAACATTAGCAAGGCAACAAGGGGGAAAAAAGAGGAGAGAAAATAGAAACTCCTCTAAAGCAGCACAGAAACCATCTGATTTACTGGTACATGCTCACTGAAGCTGAGCTTGAACTAGTTACACTGAGCTCTCCTTAAACACTGAGAACCAGTCACTTTATTAAAGTTATCAAATCAACCACTGCAAAACACATTATAGAATCTAGGTACACAACACAGGGCAATTAAAGGCAAGATTCTTCCTAAGTTCCCAGCAAGACTTGGTCATTATTAACAGATTATTTTTAGTTCAAAGGAAACATTAAATTGCAGACTGAATGCCTTATCAGCATTATGTCTGTTTTCAGTTTTGGCTTGCAATTGTATTTCCCAAGGCTTTTCAGACCTGGGTACCAGAGGTGGCAAATTGGGTTTGGTTCTTGGTTTATTTACAGCACATCCCAGTGACATAAAGGACACGAACCAGGTAGATAACCCAGCATTTCCAATAATCTAACACATCCCAGGCCTGTATAAATTCCTTGAGCAATCCCTTGACATGGCAGTGCAGTGGGTTTTGATCTTTCATTACAGGTCACAAGCTTTGTTTCCAGCTCCCCACTGTACTATGTGACCATGGAAACCAGGCTACTTGGACTAGGTGCATTTGGTAGTTGCTGTGGAATAAGTGGGACAATGCTGGAAACCTTTCTGCCAAACCCCTCTTCCTGAATAATTAGTGAAATTAAGGGCAAGTTTTCACAGGTAGCAAGAAAGTTCAAAGATTTAGGGATGGTAATAATGTGCTGTGCAGAATTCTCTAATGAGGAGTAGCATAGAACTGTGCTGTTGTAACACAGGCAGCTTTAGTCACTGCAAAAGAGATTGTGGCACTTTGTAGCGTAATGATGACAAATTAGCACAGACCAACAAAAACTCTGAATAAAAACCAGAAAAAACTTCACTGCCTACTCTGTCTACTCCTCTACATTTAGCTCTATGAGAAGTTAAAGAAATTCACGGCAAGAAACTCAGGACGGCCCATTTTTTTTGTTATTGCTGTTCCTAGATATATTTATGTTAGGTTCAAACCCAAGTATTAACACTAAGAAGAAAGTAAACAAAATAAATACTTAAACATTTACTAATGCATTAAGCAGATGCAAAGCCTAATATCACTCAAAGTAAAAAGAAAAGATAAGATAAAATGCGGGGTTCATTGAGCAATTTTTTTGTATCTTACAGAACTCTAAAAAATGCAGATCCATTAAACATACGAGAAAGAAATCCCACAGAAATGAGGTGGTGTATGTTATTGCTGTGAGTAAAACAGAAAAGTTATGTAAATATTCCTCCACATTATTTAGGTCAAATAGACCAATTTTTTTTCAAAGCATTCACTTAATTTCACAGTATCTCATTATTTATTAAACAATCACTGTAGCTTGCCATATTTATATATCAAGAAGAGAACAATATTTTGAAAGAAGTGTCACAGCATGGGAAGCCATCTTAATGTCTTTTGCAAATTTCCTAATTTGAAAGCTCCTTAGTGTCCTCCTAGACGTTTCATGAAGTAATTTCTTTCCAGAAGTCCATTTCGAATTTTGTAATTCAAACACACAAATTTACTAAAAGTAAAATGAAGCTAGATGTCAACTCAAAAAACCACCAAAACAGCCTCATAGTAATTTCTGGATTAAAGGACATTTACTGGACAACCAAGATCTGTGATTGCTGCAGTTGGCAACAGTCTCCTTAATGTCACTACACATAAAATAGCTCTGTGGAGAAATGGTCAGCCACTCCAGGCTGACAGTACAGTGGCTGTAAATCTGACCTCAAAGGTTCAAGGAAGCTGCCTAAAATTGTGTTTTTCTTTGGTCCTAAAGTTTTAGGAAAGGACTTATAGTAAACAGCCTGGAAAGTGAAAGTAATGCCATTTAGAAAGATCCTTGATGAGATGTTCTCCTCTTTCACTGCAGTTTTATTACTATGAGTGAGGAGAGGCAGTTCAGCATTTCCACTGTAGTCTCTGTAAGCCTTCAGCAGGTCTCCCACACCACACTAGAAGATTAGTGGGAAAACATCTCTAATCTACAGCAATATTGAACAACAACAAAAAAACCTATTTCGACTTCAAAAAAAGAGAAAAAAACGAAAACAAACTGTGACATTTGGTTAATGCAACCACTAAGAAATTTAATGCTGCCTGAAAGAACTGAATCAAGAATGACTAACTATAGGGAATCCATAGTAGTGCCCTAACCATGTATTTCCTGATTTCAAATCTGTGGCCTTATAATATTTTGTGGCAGGATTTCTATTTTAAATAAATGGAGATCATGTACATTTCTGTGCATAAAGGGAGATTTTGATCAAGCATTGACAATTTGGGAGTTTAGGGGTTTGGTGTTTTGGTTTTTTGACCCTCTAGGAAGATGAGTGAAGGACAGAAGGTACTATTACAGTATTAAAATCCTGCTTCACAAAACGATTTTGGTAAATGAATTTTATTTTGATTGCAGAATCAAGTATTCTCCACAAATGAATTAGGAAAAAGAAGAAATTTTAAAGAATTGCAGCAATCCATTTCTCTGTTGATCTGTCCTATATAACAAGTGCAGACTCAGGGTCACCTGACTCTTGCTCACCCCCACAGAATTTGCACCTCTTGCACAGGCAATTACAATTTGAAGAATTTTTTGCTTTTTGAAGCCAGATGTGCCCCACAACTCATCCTCCTGCCATCCAGATGCATTAAACACATGTGATCCCACAGCAGTAGAGAAGATACAATGTGTTCTTCTAACCAAATTTTATCCTCAAAGACCAAAGCAGGGGGTATTTGGTGCACTACAGCCCATCAAGCTCTGTAAACTTAATGTATCACACCTGCTGGATCTCACATGCTTACTCAGAAAGGATCAAAATATTTGGCTAAATGTATCTGTTTGGTGCATTTGACTTTGCTGCACAACAGAGTTTTTTAAAGGGCAAGTCTGCAAGACCGTACCACAAGACAACAACTTGGGATTCACACTATTGTTTGTACTCAAACTGAAACTTTGGGCCACAAAAGCATTTCGCAAAATACTGCACCAACCCAAAACAAAACCGTATGTAGCCAGCTGTCCTCTCTTCCTGCTGCTTTCTCCCTGTTCCTTCCAGTGTGCTTATGTATTTTCCTCAAGGAGATGGCAAGGAACTAATAACTGTATGAGTTCTAGTTTGCATACCTTTTGGGGATAGCTGCTTATCTGCCACAGCAAAGCAAAATACCCACATTCCTCCAGATAAAGCCCAGAACTATCTGTTTACATCATATGTCCAATGCAAAGGGCAATAGCTTTATACAGTGTGGGCTTAGACTGTAAACTGTTATTTTTGGATGAGGATGTGTGGAGGGAAGATAGCAATATCTAGCAACAAGTAGTGGTTCGGGTTTTTTTACATATAAATATATATAGAAAGATGTCCTGTTTTAAAACGTGTGAAATCTCTTCCGGTGCAACACAGAAAAACAAATAAACAAGATATTATCACAAGGCAAACAGAACACCACATTATGCGCAGAAAACACAACAGTGTCAGTAGATGCTTAGGAATCGAATACTAACTTTCAATGAGCATTTTGACAGTTTGGTTTTTTTTCCCTAGGGAGGAGATTTTTGAAGCTGTATCTCCTTGGAGTGACAGTCTTGTCCTTTAAAATCCTCTTATTTTACCTATTTTTACATAGTTTCTTTCTTATGGATAAAGGCAATGATTGCCCAAATGAAAAACTGTCAACACATAGAACATAACTGTGCTCACTGACTCTTAAAAAACTTCAACAATATCGTGCTTCTGAGTCTCTTTCATTCATTTCCACCGTGACTGAGAATCTTATCAGCTGTGGATCTGACTTCACATCCCTCACTAAATTGAGCACAACAAAATCTTCATTTGGCCACATCTCATAGGACACTCTTTCAAAAACATGGTCATTTTACAGTGTCAACTACAAAACAGTAATGATAACAGTGATCTGGTAAACAACTACTGTCCTAAAAATCCCCTGTATTTCACAGAATACATATTTCCCAAGCAGCCCTCTCTCTTCAATTTCCGACACTCACCTTGGTTGACTTCTCAGTGCTATGCTCTCGTTTTCCTACATGGTTCCCCATGATGGATCACCAAAACTTTAAATTCTGAAAAGATAAAAAGAAAACAACATTTTTGAAACCAACACATTTGCACAGAAATACAAATTAATTTTTAATGTGACACATAACAAATAAATTGTTCTCATATAATAAGAATTTTTACAATCCAAGGTAGTATCTGTGAAAGATCCTAAGGAAAAAACCCATGCTTATCTGGTCTATATTGCACGTTTAAGCAATATCAGAAAGCTTTCTTACTTCTATAAAGAAAAAAGACATAAAAGAGAAAGAAAAATAAAATTTTCTTTTTGAAATTTGCACGTAAAACAAAATTAGATTAGAAATTAGGTAGAGGCCCTGTAGAGGCTCTGTCTTTCAATGTTATGTTTGTAATAAAAAACAGTGTAGTATGCATCAAATAACTTGTAACTACAAACTTCCATAAAAGTTCAAGTAAGTTCTTTTGAATTCACATTTACCATTATATAAACAGCAATTAGTGAAAAAAGCACCACACTTAAACTGCTAACAATTTGTTGTGGAGGTTAGAACATGTGAGCTATTTACAGCTCCCACTTTCACAACGAGCACGCAAGAAAGTAATGCCAACTCTTTCTTTGTATTTTCTGGCTCATCCTGTTGCATCTCAGCTCTAACAGAGCTTATGTAGGTTAAACCACAACACTCAAATTTTGGCTTTTAGAGCACACTTGTGGTTATGCTACATATTTCTTATAGAAGCACGTGTTGGTATAGGATCTTATACACAGCTGCTGCCTTCAGCTGATTTGAATGCAGTATATCATAGCATTTGAAGTCATGAAACTTAAAATTACATTCACGAAGTAAGACGACAGGCTATATACACTCATATATTGTTATAACCCCAGCTACACGCACTGGTTTGTGCACAAAAGGATTCTAAAGAGAGAAACTGTGCTTTTGACAAAATACATATCTGTGATGGACAGTCATAAGTAATCTTATTTTGTATGTCTACTTCAACTTTTGGAGAGACTGATAGATTTATTTAAACACACACTTCACCACTCCACCCAACACCCAGCGATAAATTTCAAATCTTGAGGGGCTACAGTGCTCATTTGACAATCCACTGAATTCAATTTGCTCTAAATCTAAGTGTCATGTATCACTGTATCCAATTAAATAATTCCTCACAAAAATCCATTTCTAAGGTCTCACAAAATAAAAACTAAAAAACCATCCAAACTCAGTAAATGTACTCAAGATAGAATTTATTGGTAAATTGGAAACAGATTTTTTTTTTAAACAGCACTATCTATTGCATACAAGATGAAAAAAAAACCCAAACAACCCTATCCTTTCAAATTGTGAGATCAGCAGAACCAACCCACATATTTTTGTAGTTCTGAAAATTTTCAAGGAAAAATACAAATAAATTCATATACGCTGGGTTTCAGAGCTGAACTTCCTCAAACTGGTCTTTGCTCTACAAATTGTGAGCAGCAGCTCAACCCTCATCACCTACTTCCCAACATAAGGAAAGCAAAGTGGAATACAAAACTGTTAAGAGCTGTCTACACCAGAATATAATGGCAAATGTTCTATGTGTTATTCTTCCACTCATTTATCAAAAAATTAACTATCAAATTTGATCTATAACACACATATCTAAGTACACAGATGATGAAGCCAACATAACACCTGCAAACCAGACCTGTGATCCTGTCCTCCTGCCCCCCCTTAGTCTCCCTCGTGTCTTTGGAGTAACGCTCCAGGAACAACCACCCTGTACCCATAAAACACTCACAACTAGATTTTATTTTATCTTTTTTTCATGCATAAATGAACGTAGATGCTTAAACTGAAGAGAAGTTAGCTACAGGTAACTGCTATTATTTCCTCATGTAGCAATAAAACTACTTTTCAGCCAAAGGGACAAAAGCAACCAGCCACTAGCAAGGGTATCCCAAATGTTAGAGATTTCTTCATGCTAGCTATTAAACAGAGAAATTTAAGTAATCCTTTGGCAAAGAAAGGCTTCCAAGAATCTGACATGAATTATGAAAGAAATTGTATAGTGCCAACTGTTCTGTAGATATCTGATGAGGAAGCAAAACCATACATACATGCAAGCCTGTAAACATTAAAAACATTTACAGCAACGAAGAGACTTAATTTTTCACTTCAGTCTCAAGCAGAAATCTGCCTTACTTGACTAAAAACTGAGCACACAGGTCATTTACACTTCAGGATGAAAGTACACCCTTGCAACACTTTGGTTCTTACTGTCCTGAGGGAGACCATACGACACAGTTTCTACCTACGCCAATTTTTATGCAATGAGTTGAGTCACCATCTTCAATGGGATTACTCAGCTTACAACCTTTGTAGGAACTTGCAGCCAACTATTCCAAACATCTCAGCTAGAAAAAGATTCATATTCTCTTTTTAGTCACCTTCGTAACATACAGGTTGCCAGAGCAAGCACCTCTGTATGAAGTGAAGAAACAGCTTCTTACACTTCCTAACAACGTCCATCAGCTGATCAACACTATCCTTTGCAGAGGAATCCAAGAATGATTTAGCACTGATGAACAGCCACAAGAACAGTCACAGTGCTCCAAGCAATGAACAAACAGAAGTACTGTGGAAGCACAGCACCTTCTTTGAATCTAACATGAATTACATCTAACAAGAAGCTGCCAAAACAGGCCTGCACATGAGATCGAGCTCATGACCACAACAGCATTTGCCAAAAACCTTCCTGGTGAAACCCTGAAAGTTATGTGAATCCTGTGAAACGACAGATTTTGCACATGAGCATGAGTCACAAAATGAGAGGGGACACTCTGCATGTCTGCAGTGAACGGAGTTATATCACCAGCTCCCCTACAAAACTCCCCATCAAGAGTTGCCAGTTTCATATTAAAACCATCTGAGAGGCTCAGAAAATAACAGGCCACATGAGTAAACTGATTTAACAGGACTAAAAGTTGAAAACACTTCTGCTATCTAAAAACTCTTTAGTGTGAAGTGCGTGAATTGGGGCAGGAAGTTGTGAACCACCGCTGCAGGTGCCACCAGCAGAGTCATCAGCTGCCTCAGCACTATGCCACAACCACCTACTGAGCTGAATCAGCTCTGCTGCCATGACCTGGCACTTCCCAATCCATGACTGATACAGCAATAACTCCACCTAAGCCAGCTGCTTTAAGTAATTCCGAAAACAGCCGAGGGATTTTGCCTAGGGAAGTGAAATAAAGTGTCTCCTCCCATCAATTCACCTTCCCACAGAGTCAGTCTAACAGGTAACCTGATGGAAGCCTAGACCAAGCAGCTCTCCCACTTTCTTCACAATTGGAACCCATATTCCAACTAGCAACAGCTAGAGAAATGCCAGTGCCTTACCCAAGAGAGAAACTTCTATTTCCAAAACTCAAAATAAAAAAAGGCAATGGAAAAACTCTGTCCTAAACAACACACACCTATAAAAATACACTTGTTTTGGGATCATGTAATTTATCTTCATCTGAGCAGTTGATTAAAAATAGCGGTTTAGAAACATGTATCATTGTAGCATTTTTTTAGCCCATTCTAGTCTGCCTGTCGATATTTGTAGCTAAACAAGTGGTTCTGATCATCTTCCCATACACACCCACTGTCCTATAAAGAAGTTTATGATTTAGAATTTTCACTGAAAACACTTCTCCAAACCTTCTGAATATACCAAGAAATTCAATGGCATCACTTTCTGCAGGTTATGCAGTTTTAATTGCAAAACAGCATTTTCTTACTCACGGGGGCTTGAAAAAAGTTCATCCATGCAGTCAACAGACTTCAAATAAGTGATATTGTAATTCAGCAGTCAAAACAGTCTGTAAGCCAATCCACACTGAACACTTTTATTGAACATTAATGGTTACTTCAAACCATAAACTACTGAATGTGTATCATAGGATGCTGAAAATGGATTGTTAAATATGATCTTACCTCTTCCCACACGTTAATTATGACTCAACAGAACTACACGTAATAATAAAGGTATGCAAGGACTTACATATTTACAAGTATCAGAACATAATTACTACCTTGTCTAGGAATATGTATTCATCACAGACTGATGTTGTTGGGTAATAGTGCAGAGCTGCAAGTGCTCCCAGGCTTACTCACACATGGGAAGGGTAACCATAGAATATAAAAATATCTGAGGAATTTACTTAAAACTTCCTGCTAAATTCATATCTATTCTTATCAGAGTAAAGATGACATCTTAACACTACATGCAGATATTTGAAAGAAAAAGTGTAATTTCTTTTAAGAAATGTGCAAATTCTGGCTAATTTTGGTAGTCCCCTAATGTAAACTTTTAATTACAAACTTATCCAAGTTTTTGTGAGTTTTTGGTTGGTTTTTNTTGTTTTTGGTAGTGTCAGGTCCTGGTTACATAGCTTCCTGGGAAGCACGCTGACACATTGCACAGCACTGGCTGCCAGCTAGATGGAAATCTTTGAGTGTTTTTTTCTAGGCTCTCAGTGTGATACACATCTTTGCAAGGAAGCCTTTCACTTCATCCTCTTTCAAAACACAACAGACACTGGGCACGCCTCATCTGTTTCTTCAGAATTCCCTCACTGTGGTAACCTAATATTCCAGCTCACCAAGACAGAAAACCTCCAGCAGGCGCGAATGAGTGACCTGCAGCTAAATCCATCAGCAGCCACAGTCAGATGCTTCACAGACACATGTGAGCAACCACATAACACAAGTAACCTGCCTCATGGACAAACTGCTCCCCAGGAATCCTGCCCTCTCAACTCAACTGTTAAATTATTTCATAAAATATAGTGCCTTATATCCCTTACAAGTTTCACTGTTATTTAATGCAGATTTAATTCTTCATTACTGTGAAAGCGTGCAATACTTCCTAAATCAAACTTTATTTCACTTTTGACTTCCACAATTGTATTTCTCTGAGGAATTCTTCTGAAAGAAAAACACATTATTCCAGACATATTTCCATTATGAATTATTAAAACCAAGATTTCAGCGGCAGGCATAACCTATAAATCAGAAAAGTCAACAGGAGTTTAGTCCTTACAGATATATTTAACTTGTACAGTGCCTTGCATACCACAGCCCTGACCTATCTAGATATTACAGCAATTTCCATGTTTACAGATAACTGCATGTACCTTAGCAAGGACCCTAGGCCTAGAAAACCACCCCTCTGAGAGATAGGCCAGGTTCTGGAACACAATTTACCTGAGAAAGTACTCTCCAGTGCTAGCACAGTTACTCAGTAATTTACATACACTTCATATATTCATTGCAAGGGACACCAGAATTATTTCATTTTCTCTAAAATTTTCTGCAACACTATGGCACATAAGAAAGGCTACAACTGCAGGAAAGAATATATTCTGTGAAAAAACATTGTTGCAAACCATTTCCTAAAACTGGCATGGGGTAAACAGGACACAAGGTTTAAGATGTTTCCTGACTGCTTTGATTACCATTTTCCTATATTGCCAACAAGAAGGATATTGCACATTATTTTTTGTAAAAGCGTGTGATTTCCAGGAATCTCACCTCAGCACAGCTGAGCATAGTCTAAACTTGATTCTAGACAATAGTGAAATTACAAAGAAATTGCTAAGCCACATATATTTATTTTCTGTAGCTTAGGCTTCTCTTGCTTTTCTCTCCTTTCTTCTTTCAACCCCCTCCTCTCTCCTTGCTAGAACACCACCAGCCCTGTCCCACCCACTGGGAAAAAGAAAAGATACAATTTTAAAACAAATTTCTCACCAGGGCTTTTCTGCTTCCCAAATGGAAAAAGGCTCCCCTAAGGTCACGTAGCACGTGCTGGTATCTCCACTCCCTTACACAAACAGAAATCATTGATGACTGTAATCATTTGGCTTTAGCCACAAGTTTACTGTTCGCCCTCAAAACACCAAGACCAGCAGAGGCCTGTGAACTCTGCGCCAATCCACCTGCAGGGCCATAAGGAAATTTCCTTAATCACCTCCAGTGCCAGGAGGGAGCCAGGTGGGACCTCAAAGGCCTGGGGCAAGGTACAGATGCACCCAGCACGTCCAAGCTCCATGCCTTCTGCTTGCTGCACTTCTACCACTCTACCTACAACTGGGTTTGACTAAACGTGGATTTCCTTCTAAGTCCTCTATGGCTGTGCTGAGATACTTGTGCCTCTCAGCTGTTCCCAGTCTAGGGAACAGAGAGGGACACACATACACCTCCCTCGAATGTATATATCAAAAGGAAAATGGTGCCCTCCTACGAAATTAAGACTGATCTGCCTATTTTTATCTCATTCACCAATATCAACAGGTTCATTTAATTTGCTACATACTGTCTTTTATGCTGAACACCACAGCAAAATAGGCTGGGAGTTATTTATTTTTTTCGTATAGGTTTAGGTCTGCATGGCATACAAAACCTTGGAGCAAGGATCAGTTTTTCCCAGCTCTCCGAAAAGGATCAGACACAATCATCACTTATTTTTTACAGCGCCTGTATGCTCCAGAGACAAAATAATTTGATACTACAGTAAAATAAATTATCGAACGAAAATAAAAGAGAAAAAAAAGGGACTGAGAAAGATATGAAGTTTAAGAACAGAGATATATCATAGCCTCATTCTAGGTATTTGTAGACCTAGATATGCAGTAGACTCCTAAGACGAGTGCTTTCCACCGTCATGGCTTCTAAAGTACCATATTTCCTTTAGGAAATACTTCCACAGCTGTGAACTTCAACTTTCCTCCTCAGTGAGTCAACAACTAAAACTTAGAAATGTTTCCTAAAATCTTAAGTAATTTTGAAAAATATTAAACACCACACAAGAATATATAACCCAAGTGCAGTACTAATCAGGAAAATGAAAAAAAGAACAAAATTCAAATTCAAATCATGAAGAATTTCAGGTTGAAGTAATAATCTTATCAGTACCAGGGGGCAAAAAAAAATCAACTGATAAATGATACAGACAATTATAGTTGTTTGTTACTTGAAGACTTTCAGTTTCTGAGATTAAGGTACTCTGAAAACAGACAAGACCTAGCACCTATTTTCACATAAAAATTTAAAAATGCCAAGAGAATAAAACCAAGATATATTCGATAACTCACATTTTTTTCCCCGTTCTCTGCTTAGAAAAACAAGCCCTCTCCAAATGGTGAGTGGTATATTCTCCCTTTCAAAGTGAGGCAGGTCACCTAAACTTCCCAGAGAACACAGGCACTTTGATGATCCGTATTTCATTAACACTTTGTAGAGACTGATGACAAAATGCACACCTGCAGTTCTGAACACACATGAATTAAAGGCACTGTATGCCCGCTCTTCTCACATTCAAGAGACCAACAGATGGGACAAGGAGATGATTCACCCTCTTCAGACAGCATTAACTGTGCTGTGAGATAACACTGAATCACTATATCCTTGTCAATTAAAAAAAAAAAAAAAAAAAAAAGGAAAAGTATCTCTCTCTCTCTCCCCAATCTTTGTCTCTCTCTTCTGACTTCATACATGTTATCTATACTGCAAACAAATCAACCAACAGATGGATTTCCTGTAGGTTCTCCTCTGTAACATTTGGCATAAATACTGATATTGCAAAAGGGTCTGACTTTCACCATACTCCAAGCTGACTCCCTGTGGCCCCATCTACTTTTCTACAGTCATGTCTCTCCCTTCCTTCCCATAAACACACTGCCAAAGAGGCACAAAACCCAATGTTTCTTTTCTGACATGGAAACATGCATCCTTAACTATATGCTTGTATTTCTCTCTTCTTGTGCATTGTATTTCTCACCTCTTTTTGCCTTCTTTTACCTAGCCTTATTGTCTGAGCGTTCATTCACGAAATTATGCTCTTAAAGTACTTTTTAAAGTAATTCGATGAAGACTCAATCCCCAGTATTTTAATTTGTAAGCGTGCTGAAGACATGCAAGAGCGTTCAAATTTCATGTGGCAGCCTCCTAACAGGCTAACATTATCCACAGTCCATTAACACAAACAAGACAGTTCTCCAGCTAGAAATGGTTTGCTACGCAAGCTGCAAGTGACACCTCATGAAGCTTAAGTAAAGATTTGTAAACTCCTCTTCTCCGAAATAAGTAAATAAATTTAAGAAAAAAGTAACTTAGAAAGCTGTAGAGAAGCAATTTTTCTGGCCTCATAAATGCCTATCTGGAAACACAGTTACCATGACCCCAGTCTGGGACTTTCTCTGGTGATGATACACTGATTTTCTCTCCCTTCTGAGGAGAGAAAGCAAAACTCATTTTTTGCTAAGGATAATTGTATAGCTGAGAAATAAAGAAATCAATTTATCTTCTTTTTAAATGGAACTTTAATACAAATGTTTTGGCTTTAATTGTTTAGGTCAGAGGCTCAGCAGGTTACAGTCACTCAGCTGTGAGTTGTTGCACTTGGAATTTTAAATAATTAATGAGTAACAGCAGCTGAAATCTGCATGAGAAACATCACCCTGACATAATTATTGTACTCGTGTGCTTCTTTAAATATGCTTTCAAGAACTCGTGCTCGTACTTGAACATTGTCTCATTTTATCTAAATCTTAAATGTCATGTGCTAATGTTGTTTCCCCAGTCTTTATCAGGAGTACATTTAAAGCCAATATAGAAACAGTCATTACTGAATAACTATTGAAGAGAACAATGACAGACCCAGGGGAAAATTTCCATTTGAACATGAGAATGTTTTAAATGTACACAAGACCATTATCTCCCCTTCTTTCATTAAAAAGAAAACCGGATTGTTTATTTCATGTTAAAAGGAAGACAAAAGCATGTGACAGGCCAAACACTCATTTTTTCAGCATGGTTTTCCAATGCAGTTCACCAGTTATCAGTGTACAAAAGAAAAAGACAACAAAATCTGGCAACATATCAAAATAAAGGAGTAAGAAAATACGTTTCAGTAAGGAGAGTAGCAGTGTATTCACTTTCAATCAAGATTACCAAAACATATCTCATATCCACTATATAATTAAAAGTTAAGTAAGCTTGTATATAATGTTTGCGGCACCCATCACAAGAATAACTTGTTCTTGGACAAGCTGCACTTGTGAACTATTTTATTGTTAACTAAATACTTTTTAAAACAAGAAAATGTTTCAGACGCCATCATTTGTGACAGGGTCCACAGCCTCCATTGAAGGGGGCATTTCCAGACCGTATGCAAAGATAGCAAGCAAGTTCCTTCCCTTAAGGTCTTGCAACATAAGTAGACAAAACACATGACCAGAAGGTAAACCTTTCTCCCACATTACAGATATAGAGCAAAGGCGGAGATAAGTTAAGGACAATACATAAAAAATTACTTACAACCCACGTGAGAAGCTTTGGCAGACATTAGAAAATTAAATCCAGAGTTGTAATTCTGAAAGCCCGTTCTCAGCTACCACATAATGCCAGGGTTTGTAATCACAACACACACCTCCTTTCTTATTTTACAAACACTTCATGGACTTCAAGTTCTGCCATCAGTCATGCAAAATAACACTCCAGCTACGATGACACAGTCAAGCAGCTTCACATGGTTTTACACCAGAACCCCATCAATATACAATGAGGTTATTTCTCTGACATCCTAGGTCTTCATTCAGCCAACTTTGTCTCAAACACAGAAAATGTGAACTATCAGGCTCAAAATTATCACAAGACAGAGTGGAAACCACTGCAACAACCCACTCCCCGCCCTTTTTTTTTTCTAAACAGCTATAGTAGAAGGTCACCCATACCATGAGATAATAAGCTTGTGATTAGCACACTCACACAGGATGTGGGAAACCAGGGATCGTTTCAGACGATACTGAAGGGAAAGATCAGTCTGGCTTGATCACAGGGTAACTGTGAGTCACCAGTGTGATCTGGCAAGGGAAAAATAGATTAAAAAAAAGACAGAGAAACAGACCTACATTGTATCATGAGGGAATATTTCCATCTAAGACAGGGAAGAATTAAAGTCATCACACAAGCCACTAGCATAACACCAGCTGAATAGAAGGTACAGTTCTGGTCAGCCATATTTAACAACATGAGTTTTTTACTAGAACAGATGCGAAGATGAGGGGAGCAACAGGAATCTATTAGACAGAGATAAGACTAAAATCTCATGACATGTCAAGCCTAAGTAAAGCAAAGCTAAATGAGTGTTGGAGGAGGAGAAAATACACACTGCCCACATATAAATCTAAACTAGAAGTCATAATATTTCTAAACATCAGGAGAGCAGGGCTCTGGAAGAACCAGAGGAGAATAGAAAACCTAGCTGTGTTCAAGACAGAAAGCAAGAGTCTGACCACTGTATTTCAGGAACTGCATGAATGGTGTGGTTCTTACCATTGCAGAACAGCCCCAAATGACACAGGTCACTCCTTTTGCCTGGGGATATTTCAATCCGTATTTCTGAACAGTGTACCTAGAGCACTGGCGTGGGAAGGGGCGGGGGGCAGAGAAGGCCCACCTTTTTTTGAATCTGTTCATTCACTGACAACTGACTTTAAAAAAGGATAAAATAATCAAAGCCCCAAACAACACAAAATCATAAACACAGCAATAGTCTGGAAAGGTGGAACAGAAATGAAATATGATAGTTTTTAGCCAGCTGGATTTCACTGGCACGTAGGATACTAGACAAACAGACTTTATTCCTCACTCTGAGCTCATCCACTTTATCCTGTAAGGGATCTGTAAGTATGGGAAAACTGTAACTCTCTCTGCACAAAGACACGCATTTACTGAAGAAAGGGTGCATGACTCCTGCTCAACAGCCTCTACCTTGGCAGCCTGCTCCTTGCAGCAGGAAACACAGGTCTGAACCATGGGGGAAAGAGCTGGAGCTGATCTCCATCCCAACCACAGCAAGGCAGGATCTTGGCTAACCAGCTCTTCTGTAAGTTTGTGAGCTCTGGCCCTCAGAGAACAGTTGTGAGACACACAAAGTCCACCTCTGCCCTCCGCAGCTCCAGGAACTGCAACAGCAGTGAAACACACTTTGTTTGGATGGATATTGACTTTCAGGAGCCTTTGCTCATTGGCTACATTGGGTAATATTCTGAGACACCTAATTCTCAGCACTAGATAGATTTGGGGCTTCATACAAGGCTCTTCAAGTCTCCTTCACCCCGATTTCCCAAATCATTTACAAACCGACTGTTCTGTTCATAACATTCCTCTAAGACTATATTCTGAAAGAGTCCTTAAAATCCCCTCCTCAAACACTCTGCAATAAACACTCCTCCATGGAAACACAATAATGAGTAATATTTCCACAGTCTATGACTGAAACTTTGTATCACATATACATAGAACAAACCATATAACAAACTCTTCCAGCAATCTGTGTGTGCATCGTGTCATTGATTCAATTGATAATGGTGCTTCTCATCCCACACCTTAAGAGAGTTAAAACCTTTCAGAAAAGAGATATTGAGCTGCTGGTTTGGCTGAATTCTTTACTTCTCACCTCAAACAATATCTCTACCCAACCTCCTACAATCCAACTCTTAATTCACCTAAAGCACTTTCAAACAACAACTACTCATGGCATAAATACAGTCATTAATACAAGTTACTATACCTGAATCAAAACCTGTCATTTACTTACATGAGTTAGCTATGAGTGAAAGCAATGGGTCTTTTATTTAATGTAGCATCATACTTAAACCAGTTTTTATAGAATTGCAACCAATTAAGTTATACCAATAGGTTTTAGCTAATTTATAATACATTTTAAAGTGGAAATTCAGCTATTTAAGTCAGCAGTTATGATATGTTTGAGACGTTGTAGTTAGTGTCTTTCACTCCCAAATGAATAATCCCTTCTTTATTTCAACATTTCCCCACTGTGGTCCCTAATATTTAGTATGTGGCATTTTAACACCTTGAAATACTTCTGACTGACCAAACTTGCCTCTACTAAGCTAATGCTACTGTTTTCATCACTACCATCTTTTGGTGCATCCAATAACACTAATGCATTACTGTTTATAGGTTAAGTATTTATAAGTAGATCCATTCCCAATTTTGTATTTGAGCATCTGCCAAAATTAATGCCAATGTCCAAAACAAAAATACAGCAATGTTAGGGACAAAAAAAAAAAAAAAAGTGTTGTCCCCATTCACTATCTTGAAGCACAAAATACTCAGTAAAAAAACAACCTGATCAAAAACACAGCTCCACCCCCAAAACCACAGGCTTCATAGTATCTAGCAAGGATGTTTAAAAACACAAGCTAAAAGCACTCCAGACTCTGTATGTTTGAAGCTAAGCAAAGTGGAAAGCAATTATCACCAGAACTGTTCAGGGTTTTTTTAACACAGTTGCATGTAAACATTTCATCAGTTTGGATACATCAGAGTACACTTTTTTCACTCTTAAATTCAATTAGTAATGCACATAAGTTTCCCTTATCTTGCCAACTACATAATATAAACAGCCAGTCCTAAAGCACTTAAAATGTCACCAGATGTTGGTGGTCTGCTACAATGGAGGAGGATTGCAGATCATATCACAAATACTCTCTCAAATCCCACATGGGGAAAAGGTGTCAGTAGATGATAACAGAATCAGATGCACAGTGATGCCGGGTCCAATGGGACTGGAACATGCACAAGTTGATGAACAAGTGGTGTCACAACAACACAGAAACAAGGGCACCTCATAATTTTGGTACCAATTACCATTTTGCTCATTTCACATCATAACACTCCAGCAATACAATTATCTTGCCCATCACTTGCTTACCATCTGCCCAGTGCAAATTGTCCATATCCAAACATAATCCAGAATATATAATTTTTCACAAAGGAGTTTTGTTCATGCTCGTTCCCTCAACCTGCCTGATCTTATATTGTAAATACAGAATTTTCAAGCAGAAGGAAATCTTCTCTCTCGGCCAGAAACTCGCTATGTATGTCCCTCAGCAATGCTACTCAGCATTCTCTTCAGTCTGAACTATAATTCCTTGCCTCAGTTTCCACTGAACAGAGTTTTTATCTTCTGTTTCATGTGAACCGACACTACTCTTGTGACTTGCCTACTTCTGGCTCTTTGTTACGAACTTCTCTTAGGACAGCAGTCACAAGAATCTCTCTAATGAGGAGTTAGTCTTGCTCTTTATGACGGCTTGAAGTGAAAAATTTAAGTGTATCTTTTAGTTTCTAATGATAGCTTAATTTTTATGATAATTGTGTGATACCAGACATCATAAACATTGATATTCTATGTAAAGTCAGACCACTAGATCACAAACCATTACCATAAAAATATGGCCTCTTCAGAGTGGCAATTTTTAGTTACAAGGATTAAAATCTCTTCAATAACTTCAAAGCACAGGGTTCCCAACAAAATACAAATAACTTCAAACATTTCTGAATTGCAGTAATCTTTAAATAGAGAAAACTTAAGATGCTTAAGAAATATGACAGGCAACTTATTTAACTGACACTACAGGAGTTTTTATACAAACAATAGGTAATTATAAAAGCTGGAATTGAGTCAACACACTCTAAGTCAACGCCTCCCTCAATCAACAAAAAAAAAAAATCACAAAATTACTCAATACCACAAAAGGACATATAGAGAGTAACTTTTTTATTTGCTTATTATCTATTTAAAATCAGTGAGCCAACAAACCTTAACGTCTTAAAATCTTGCTTTCATTTGACCTTACTTATTTAGGTGGTCTTTTCTTATACAAGAAAGCCCACTGAAGATCATCGTATTTGTTTCTATCAGGAAGACACTGCAAAACCAGTTTTTATGCTTGTGTGTGCCAGTATTATTGCTGTAATGCATGAATGATTATGAAATCACTTAACTGCCTGCTTTCCAAAGGCCTGGTTATTCCTCTCAGGTTAAAGTACAGAGCTGGCTGATTGTGAAATACATTTAATCATTCGTCCATCTCCAAACGTAATATTCTACAAATACTGTATTTGCACGTTAATCTTTTATTTGCAAAAATAAAATATTTACTAAACTGAACAAGAGGAAAATGTGATTTTACACTTCACAAGTAAAGCGTAAAACCAGATTCCTAAAATGTGAGAGAAAGACATTATAGATAAAAGTAAGAACTTACATATACAAAATTTACTATCGAGGTACCATTTACTATTTATCTTTTAGCATTTGACTTTTTCCCCTACATGCATTTTTCAGTCTCAGTTTAGAAAATGCCAAAATGATTTTGGAATACACATAAGATTGAGTTAAAATACTGACAATGGTTTGCTAACTATTATGATCTTTTTCCTAAAGTATTAAAGTCTTACTGCAATTAAACACTATTGGAAGCATTAAAATAATGAGCTAATTATATGTGCCATTCAAAACATTTTATGAAAGCAGTATTTCTGATTAATTCACTACTGATAGGATGGTTACTAGAACATTTCCAAATTGTAGAATGTAACCCTTACGATCAGTTCAGCTACTGCTCCTGTAGAAATGTTTTATTAAATATATTTATAACCTTACTCTGAAGAGGCTTTTCAGATCTTAAAAACTAATGCAGTTAACAAAAATGAGTATCTAAATGTATAGTTCTAGACAGGAAAAAACTAAGGACAACTATCATCATATGACAAAATGATTTTGATACATGATGAACTATGCAGAGTAATAACTGTTCATCAATAACAGAAGTTGGAAAATTAAACATCTGAACCAGTAAGGCAAGTGGTGCTAATGATAAGATCCAAGAAACACTGAATTCCCCAATAAGTGATTGTAAACTCCCTATTCAGCATCATACAATCAGGTTAAATTTCTTTGCTTCTTACTATGTGCAGATCAAGCAAGTCTCAGTTTTACTGTGGATCTTGCTGCATGTGACAGTTGCTGGTGTTTTATGAAGACCACCAAAAATTATGAGTAATAAGGGAATATCAAAATAGTGATTAGCAGAAAAAAAGCCATGACATAATTAGAGAAGTTGTAAAAGCAGAGTAACAGTAGCAACAAAACCAAACAAAAAGCAAACAACTACCAAAAAAAAGAAGCTTTAAATGCATATCAGAAGGCAAATACATATTTTTCACACACCCTCACTGAGGCCTCTATATGCATTACTTGTTACTGTCAAGCTAATGGCAAGATTATGGAACTAAATCAATATAAAAGAGAAACCAGGGCAAAGCTATAAGCAGATCACCAATATAATCATTAACATGCATTAGATCAAGCCAATATAATTATTAAACTTACTGTCACTTTTCCTGTCACCTTCTTATCTTGTGCATTCCTCACACAGAGGGGGCAAGAATCACTCTAGAAGCGACATCCTGTTCCTAACAAACTTGTTCCCCCAGGTCACATGAAGTCCCAACTTATTCATCACCACATTCCCAAGATGCATCCACCCTGTGCTCCATCCTGTGACTGGCATGCACTCATCACCTGGACAGCAACTGGGCATCCAGGAAAGAAGAGCAGGAGAGGGATTATGCACAGGTACCAGTTACCAGTTCTAAGAGATCCCTAGGAAAGAAAGCATCACAGTCCAGCCTACTTTCATTGTTTGCTAGTCTACTTCCACAATATGTTCAGACATATGCCTACCTGGATGTCATTTCTGGGCATATGAAGGAGAAGATTCTGATTGGGAATCACCAGGATGGATTTACAGAGCTTAGATCATGCTTGATCAATATGACTGCCTTCTGTCATAAAATGACAGGATTTGTGGATGAGAGATCATTGGTGTCATCCACCTTGATTTTAGGAATACTCAACGATCTCTCCCGCAGCATCTTTTCACCTAACCTGATCTAAGTTACAGTGTGGGTGGGAAAACTACTAGCTGATTAAAAAACCCCAAAACCTCTATCATTAGGCTCAAACAGCAGCTCTTAATGGTTCACAATCTGCCCATGGTTATAAGTGAATAAGTTAGGGACCCAATCTTGTTTAATTTCTTCTACAGTGAGCTGGCAGAGCACACAGTGCACTCAGTAAGTCTGCAAACACTACACTTAGGGGTGTAGAAGACACGCTGGAGGCCAGGGCTGCCATTCAGAATAACTTGGATAGGGCCAACAAAAATGTCATGACAGCATAGCCTGAAGATCAACTTACTGGGGGGCAGCCTCCCACCCGAAAACAAGTTGGAGGTCCTGGAAAGATATGAATCAGCCATCCACCCGGCAGGAACAGGAGCTAACAGCTTCCCAGGCTTTGGAAACCGAAGCACAGCCAGTGGAGTGAGGGAAGCAATTGTTGTGCTTCACGCACAATCCATTACTCCAGTATCTGCACTACCAGGTCTGCTTTTGGATCCACACTATGAAGCGTCCACAGAAGCAAGGTCAGTGGAAGGCCACAAAGACAGCTGTCAGCTGGATCACGTCCTGTGATGAGAGGCTGAAGACACTGAGATTGTTCAGCCTGGAGAAAGCTTTGGAGCACCTAGTATCAAATTTTCAGTATCTAAAACTAAATCATAAAAATGGTGAGGCTGGGCTCTTCACCAAGGTGCACGGGGGCAGAGCAACATCAACTGTGATCTGGGAAGTTGTAAATATGTGTTAGATAAGGGGAAAAGAAACACAGTCCCCAATGGTAGAATATAAACTGCAGTTAGTAATTCTGAATGTGATGCTACTCAGTGTTTTACCACATAACTCCATTAAGACAAGGAGCATGCTTTTGTTGTTGTTACATGCTGTCTGTGGCCTCGCTAAGGCCTAATGGACAAAATATTACTCACAGGGATGAAACATACAAACTGTTTATAATAAAAGGCCAATTATGTTGCGAAGTAGTTTTCATTACTTCTTTCTCACTCTTTCCAGGGGCACAAAAAATTATTACTCGTGGCTATAATTTCAGCCTTCAGTTGGAACCAAATATCTTCTTACTGTGCTTTCACTAATAAAGAAGGTTGTGGCATTCAGGAGTTAGAATTAAGAGGGAAAAAAAACAGCCAACCAAAAAAAACCCCAAACTCAATAACCAAACCACATACAAAGTTTTTTACCACTGGAGGAGGAGAAGAATAGAATATTTCACAACCCACTCTACGAGTCAGCCAAAGTTTAAGATTAGCTCTTCAACACCAACATCCCTCCACTCAGTTGAAAAGCGCCTACTAAAATTTCCATTAAAGCAACAATTTTTTCCATGTGAACCTATTATGGGTTATTTCCCATTTGACAAGAGTATCTTTCTGAAGAACAAGAACAAAGCCAAATTACTGCCTATCTTCCAGGTGAACGGCGCTGAGTCAGACTATGCTGATGAAACCTGTGCAGAAACTTATGTGTACCTCTTTTCAGGGAACAAGTCAGGGCAAAGTAATAGTACAGATGAAAGATAACACAAAATACAAGTCAGGGAGTTTCTATTTGTAGAAGCTACGCACTTTAGTGAGAAGTCCCTCATTACAGTAACTTCCAACATTTGAGGAAGGAATCTAATAGTAAAAGACTCAACAAGAGCCAAAGCACAAGATAATTGCAATTGTTCTCCTTTAAGTCAATTCCAATTATTTGGCACGTATATTAAGCTAAAAAACAACTATGAAAAAAAAAAAATTTCTACTTTCAGAAAAATAAAAGGAGAGTTAACACCATGGCTGACTTAAGAAATGTGGAAAGGTTCTACTCATATCACCAATTTTGTTAATACATGAAGTACAACAAGCAACCATTTTCAAAACAGTTTGCCACTGTCTTTTAGTCAGGCATTGTGGTTTTCTTCTTTTAAACTAAGCAATGTAGAGATGAAAATGCCTGGAATCAAATCGCTGACTATTTTTCAGTGACCACTTACTTCACTGAAGAGACAAATTGAAATGGGATCACTGTGTAACTTAATAGTGGATTTTAGTGATTCATGGAATTATGAGTTTTACTCCAATTTTAGCTCTCTAGAACGGTGTGAGCGATCAAAACATTACAAATGTTAGAAAGTTTCCTGTTACAATGATTATATCGTTCCTTATAGATAAAGCTCTGAGACACATGCTAATCCCCAAAGTTACTGTTTTGTATTGTTTCATCAGTATTTCATCCCATACCACAGAACTACTGGAAACATCGGCCAGTTATTTTCCTTTGTTTGGTTTCAGCCTTTAATGTCATCATTTTCAGTGTGACAGGTCCTTTCTGGACACAAACTTGTACAGCCATCCTCCACAAAAAAAACCCCAGTGTATGCACAAACCTGCTATAATTTCTTCTGTACCTTCTTAACACTCTAAGGGACAAGTATAGTATTTTATTTTCATCACTGTTAAGTTCTGTCAGATAATACTCCAACACTACTTTTCATCCAGAGAACTAACAAGATCTGACAACAGAGTTTAACTAAGGACTCATGTTTTTAGAATTAGAAGAGAAGAGCGATGCTGACATCCAGGAAACAACAATGCTGGAGAAGGATAACTGAAAAGCATTACAGTACATTAGACAACATCATAAAGCAGTGTTTTGCTGTTAACCATGAGATGATGTGGATGATATGGAACTGCCACCCCAGAAGATGATGAGCCTTTTCCAAGATGAACTGAAAGTCTAGGTTAACTAAGGAATTTGTCACAAACTGCAGGAACACTTCTTGGGAGTGGGTACTGTAGGAAGCCAACAGAAGTTCTAAATATATACATATATTACTATATATATTAGTCAGGAGAAAATGGCAACGAGCTGGGGAAAATGTTAATGCCACTCAGGTGTAGGTAGAGATCTGAAGGGCAGAGGACAGTAACAGCTGTCACTGGGATCTGCAAAATTGCTGCATTAAAAACAGACCAAAAAAAAAAAAAGTCTAGGCTTTATCCTCAAGGCACTAAGCCAGACTGAAGAATGAGAGATTTGGCCAGCTGTAAGGCTGGTGAGGAAGAATTGAGGAGACAGCAAAGACCACCTCTACCACTTAATCCACCCAACCATCATTACCAACCTGAAGCCACCCTACCTCACTTCAGTTTGTCCACCTGAAATCTATCAAGGAAAACTAGGAATGTCAATATCAACCAGAAATTACAGGACAGCTGTCCTTAGGGCTCTGAGGTGATTGTTAACATTGGAAGCTATGATTTTACTGTGGCAGTTCTGCCAATGAACACCTTCTTCCAAAGATGAACAAACCTCATGATTGGCTTCTTACCACTATACCACATTTCATCAAGACCATGCCCAGAACAGATGAAGCAGCTGTATACTGTACTCTAAAAGATCCTTGGATAACCACAATACACAACTGCCTTCTAATCTGGAAACGACGGTGGCACGATTTGTAACCAGAAAGGAAAAAAAGCAAAACTGGCAGGGCACTGACAACTACAGAACAGCTGTATTTCAGAGCTTTTCCAGTTTTTGGAGGACAAATATATTCCCATTGAGATGACAGGCTGCTGTTGCACTATACAAGTCCTTGATCTAATCTAATTCATTACACATAACCATTATTGTTCATGGTCTTCCATGTATTCACAAGACCAATCCGAAGAACTGATTCAAAAATGCAGCCAGAACAGCTTTATGTGTGTCTGGTAGTATTGATCTCTCACACTGTCAAACCTCTTTTTAAGTGTCTGATTCCAGGGATAGCTATGAATTGTCCAACTGCATTGTTTTACCTGAATTTTGTGACTTCCAAGTAAGAAGTAAGCGAAGAACAAACAGATTTTCACTTCTGATCCAGCGATTTCAACTCTTCAGCAGTCCCTCTCACTTTCCAAACATAATAGTTAGACACTAGATCCCCTCTACTGTTAACTTCACCAATCTGGAAGGACCTGAATTTAAACATCCACAAATGCTTAAACTTTCCCACATCCACAAATGTTTAAATGTTTCCCAAGCGTTAAAAAAAAATAAATACTAAGAATTTCAATTACACTCTAAGAAATTTTACACGTGTTGGAACAAAATACAAAAAAGTCAGTTTAAAAAACATCTTTCCTTCCCATGTGCAAAATAAAACTAGTACAGATGACACATTGATCATAAACTGCTCAAATTCTAAGAAAAATTAATATAAAACTCACTATTTTACCTTCAGCCATTGTATATTTTTTTTTAAAATCTCTGATTTAATCAGTCTTTTCAGATTTATGAACTTCCTTGTTTCTCCCCTTTGAAAGGCCTTCCAAAAGCTCCAGGGGCAAAAAAAAAGTAAAAAAAAAAAGGATTATTTAAGTAAATATTTAGAAACTAACTTCCTCACTGAGTTATTTCAAAATCACTTCAAGACAGAAGCAAAAAAAAAACCACTCTGAAAATTTCCATGTTATTTCTTGTTTTTCTCTCACATGCCTTTTGTGTGGGCTTTCCTGGGTTATATCCAAGATTTACAGCTATTCCAAGCAACAGAACTGGGATTTCACAGTTACTGCAACCGATGCAAGAAGCCTCATAGGAATGATCTCACTCTATATTAACCAAAGAGTTCGCTACTTATTTTTAACAGAGCATTTTGAGAAGCATAAAGCTTCTTTCAGAATATGAAAGCCCAAAAACGTTAAAATCTGAATACTGTTGTCAGGAACTGTTTAAGTGTCTGCTACTTAGAAATTCTTTAGCTACTAATAGATGTTCATAATGGATTCTGAATCCTTTAGAGAAAATGGTAGTAAGTTGCGTGTCAATTTCTACAAAAGAAAGTTAAACTCATGATGATCAAACTTTTACAGAAGGGTCAGTCTCTGCAACTGTCTCAGGTAAGAAGATGAGGTGTAGAAAATTGATGAGATTGACTGTTATATTTCCTGAACATCTAGAAAAAGTGTTTCTAAAAGCCAAAGGCCGAACTCTGAAAACAGCTGACAAAGCAAAAAAACGCGAGTACAATTTCTTCTTTAAAGAAGTTAATAAGATTGTTAATCATAAACATAACTAGCATCAAAATTGTTTACTACTATACCCAAAAGCCCATGTGATATGAGAATTCCAACAGGAGTACATTTGATATGTGCGGTGATTAGACTAAAGAAGACATTTCTTCATGTGCTACTAATACAAGAAAACAACCAGAGAAATGAACATAGAAAATCCATAGTCATCTGAATGAAATTATTAAGTAAAGAAAATCTAAAACTGTGACACAGCCTTTATTTAGTGGCACTGAATATGTAAGATTAGGCACTATCACTGTCTCCCTGGGGAAAAGCCATCCATGAAGTTTTGTGCAACTCTTTCCAACCACAGCTTAGCATAACTAAGAATATTTCGTCTAAATTCTCGTGTTGGGAGAACCCTTAGAGAACTGTGTTTCAGCATCTTAACTTATGGCTTAGTCAGTACCAGCCTGTCGTGCTCCTTCCTTTAGCTCGAACACAGCACTCACAAGTTGTCTCCTCGGGCTGAGAACAACCTGCCTGCAGAATGATAACACAGATCTAGAGACCCAGAACTACGACTGAAGGCTACTCCAGCTCTAATGTCATCTCCACCAAAGTCAGCCACTGCCTTGGGCAACGGGATTGGTATCTCAGAGACCAACTTGTTCATTTTATATTGATTATCTAATTAGGTCCAAATCAAGCACTTTGTGCAGAAGGCTGGGTGCCCTGGAAATTGGATATTAATACAAGAAATGTGCAAATAAAGTAATGGAGCCTAGTGTTACGTGTCTGAAATTCCAGCTGTACGAGTGATTTCACAGTCAGGCTCTAAAGCATATATTCTTTTTCTGATTCTTCTTCCATTGGTTGCTGACTTTTTTTTTAATACCTATCATCAGGCTTCTTCAGAAATTACAGTGTCCTGCTGATTTTTTCTTGGAAGTGTCTAACAATTCTGGACACCTTTCCATCTTCAACAGAGTATTCTAAAGAATGCAGAAAAACTCCTGGTTTATAAAAGATTATCAGCTGGCTGTATTTAAAACAGCAGTTTCTGACCTGCTGCTCTTCATCACTGCTGTCCTTTATTTAAGAGCTTCACCTCAGAAAACACAGGTAGCGGTTTCAACCTGACATGTTGCCTGAAAGAAAAATTATTCAGGTAATTACATACCACAGGACAGAGCACTTTACCAATGATCCAGAAGACTCTGCTGTGTTTTAATCCATGATAGAGTTTATACTTTAAACCTGTGTGCGAGATCAGAGCCTTAGACTGCAAACCTTCTAGCGTTCTCCTCATTAAACACTAGTTATGCTTTTAGTGTTTTAGCCAAAAAAATGTAAGATTTCATCCACATTAGTCCAGTAACAATGGTAACTGTCAAAAATTGTTATGTGCTCATGAAAATTAAATTAATTTAGTTCTGATAAGTAAAAGTTTGAACCAAATGGCCCAGGTTCTAATATATGAGCACCAATGTATTTTCTCAGCTCTCCCTTTTGGCAGGTAAGAAGCTAACAAAAAACAGGTAGCATTGGAACACTGAACAACTTCTGGTACTTATGCTTCAAGTAAGTATGAGATGTATATTTCAGCTCATTCAGCCTTCTCTCAACAGTTTATAATGTTTTTCTTCAGTCACAACAATCATGTAGCAGAGCAATTAGAGCCTGAACTATAAATGTATGTTCTATTTGATGAAATAAATAACCGAAGTGGCTATTTCACCCATATGGGTAATTTATATCAAGTACTTAATAAACCACCACAAAAAGAACAAACAAGAAATTTTTGGATGCACAACAGTAGGGACACCCACTTGGGTTGCTGTCTTGCCTTATCCCACATTACCACTCCATGGACCTTCATCTGTAATCTAACACACCACTAACACTCATCTTCTCAAACTTTCAGAACTGAAAAGAACTGGATGCATGTCCCAGTTATGCTATCGATTAGTGGGGTGACAAATATCATCTTGGTTGTTCTCAAGCCTTGAAAACAGAAATAAGCCTGCTCTGCATGTGCAGGATACTTCGAGTTGATGATTTCCAGAATTCTGACAAGCTTGTCTTTAAAGAGGATGTGAGGCTCTAGGTATCATACGGGAGCTGGCATTGCGAGAAACAAATCTCAAAGTAGGAACAATTCTGTCATGAAAATTTTCACAAACGCACAAAATTAAGCAATTACAGATACAAAACTATTTTTAAGTAACATGCTGCAATTTCTATCATTAAGAGTCTGTGATGAGCTAAAATTTATCACTGCAATAGTGACTACAGCATTCATTACCTTATTTATACTAACTATCATGATGGAACAGGGGCTTTCAAAGTCTGTGAACATTCTACAGAATAGCATAAACTCAATTTCTGTTCTTATTTCTCTACTTAAAAATCCAGTGAAGCTAACAATACCTTGTATTCATGGCTTTCTCCCAACTCAGTGAAAATTAATTTGAATCCATTTCATTAAGATACCACTCTTTGCCTTCTTCTTTTCATTATAAATATCGAGCTTCATTTTAAATGTATTATCTCAGAGCCTAATGCATGAACACCACTTGGAAAATTAATATCTCTCAATATAACTCCTATGCGTGGGCCTTTGCAAACAAGAACTTGCCCTCTGACCATCTTATCAGTGATTAATAATGGCTGTAGAATGCTTTACCTGGTTACCTATTTCCTCAGAGACTGAAAAACCTACTGTATAGGATCAAAGAAAGAACAACAAACTTTGTGTTGGTCAAGAACAAAAGCAACACAAGAACAATACCCACGGGAATCCTTGAGCCACAGCTGCCTGGAGAGAGTATTCTAGGGAAGCATCACTGAAAGCTTTCTCTGTCCTGGTCCTCTCTAGGCACTTACCAGCAGAAACTTCGGTATAGCCTGGTATGGCATTTGTAATGTTCTCTTTGGTGCTCTTTAGAATGATTCAGAATGCAATCTGGGACAGACAGAGCCGATGTAACTCACAATCCATGATGCTCAAGAGCTCTGATGGACCCATACCAGTTATTATTAACTGCTCTAAGACCATTTAAAGATTTTAGAGAACTGTTTCCTACTTGACTGCCAACAGCAATCAAATCATTAACATAAACCAAGACTGCTCTCTTTGTTATTAATCTTGACTGACAGGGAGCACTTCATCATCCTTCCAGCCAGGTATTTGAAGTCTTTATACACTATCACCCACAATCTACAGGCTAACTTGTTTGTGTCTGTGAACTGGCAGTACTCCACACCAACAAAATTATACTAGTCTCAGCTCTTTAAAAAAGATTAGTGGATGTAACAGAAATGAAACAGTGCAATATACATACTATCACTCCTGATCACCTGAGACTCAATTCTGGTTCCACTGAAGAGGCGGAAAACTTCAATTTCTCCGCAAGAACTCGTTATTTTCCCAGTTTCTTCATATAATTTCAGTCAACTTTACTCCAAACACAGCATCTGATATACTGAAGGGCAAAGGCGGTGCACACAGGAAATACTATCAGGATGAACCTACTTAAAATTACAAAAATACGTGTTTACATTCTTCCCAAGGCAAACCATGCAACGATTTTTAAAAAGTCCTCACAAGCGTATGAAGACACTAAAAGTACAGCCTTTGCTATCGCCACAGCTCATCACAGAGGCACACACGGAGACACAGTTACCTTAAACACCGCCAAACCCTCCCCAGCAGGCGCACAGCCCTCCCACAGCCTAGCACGCATCACAAGTACGGCAACTTCGAGCCGAGCCGAGCCGGGCCGGGCCGGGCCGGGGAGGGCGGGGAGGATGGCGGGTCCCGGGGCGCTTCACACCTCGGAGGTGCCGCAGCCCCGTGCACACCTTCCTCACAGAAACTTAAGAAAATCCCTGCAAGAGCCGGTGAGTGCCCAGCCGCGCAGGGGGCAGCGGTGGGATCACGGTGAGGACAGCACCTGCCCCGCTCCTCAGCGCTCCGCCAGCGCCTGTCGTGCGCCTTGGCCCCGTGAAGTGGGGAAAAAACAAACAACAAACCGAAACAAAACAAAAAAAAGGAGAAGCTGTTCGTTTCGGAGTAAGGCTCCGGGCACGGCCGCGATGTGAAACCGGAAGGCACGGTACGGACTAGGGGCCTCCCGCCCGGTTATGTAAGGCACGGCTGCCCCGACGGAGGGGGAGCCCCGCGCCCCTCGCAGGCATCTCCGGGGCCGGGCAGCTGCGCCTGCCCTCCCC